>CM053622.1:566893892-567036166 GCA_028646595.1 Phalanger gymnotis
AAATTGATTAGTAGAAAATAATTACAAGCCAACCTCATGAGCAAGTACATGAAAGTACAGCAAAACATTAGGACTACTTCAGACTATCGCAAAAAAGCCTCTTAACTATCCCCCATCTAGATCCAGTTAGGCCCTAGACCTAACTAGGCCCTCCTGTAGGAAATTAAACAAACACATTCACAGTTGCAGTTACTTCACTGAAAAACCATCAGCGGCTCCCTATTGCCTTCAGAACAGTGAAGTGATTTGACCAAGGTGACACAAATAGTAAGCAATATATCCAGGATCTGAAGCCGGGTCCTCTGCCTCCAAAGCCCATTTTTACACCACAACATGCTGCCTGTGCTATGCACATAGTTGATGAGGGACACTTATTTTGAATAATTTCATTGATTTCTTCTGAGCCTCCTTTCTGATATATGGGGCTCCAGAAAGGATACTAGAATGGAAGTCAGGGCTCTAATTACTGTTAGATGTGTGACCTCAGGCAAGTGACTAAGCTTTTCTCCACTCCATCTCCTTTGACTCTAAAATGTTGGCTCTTTCAATCTCTAAGGTGGCAAACTCACTGCCCACAGGTCTGCAGGCAGTCAACTAAGCAACCAGAACCTGATTAAATGTAATTGGGAAATGTTTAACAAAATAAATAAAAATACAATACAACTTAAATAATGTTAATTTGTGGTTTTAGTCAATATGCAGCACACAGAAATCCATTTTTATTTGAGTTTAACTCTGTAGTTTAAGCACTTGACTCTGCCTCTGGGCTAAACTCAGAGGCTTATTCAATGGCTATTGAAAGCCATTACCAAGTACCACCCCATAAGATCCTCTCAGGGATCTCCCTTAGTTGTCTTCCATAGTGATCCTTAAACCTCTCACTTTCTCACTTCCTTACCCTTCCCTTTGATTCAACAATTCTTCCAAATCCCAGAGAGGTGAGAAGTGACTAGAGGGAGAGACAGTTTAAATTGCAGGAATTAAGAGGATTAACACAATTTCTGGGTAAACAGGGAAGAGGTTCAGGGCCACTTTCACTAGCTGAAGCTCCTTTGACTGGAATTCCTCTATCCCATAGTAAACAGGGATTTCTCTGCGGCTATTAAGAGGCTATTTGGAGAAGGGGAGAAAGGGAGATATTAAGTCTGGTTCCCTTCAAGGGACACTGTACAACCCAGACTTTGATGTTAAAGCTTATTCCCTCCAGGGGACACTGTACAGCCCAGGCCTTTTGGTTCCTTGTACTGTGATCCAGGTGTGGGTTTGTTGTATTTTCATTTCTCACAGGTCCTGCAGATAAGCTTCAAAGGAAGAGAGATTTTGGATGTGGGCTGTTAATTAGCAGAAATTGACAAAAGTTAACAAACTCCTCCCCCCACACTGGAAAAAGCACTTTACTTTTTTTTTTTTTTTAATTCACAAACTGAGGAAAGCCTAGCTCACCTTCACTGAACAGTAACAGAGGTGGAAGGAAAAAAGCGGAAGGGCAACAAGTCACCAAGGAAAAAGAAGAAGAAAAGAGCCACCGGTGGGGGGGGGGGAGAGTGCCTACTTTGGCTGGGAGTCACAAGACCTAAGTTCTGTGACCTTGGGTATATCATAGAAACTCACTATTGTCAAATGAAGGGTTAGATTAGCTCGGGGATTTCTAAGGTCCCCCTTCCAGCTCTAAAATTCTATGATTGTGGTTAAAAGAAAGAAATAAAGAACTAATAAGTAATAAGAATTGTCGTGGAATTTAAAGTCCCAGAAACCCAACTATTCTGAATTAATCTAATGAGGTAGTCAAAGAATTAGCACACCATTCCATCAGCTCAATGTGTCTTCTTAGATAAAGATAGCAGCTCTCTTCCCATCTAAATTCAGGTATTGGTGGTCCATCATCCCATCCCTTCATCTCTTATTCTTCAGCCTCAACTTCCCCACTGACGTGCTTACACTCTCTGTTTTCTCTCTGTCTCCTTCACCTCTCTCTGTCTCTCTCTTCTATCTGTCTCTCAGTCTCTGTCTCTCTATCTCTGTGTCAATCTCTCGATTTCATACATACACACTCCGGCATAATCACACACAAACGCACATGCTTAATCTGTTTGCAAGTGAAGCTCGTGGTTAAATCCCTGAACAGTTAAGTGTAAAGTATATAATGTAAATCATATCTTACTTTGAATGCAGTTGGAGTGCAGTTATTGGAAGGAAATCCTTTGGTGAAGAATCTATTTGTAAAGCAAATACTTGTGTCTGACAGTAGAGAACAGGAGTGGGGAACCTTTGTCCTCGAGGCCACATGAGGCCCTCCAGGTCCTCACGTGCAGCCTTTGGACAGAATCTAAACTTCATAGAACTATCAAAGGGCTGCACGTGAGGACCTAGAGGGCCACATGTGGTCTCGAGGCCGCAGGTTCCCCATCCCTGGTCAAGAGGTTCTGGATACGAAGTCAGAAGGCCTGGGTTCCATTCCTAGGCTTAATAACATATGTGACCTTAGGCAAGTAACTTCACCTCTCTCTGGGTTTCATACTCCTTAACTACAAAATAAGGGAGTTGACCTAGATAATTTTTAAGGTCTCTACCATCTCTAGGACTATGGTTCTATCTAGTTGTATAATACAACTTTCATATACCAAGTTGGCTTAAAGTGAGTTACAAATATATAGTATAGTGGAAAGAGAAGACCTCGGAATCGAGAAACCTGGGTTCTGGTCCTGAATCTGTTATTAAATGTGGCCTTGGGTCAATCACTTCATTCCTATGATCCACCAGTCCTATGACTCTAAGTCCTATGATTCAGTTATTCTAATATCCTCCAATCCCCTCCAATTATATGCAAGGCTAAGGATGTATGTGAAAGGTCCAGTCATACAGATACTAAACATCAAAGGCTGGATTTGAAAAGTCCCCTGACTCCAGCAGCTACTTGACTCTGTGGATAGAGAGCTGGGCCTGAAGTCAGGAAGACTCATCTTCCTAAATTCAAATCTGGCCTCAAACTCTTACTAGCTGTGTGACCCTGGGCAAATCATTTAACCCTGTTTGCCTCAGTTTCCTCATCGGTAAAATGAGATGGAGAAGGAAATGGCAAGCCACTCCAGTATCTCTGTAAAGAAAACCCCAAATGGGTCACAGAGAGTCAGACACAATTGAAAACAACTGAACAACAACCATGAAGCCCCTCCCATAAAAAATACACAATATACTGGCAAGTGAATAGTGCCTCATCTGTAAAGGTGAAAATGGCAACATCTAGCCTAAAATATAGTTCACAGAGTGCTATGAAAATCAAATCAGAAAGAACTCTAATCCATACAATGACCAAGCACAATTCCAGTGAGCCAATGCTACGTGCCTCCTTCCAAAAAAGTTATGGACTCAGGATAGAGAAGAAAACAGACATTTTTGGATACAGCCAACGTGGGGATTTGTTTTGCTTGATTGTGTATATTTGGTCACTCAGTAATGCAGTGAACACAAAGTCAGAAGAGATAAGTTTGAATTCTGCTTTAGACCCTAGCTGTGTAACTCTGGGCAAGTCACAATCTTTCTCAGAGTAGCCCCTGGGTTGTCGTGAGGATCAAAAGACATAACATCTTTAAAAACACTTTGTAAACCTTAAAACTCTATATGAATGCTAGCTATTATTATTTGTTAGAAGGATTTTTTTTCTTTTTCTTTTCCCTTTTCCTCCCAGTGATGGGAGCAGGAGGCAATGTGGGAAGGAAAGAAAATAAATGCTTGTTTAAAACACTTTTTTAAATGAAAGAAACCAAATGAGATGCTGAATGTAAAAATTCTTGGTATGTAAAGTACCTTATAAAGGCAACATATGATAATGATAATTATAACCCTTATTATAATTACAATTAGAGCTGAGGTCTGAGTGCTCAAGACCTGAATACTTGTCTTATCTCTTTATTTTGTGGAGTCAGCCGCTTCACTGCTTGGTGCCTCAGTTTCTTCATTTGTAAAAAGGGGATCTTCAAATGTGCTTCCGACCAACTTGAGAGCATTATAGCAAAGTTTCAACCTCCTAATATAGTACCTTGCATACTTAATAAATGTCTATTGACTCGAACGATTGCAATTTTGTGATGATATGCATATATGTCTAGGAAAATATTTAGGATCAAAAACAGGTTCTGTCTTCTTTAGCGGGGACCATACAGAACAAAGAATCCACATATAACTTTGAAACCCATCTCCCCTACTCTGTACTCGCTCTAAAGTCAGAGAACTGGCTTCAAATCCTGATTTTGATGCTAAATACCTGTGTGACCTTGGACAAGTCACTTAATCTCTCCATTAGCCTCAGTTTCCTCACCTGTAAAATTATGACATTGGACTTGATGGCCTCTGAGGTCCCTTCCAGCTTTAGATCTATAAACATAGTATGCGAGGAACTGTTTCTTGGGTAAACTGTCCTTTCATCCACCCTCCCTGGGGTCAGGAATTAGTTTAGCAGCATCACATGCCATAGTGAATTTAGATCATGAAAAAGGCTAGTATAGGCTGATCACAGTGAGAAAGTTTCTCCAAGAAAGAATTGCAGTGACCTTCATCTGATAGGTGGAGCTTCTTTTCACTCTACAAACAAATTTCAGAGAACAAATTACTAGTTTTCCATGTTTCACTGGTATTCCACCTGTTTCACTAGTCTTCCACCTGTTACATATTTCTATACACACACATTTGGATGTTTTATATGTATGTTTGTTTGTGTATGTATGCATGATGGTGTGTGTGGTGTAGATGTGAGCTCAGGTGGCCTATTAAGGGGGAAAAGAAAAAATCTCCAAGCTTGATCTTGTCTTGCTAGACTTCAGAAATGACAAGGAAAAAGTCACCTAGCCTATTTTGCATAGTAGCATATAATATGTGTGTCACTTCATATGCCCATGCCCCCCACCCTCCTTTCTCCTGGGGCCTCTTGATTTGAATTGACTCCCTCGTGAACAAGCTCTGCCAGCTCTTCCCAAAGTCCCCTGGCCCTCCTCCTCCTCCACACTAGCTTGTTGTTAACAACCTTGTGACTTTGGAGGACGGGAAAGCCCCTTGGGAGTTGGGAGCCTGGGTGGAAGTCACTTCCATACTCCACCACTGACTTGCTTGTTGTTCAGTATTAGTCACTTGACCTCTGCTTCTCCTACCTGCTAAACAAGTATGATCCATACATGACTTATCTACCTTACAGTGTTATGTTACAAAAAGAATGGCTTTGAAAGCATTGAAAAAAAATGATGTAGTACAAGTTACCCGATTATTTTCTTTCACTAAGAATTCAAGTTACCCTGCTTGATTGCACCCTCCTTTCCCCCTAGCACATCTATTCTTTCCCAGAATTGCTGGCCACTGCCCCAGAATCCTTGGAGCTTGAATCTCTTGCTCTCTCTTGAGTCATTTGTCCCCAATTTGCCAGTCCTTAAATAACCATTATCATCTAATTTCTCTACTTCCATTCCTGAGGCTACCAAAATATGGTCCAGGGTCTGGGAAAGACAAAGTCTAGATAAGACATGGTCCTTGCCCAGGTGGAGCTTACAGTCTAGTAGCAGGATGACAAATACACAAATGAACGTGTTAACAAATAATAGGTGAGATTGCTGAGCATCACAAAAGAAAATCATGGTATGGCACCATAAATGTATGGTGTATAACTTTAGCTGAACCCTCAGCTCTACAATCATCAACTCATCGACTCTACTTTTGTTTCTTCTCACAAGTCTCCAAATGCATTCCCACTGCTAAATCTTCACACAGCACCAGTGTCAGTCTCCTACAGCCTTCTAATTCACTGAAAAGACTAAGGCCATCTGACTATACAGCCCTTCTCTTCTACTCAGAAAATTTAGTATCAAGATTCATTTCCGGTTCCTTACTTAGGCCAATCCCTTCACGTATGCTCTTGATCTTATAGCCACCTATCTTTTGCGAGAACTCTTTCCAGCAATCATTCCTTCTCTCCCTCTCACTGACTCCTACACAGATGCCTAGAAGTTTGTTCAGTTCTCTTCAATTCTAAAAAAAAGCCCTTTCTTCACCCTATGCAACTACTTACTGACCATCTTTTAGACCTTTACAATTCTTTAAAAAGCAGCTTACACTCAATGCCTCCACTTCCTCAGCCCCTACTCATCATCAAGGCATTAAAAAATATGGTTCCCTTCTCTAACACTCTACTGAAACTTTATTATTGGCCTTTGAATCACCAGATTCAATGGTTTCCTTGTAGTCCTCATACTCTGTAAGCTTTCTGCAATATGTGATGTTGTTAACTATGGCCTCCTTCTGAAAACTCTCCTCCCTTGGCTTCTGAGAAATCACCCTCTCAGTATTCCTTGTTGAACTCCTCCCCCTGTACCTCCTCTCTCTCTGCCTTATGTGCTGGTTCTTTACCCACTTTCAGATTCTTTAAGTTTCAGATTGATTCTTAGACTTCTCTCTATACACTGTCTCGACTATCTCATTCATTTACATGGCTTCAACTATCACCTCTGCCTAGATGATTACTGAATCTCCATCTCCACTTTTGTCTTCCTTCTCAAGCTTCAGTCCAACTAGACTTCCCTTCAGAGTTAATACCCTTCAGTTGCCTAAGGGATACTGTCCTGTCTGTACCTCAAACTCAATGCCCAAGACAATATCATTACTACAAAACCTACTCTCTTTCTTCTGACTTAACTTTTCTGTGATACCACTTTTCTACCGATATCTGACTCCTCTTTCCCCCTCAGCTCCTATCCAAATGGCTACCAACCAAGTCCATTCCATCCCTTCATTTGCATTCTCACTACTGCCTTCCTGGAACTTTCACTAATACCTGGGCTATTGCATTAGTGTGCTAACGGGTTTTTCCCCCTAAATACACCTTTTATAACTTATTCAAGACTAGCCATCCTCATTCACAGATCTTGCCATATTACCCTTCTGCTTAAATTACTTAATGATTCCCTATTGACTAAAAAGTAAACTCCAAATTCCTTAGCCTAGCACTTAAGGTATTCTACAATCATCATCCTCCAAAGCCTATATGTCCCTAAAGACTCTCTGTCCTCAGTTTTTCCTCTGTTCTTCCTATACACTCTCTCTCAGTGCTCACAAGGGGCAGCTAGGTAGTGCAGTAGATAGAGTATCAGGCCTGAAGTTAGTTCCTGAGTTCAAATTTGACATCAGACACTTACTAGCTGGGTTTCCCTGGGCAAGTCACTTAACCCTGTTTGTCTCAGTTTCTTCATCTGTAAAATGAACTGGAAAAGAAAATGGCAAACCACTCCAATATCTTTGCCAAGAAAATCCCAAACAGGATCACAAAGAGTCAGACACTACTGAAACAACTTGACAACAACAGCAGCATTCATATATACTCAATGATCCCTTTTATACTGATAACTTCTCAATCCTACCCCTGACCTTCAGTACCATATTTCCAACTTTCTGCCAGTCATCTTCACCTGGATGTCTTACATGTCTTTGAACTCAATATGGTCTGAAATGAAGTCACTGTCTTTCTCTTAAATATGTCCTTTCCCTCATCTTTCCTGTTTCTGTTGATTTCCTTCCAGTCACCAGTCACTTGAACCCTTACCTTTGACTTTTAAAGTTCCAATCATCATTTCATTATCTCATTTGCCCATATCTCTTCCTCTCCACTTATGCTGTCACTACCTTCAAGATCTCATTACTTTCTTTTTTTTCTATTTCTTTTAAAATTAAGAATTCAACAAACATAAGCATTTTATTTTTTTTAATTGATTACAGGATTTCTTTTATTATAACCTGCAGGAAAAGGGGGAAAAAACCACCAACGACATAAAATCATGGATCTAAACAGGTAAAGGACTCATAGTAACCCATAAAAGTACAAATAATTTTCCTGTTTTTCCAGTGCATCCCACACAGGATCACAAGTTTCAAGCTGGAGGGAACCTGAAGCCACCAATCAATCAATCAACACTTCTTAAGTATCTAAAATCTGTCAGACACTCTGCTACATGCTGTAGATACAAAAAAAGAGTCCAAAGACAGCCCCTGCCTTCAAGAAGCTCACAGTCTAATGGGGGAAACAACAATCAAACAAATATGTACAAAAATTACACATATGGAGTTCATATTCCCACATTATCCATATGTAAGAGAAAGAGAAAAAATGCTTTAATTTGTACTCTGAGTCAGTCAGTTCACTATCTATAGGTGGATAACATTTTTCAACATGAGTTCTTTGGAGTTGTGGTGAATTATTGTGTTGACCAGATTACTAAGTCTTTCACAGCTTATTATCTTTAAAAAATTGCTATTACTGTGTAAGTTGTTTTCTTGCTTCTGCTCATTTACTTTGCTTCTGTTCTTAAAAGTCCTTCCAGGTTTTTATGAATACATCCCCTTCATCATTTCTTGCAACACAATATTCATATACACTAACTTGTTAAGCTATTCCTCAGTTGATGGTCACCACCCTAGTTTTTTTTTCCCCCCTATGCTCTTTACTGTTTTTTTTCTGTTTTTTTTTTTAAATTTTTAGTTTACAACATTCGGTTCTACATAATTTTGAGTTCCAGATTTTCTTCCCTCCCTTCCCCCCTCCCTGCCCAAGACGGCAAGGAATACCATATAGCTTCCACGTATAACTTCGCATTGAATTAATTTATACACTAGTCAAGTTAAAACATAAGCATTTTCTACAACCAACTAACAGTGATGACAACAGACACCCTTGCTTTACTCCAATCTTATTGGAGACCTTCTAGCATTTCTCTATTAAAGGTAATAATACCTCTTGGTTTTCAATAAGTACTACCCACCATATTAAGGAAAGTTTTATTTATCCTTTTATTTAAAAAATTTTTAGCATAAATTAGTGTATATGTTATCAAAAGTCTTTTTATATCAATTGGTGTAATCATATGATTTGTATGATTTTTTGTTAGCAATATGGTATCTCAAATCTTCCTCCTATTCAAGCAACCCTACGTATGTGGTTTAAATCCAGCCTGGTAACAGTGTGTAATATTGTTGATGTGTTACTGTAATCCTTTTAAAAAAACATTTTTGCAGTAGTTTTATCTGAAATTCACTAAGGTTGTTGGCCTATAGTTTTTCTGTTTATTTCTCTCTAGTTTGGCTATTGAAGGTCATTGTTGTCACATAGAAAGAGTTTGGTAGAATGCCTTTCCTAATTTTTGTAATTAATTCATTTAATATTAGAGTTAAATGCTCTTTAAATGTTTGATACAATTAGCTTGTAAATCATCTGGTCCTGGGCTGTTTTTTCTTTTTAAGATAAATCTTTATGGCTTGTAAAATGTCTTTTCCTGTGATTGGATTATTTAAATTATTTATTGTTCTATTAATTGATATATTATATTTTTGTAAATGTTCATCTTACATTTATCAGTTTGGTTGGCACATAATTAAGCAAAACAATTTCTAATAACTTTATTTCTTAATTTGTCGTGAATTCACATTTTACATTTTTTATTTTGGTAATTCTGATTTCTTTTTTGTCAAATTAGCTAATAGTTTATTTTATAATTCTCTCCTCCCCCAAAACGACTTCTACTTTTATTTGCCAATTCAATAGGATTTTTTTTTTGCTTATGGGGGGTTATAAGTTATTGATCTTTCGGATTTTTATTTTTATTTAGCTGGGGGGAATTGATTTTTTGCTTTTGTAAGGTTTTTTTTTTTTAAGTGTCCTGCCCAATTCATTGATCTGTTCTTATCTCTTTTATTAATGACAGTGTTTAGAGATCAGCGTTTTGCCTGAAGGATTGTTTTGGCTGCTTTGCAAAAGTTTTGGAAAGATAGTGGAATGAGATTTGTGATACACATCGTAACCCAACCATGTCTGCTCATTCTGTGCTACTCACTTTTGCCTACTGAAAAAATTAAAAGCATGTATAAGTTGAGGGATGCATATACCTCATCAGCCACTGCCTCAGACAGCAGAGACCGAGGTGCTTTGCAGCAGCCACAAACTGAGATGAGGACCAGAGTGTGGGGATACTGGATGGTAGGGACACAGCTGTTAAGGATATCTGGGTTATAAATGCCCTAAGGGAAAAGGGCAGTGTATTTGTGTTGTAGACAAGCATACAATTGGCTACTGCAGGGGAATGGAATATGTGTGACCCATCTTTCCACTCTCAGACTGATCAAACATCTTTTGGGGTCAGGCCACAACCCACACTTTGGAAACCAAAGGTCTAGAGCACAAAATTCAAACTTTTTAGTCTAATATCTAAGACCCTCCACAAATCGGGTCCAACTTACCTTTTCAGCATTTTTTCTCTTTATTCTCCTTCATACAACTTATGATCCAGCCAAATTTAGCTGTTACCTGTAGTTCCCTGATCCAGCCTCTGCATGTTCACACAAGCCATTCTCCATCCCAGGAGTGTAGTCTCGCCACATTCCTGCCTATAGAAATTATTCTCTTCCTTCCAGTCTCAGTTGAGATGACAACTTTTCCAGCAGGCCTTCCTCATCCCTTCTAAAAGTGTCTTCCAGTACTTTGTGTGGATCTCTCTTTTATCCGTAGCCCATTCTTCCTTATAGGCTATTTACTGACACGTGTTTTGTTGGTCTTAGTATACTGTAAGAGGCAGAAGTCATGCCTTATCAGCTTGGCTTTCTGTCATCAGCCTGCTCTTCCTTAACGGTGCTGGACTCCTAGGCCTATCTTACTGGAAATGTGCTGCCTGCCTGCCTTCTCCTTCCTGCATGCACTGGATCTCTCCAGATTTGAAACCCACAGACCCAACTCGACTTAAATAGTAACCTTACTATGCTAAATAGCATGTTGGTTTTGATACCTTGCTACTCAGACCTGTGGCCTGCCAGACTTCTCTGGTTTATCTTGCCTGGCCTGCCTTATCCTGTTGCCACCCAAGGCCCCGTCCAACAGAGGGCAAAATCTCCTTTCTTTCCTCTCCTTTCTTTGCAATTCTACACTGCTATGATTACCCTAGGGACATAATATGTAAGACATGAGATTTACAGCACAAAAACCTATCACACTCTAGACTGAATCTGGGACACAGCTCACTATTGCCCAGATCCCCCAGTGTTCTAACCTGTGTCCAGACTCAACTACACAATCAGCCTCACAGAGACAAATACAAACCTCCTGCTCCAAGCTGTCTCCCCCTCGGTGACAACACAAACTGAGACAAGAAAGAAAACATTCGGGAGCTCCTGACCACTATGACCATGCTACTACCCTAGTCCTAGAATTCTTTGTTGGCCTCTGCTCCTGCTCTCTGTCTCTATCTTTGTCTCTCTCTATAGCCATCATCTACTCATTATAAAGAATCTTCAACAAGTAAACATCCCCAGTGTTTCCTCTTAGATAAAATCTTCCTGTCCTGGCCCATAGATAGCAGATTCCAGTGTCATCTCTGGGGTTCAGTGCTACCACAGTCCCTTTCCTTTACACAGCCCACCCCAGCTAGGACCTGATTGGTGAGAATAATGAACCTCCTGAAGTGGTTGCATGTAATTAAACTTGCACAATTCATAGTTATAATTATGTAAAATATGGTCACCGAATCCAGCCCAATAGAAATATGCAGTGCAAGTTCAAATAATGTGACCACTTCAGGAGAGAATTCATTATTTACACCAACTGAAGATCTATGAGCTCTCATACTGCCAGACCCAGTATAGAGATAGTGTGGTATAACAATGTAAATTCTGGATGCCAAATTGAAAGACGTTGGTTCAAATCCTGGCTTTGCTACTTACTAAATCTATGACCTTGAGAGTAAGTATCCTTTCTACCCCAGATCTGAACCAGCATCCTACTGTGTCAACACAGTTGAGTGACTGACAGGCCCCTCTACTCTATGGGGCATATCCAATCTTCATGTGGTCAAATCTCCAACTAGATATCAGGGCAGTCTTTCCAGCTCCATCCTCATGAACGTTTCAACATAAATGAGAGTATTGGAATAAATATCTAAATTCCCTTCCAGATCTAAATCCTATGATCCTTGTGGTCAAGACTGGTTCCCAATAAAACTGGGGGAGGGGAGATGTCATTACCTCCTTCACTCCCCTTTTAATGTAATCTTGTTGCTGGACATGCTCATGCTGCCCAGGACTATGTAAGACATGCTACCTAGGTCCATCTTCCCTATGCAAAGTACCAAGCTCTGAGTCTTTTTTTCCATCTATCTCCTTGACTACTCTGAAAGCCTATCACCCAGCTCAGGGAGCTTTCTCTAGGAAATGATCTGATAAACTAGTTCATTTTAAGGGATCAATAACTGATAAAATTCTGATAGATTCTACCTCTCAGAAATATTTGCCTTTTAACAGAGATGCAAACAATTTCTCAGCCCTAAGGAATAATCTCTAAAAGGGGGAAATTTGAGGGATCAGTAGCAGGCCAGTAGGAGAAATATATCAGGGTAGAGGGGTCACCACAACACCAGTCGAATGACATCACCCAGGCAGCCCCCTATCTTGCCTAAACTTAAGACTAACACATATATGATAAAACTCATCCAAAGAGAAGGAGGCTCCAAGAGCCAAACTGGTAACTATTAGAACTATTTCCACCTTCCTCCCTGTGAATCTTTCTCTGCATCTCAGCTCTACTTGCCGCTCATTGTGACCCGTAAAGTATAAATTTAACATCTTAAGCCTAGCAGGATGTCATGTATTTTTGAAAAAGAGGGAAAATTTTTTTTTTCCTGCATGGTATTGAAATTCTTCCCCTTCCCTCAGCTCCATCACATCCAATTACCGTATCTTGCACACTCCAGTCTTGCAATATCTACCCACGTGCATTTCCCCTCTCTATTTCCATAGCTATTGCCCTAGGTGAGGCCACCCCTACCTGCACTAATCGCATCAATCCCCCAACAGATCATTCTGCCCATCCCTCCCTCTCAAAAGTATTTTTTGTGTTACTGCCAGAGTAATCTTTCCTTTGCACCCACGTGGTCATGTCACTGCTAGGGGAAAAAAATCTTCGGTTGTTCCCCATTGCTGACTAATGTTCATATTCTCTTGAGCAGTATTCAAGATCTTCCATAGTCTCATACCACCTTGCCTTGCAACCAAAATTCATACAAGTGACCCCAATGCATTCCCTATGCTCTTCAATATCCATCAGGGCTCTGCAAAGTTTCCACTGCACGCAACATCATGCCTCTCCCAGGACAAACTCATCATCATGCAGATGGACTCAACTTTGATATTCAACACTTTCTCAGAACTCTCAGATGCTTCTCCCCTTTCTTTGAAGAGCTGGAGGGCAGAACAAGAAATTCTTTCCAAAGCTCTCCTTTATTTTTTTTCTTTTTCATGTTTTATTTACTTTATTTTTAATTTATGGAATAAAACAAGCATTTCCTTAACATAGCATGATGAAAAAGATGATTACACGTGAAACTGCAAATTTATTATGTATCAGTTGCTTTCCTTTATAGAGGGCTCAGAACTTTCCAGATAACTCCATTTTCCATTAGGATATGATTGGTTTTGACTCTATAAATATACCCTGGTTGTCCACCCACCTGCTTTTCAGCTTTCTTTTGTGTGGTGCCTTCCCCAGGTAGATTACAAACACCTTGAGGGCCGAGACTGTCTTTCTTTTTCTTCAATGTGTCCCCTTGGTGTTTAGCACAGTGCCTGGCACACACTAGGCACTTAATAAATGTTTATTGACTATCGATTGATTGGCTTTTATCAAACTAGCCTAATATATCTGCCTCTCAAAGGATTCATAAGCTCTCCCACCACCATGCCTTCGTTCGTGTGGTTATGGTTCAATAGCTGCCATGGAGTTTGGTTCCCTCAGCAGCACACAAGTCCCAAGCATATCGCTAAGCTTTTGCTGGCGGTGTTTCCCCTGCTCCAGCAAAGACGGAGGGATTAGGTAACTGACTCTGACACTCACAATCAGCCCCAGCCCAAGGAAGGCTGCAATAAAATCTGGCCACAGCACTCCAAGGCAGCCGTCTGCCAGTGGAACAAGGAGCCAGCTATGCGGCCTGCCCCCGCCAGACCCTAGATATTTTAACAGCTGCATTGTACATTAAGGAGGGGGGCTCCCCCCCCCCCCCGCCCCCTGAGCTAGAGGAAAAACAACAGTCGCCTTTGCCTCGGGGAGGGAAAACAGCCTGCCCTGTGGCTGGGCGCTCAAGTCAAACAATCCCTCCCGCTAAGCGTGAGAGGGGAGGGCACTAATGTGGTCCCCGGGGTGTGTGTGTGCCTGGGCTGCTGCCAGACCTAGCGTGGGCACACACAGGCTGCAGCTAACTGTCTACAAGGGAAATAACGGCAGCGCACAAAGAGGGAGGAGTAAGGCCAGACACAGGAGGGGAGGTGGGGGGGGCGGGGAAGAGGGGACAAGAAGGCAGAGCAGGCAGTTTTTATTTCTCTGGCTTCCATTCCAGCCTCGTACTCCTCAGTGGCTGCCCTTTCTCTCCCGTCTTCTCCTTCCCTCCAAGGTGGAAGTGACTAGAGAAGAGGAGGGCGTTTCAATTCCTTCTCCCTCCCTCCACCTCCCTCCAAATGAGGTTCTGCTCGAGTTCCCTACCGAGCTCGTCATCGTCTTGACTCCAAAGGAAGCATCTTGCTGTTTTCACAGAGCCCCTAGAATAGATCTACGGGGAATAAAAACCATTTTCAGATTCAAAATGGAGCAATTGAGTAGTTACCAGGTTCATAGGAGGATTCTGTTTCTGCAAGGCGGGTCACTCCTTGAATTTAAGAACTTCACGTGAGAATTGTACTTAAAACTATCTCTTTCTCTTTTCCAGGGATTTTGTGACCCAGGAAAAGCCCTAAAACCACAAAAGTCCAAGTCATCCACTTCCTATCCTATTGAATCAAAAAAAAAATACAAGCTTGTTGGCCTTGCCATCAAGGTCCTTCACAAACCCATTCCAGCCTACCTCTCCAGGCTTTCTCTTGTTCTCTTTTATATTCTATATACGCCATCAAAACTGACTCACTCCTGGAACTATTGTATGCTTTAGTCCTTCTGCAAATCTAAACACACCATGTCTTGTGCCTGGGACATAAACCTCTGTAGATCCACCTGCCACTACAAGTTTAGCCATCCTTCAGAAAAAAAGTCACCTCTTCCATGAAACCTTCCTGAGCTCGGCCAGAACTGATCTTTCTGGCCTCTAATGGAATTTTATTTCAGCCAGCTAATAAACATTTATTAAATGCCTACCATGTGTCAGACACTGTGCTAAGCCTGGGGAATCCCTATTCTTTGAGGCAGGGACTACTTTTAAAATTTCTTGTTACCACAATCAGTACAGTCTTACACTCAATAAATGCTTCTTAAATGAGTGAATAAATGAATTGATGAATAAATGTACCTTAGAATACGATTCTAGGTGTAAAAAGGAAAAAAATAAATGAAATTGTCCTGGAGCTGAAAGGGACCTCCATGGGTCTTCTCATGTAGTCCTTGAATCCATGCAGGTTGTACTCGTAAATATAAAAAATTATGTTTGTTTGTGAACGAAGCTGGTGGTTTACAAACAGCTCTTTTCCTAGTGAAACAGCCACTGGGCTGGTAAAGATTTGGTAAAGAATGCTGATTTCAATTAATGGACCAATGGAAATTAATTTCATTGTACACGGATAGAAAGCAAAATACAATTACTGTGTATCTTGAGGAGGGGTATAGGCTGATAGAGATTCGAACTGGACTGGCAGCTTCTTAAAAATGTGAGATACAACATAAGGGGATGATGAGTGGTTGATATAAATTGCTCGACTATGTTTATTTACACTTTGCCCTACTCTGGGCTGGCTCCTTCCCTGACACTCCCCTCACCTCCCAGGTGTTATTCACATTTATCACCTCTCTAGTGTGAGTGCCTCTGCAGTGGGTTCTGCCAAATGCCAGAATGCCAGCTAGACACCCAGGCCTGAGGCTTCCTTTGGCAAGCCATGAGGTGCTCGATCTCCTGAGACTTTCCCAGAATCCAGAACCTCCCAGTAAGTCAGAATTGTGCCTCCTCTACCTGCTGCAGCCGTATAGGCTGGTTCTTATGAAGCCAGATAAAACAGCTCACTTTCTTCTCCTCCCACTTACACCACCTTCAGGAAACTCTACCAGGTAGGTTCCCCCAGGGGGATCCTGAGATAATCTTGCAAGGAGGTAAAGACCACAGCTTAGAAAGGGGTAGTCTGCTTCACACAGACAGAGATAGACAGACAGACAGACAGACAGACAGACACACACACACACACACACACACACACACACACACACACACACCAATGAGCCTATGCCCTCACCTGGTCACAAGCTGTAAAGTCTTACATAGCTCTCCTGTGCATTTACAAGCTTGGACCTGCTTTCACAGACAGTTAGAGGCAGGTGGGAGAGCACATGCCCTCATGGTCCTTGCTGTTTTTCCATTCAAGAATCTATTTCAGCATTTTTGTAATTATCTTGCCCCAACCCCAGTTTATGAGCCTACCCTGTCTCCCCTTCTCATCCCTTCATCTCCAGTGTAGGTGTGGTGTTTTGCTCTATGAGCAAAGCAGAATCACAGTAGCACAGATGTGAGATGCAGAAGTCTAGAGACATCTTCATCCCAAATGTCCAAATGGACTATTTGTGGCCAACCTGTGGTAAAGCCTTCTGAACTCTGGACAGATCAGCCACAATCAAATACATTGTACCTTGACCATAATATTGGTAATGTCATTGGTCAAGTACAAAAGACTAACAACACATGTGATGACAGGGACAGCAGGGCAGCTAAGGAAGAGAGATCTAGCTGGCAGGACAGGTCTAGGCAGACAATTGATAAAGATCAGGAAGGTAAGCTAAGGCAAGGAGATAAACAAGCAGTTACTATAGGTCCAAGCAGAAAGGCAAATAGAGTTCACAGTCTGAGTGTTAAGAGGTGGACAAGATTGGCACTAGTAAGCAGGGGTAAATCAATCATGTTTTGTACTTCCTTTTGTGTACAGGTGGCCCTGCAGGTTTATGTGCTGATTGTGGCCAAAAAGAAGTCAGAGACCCTCAAGTGAATTACCTTCCCAATTGAAGCAGGAACAGAGATATTAGTATTACCTTGAAGAGTAGTAAAATGAAATTTAGCCTTCTCATTCTATTTTAAGTAAGATCATCACCCTAGAGCTTGAAGGTCTTATACAGATGTGGAAACTGAGGTTCAGAAAGTTAAGGAGATTTGCTCAATCGTATAAGAAATAAGTGTCTAAAGGGGGATTTGAACCCACATCCTTTTGACTCCAGAGTTTGTGTTCTTTCTAATATGTTGCTAGTCTAACTCTTCATACCTCTCTTTTTCACTAGGGGCTAATCATAGCCAAAAGTTTAAGCAGGTAAAGTAGATGATCAATAAATATCAATAATGTGTTGTTATTTAAAGGGAAAGGGCCATGTCTATATCTCGTAGAAGAAAAAAATCTTCCAACAATCCTGCCATGATACTGAAATTCCTCTATCAGAGATTCATTCCCTTAGATTATGAAGTCTTATTTTTTTGTCTTTAAGAGCACCTAATTAAAATGAAAATCTCCCCAAGAGGAGTCCTACTTTAAGACATTGACTTACTAGAAATTACTTTGTGAGAGTCCCTTTGGAATTGGTACATGGGATAGGATTAGTGGAAGCAAGCAGGAGTGGGGAAAAAATGATTCAAGTAGGTGTGAGACAAACTTTACCTAGTTTACAATTTTGATGAGGGATGACTCTGGATCTGACTTCCAACCCACACTCCCTAGATAAAAAAGAATACTTCAACTAACAACTTCATCCTAGATAGAAGTACTCAGCAACACAGACACACGAAATTAGATAACTTGTGTGTGCGTGTGAGTGTGTGTGTGTATGCGTGTGTCAGCTTTTTCCTTTTCTCATTCTTCTCAATAAAACTCTCTTATGAGGGCTCAATCAGCCACCTTTTGTTTGCTCAGTCTTTTGAAGGCTTCTGGAGAGAGAATAAAAGTGTTCTTTAAACCCAAGTCTACGCAGAGCTTCGTAAATCAAAGTCTTCTTTCAAACCATCATAGTCAGTCTGGGTTAATGAATTAGGGTGTTGCAGATGGAAGCTGTTTTCAGGCCCATCCACTGATCAAAAGTGTCATTTAGAATATCCTTAAGGTGACAGACAACCCATGTGAGGAGGACAAGATGACACTCTTGATTTGATAAGGGCCAGTGGGGAAAGTTGGGGTGGGGGAAGACACACAGAATACATTGCCACTCTGTCACTTACTGTGGTATGGCCCGGCTTACAAGATGCCTTCTCCCAAAGCCTAGACTGGTAGATCAAAACAAAATTGATAAGGGACAGATATAGGAGATGAGAGTGAGGTTGTTTCCACCTTTGGGAATACTTTATAATGGAATAATCAGTCACAATCACCAGGAGGTATCAGAAGGTCTGACCAGTTCATACCCAGAGAGAGAGCATATTCAGTTCATTGGATGGCATTCCCCTCTGTTGTTCCCCTAACACTGAGTCCTGGTTTTTCTGGGTATTTGGTACTATGTGTATTTGGGTTCATACACTGAAAAGAATTCCCATAGACCTTACACTTATGATTATTCAGAAGCAGTGGAAGTAGAATGGAAATACCATCAAAATAAGAGTCAGATAATGCAGATTCTAGCCTTGACTCCAGAAGTCACATAGCAATGACATTGGACAAGTCGTTCAACTTCTCTGGGTAAAATGACATTAGACTAAATGATCTGAGGTCCCTTTCCAGCCCTAAAATTCTATGGTTCTAAAACATATGTATGTAATTATATATAAAATTCCTTACATAAAAATATTTCCTAATTCTTCTTACTTCTTTAACCATTGAAGGGATAGACATGATTCTTGTCCTGAGAAGTTCCCAATATGATGTAAGAGATACAACCTTTAACCTTAAGGGAAGTTCTTATGAGATGTAGGAGAAACAATCCTACCTGAGTCTGATGGGAATAACACAGAATCACATAAACCTGGAATTGGGAGAGACCATGAGATCATCTAGTTTAACTTTATACCTTATAAGGAGTCATTTCTATAGGATCTCTGACAAATACTACGGACCTTAGTCTTAATTGCCTTTATTAGGATGCTGTGTGTGGCTGAGTACAAAGGGCACAAGACTAAGGCAGGTGACCTAAGAGTGATGTGCCCCAATTTTGAATCTGTCCAGCTATTAGGCAATTTAAAGCGACAGCCTCTATTTAAATACTTCCATGAAAGACAGATCACTACCTCAGACAGTACCATAGATGACAGAACTTATTCAGAGGCCAAAGATAATAGTGATGTGATATCTGACTCTATTAAACATAAAACATCTGAAAATTTTTTGATTGGACTGATTGACAATTTCATCTCCACAGAGAGAGGAAGGAAGGAAGGAAGGAAGGAAGGAAGGAAGGAAGGAAGGAAGGAAGGAAGGAAGGAAGGAAATTAACTTAATTCTTGACTCAGTTTTGAATATAAAGAATACTAATTGGTGAAAGTGGAATTGACAGAACTATTGAGGAGAAATAACCATGTCATTTGGAGCTCTAGATCAGAAGGAAACTGCTCAGAAACTTTTGTTTCTTTTTTCTCTAGCTATTCTGTAATTAGTGGGAACTCACTTTGTTTCCAGTTCTTTGTTATATAATGTTAGTTACCATCAGTATGTGGTATATATTGGACCTTTGTTTCTGTCTTTTACTTTTTTGGGGTTATCATGTACACAGCAGTGGAATTTCTGAGTCAAAGAGAATGGACAGTTTAGGGACTCCAGAAATGGTTGTACTGGTTCAATTTATAGCTCCATTAGCATACATTGTGGGTCAGTTTGTCTTCCTTCTTACTGACTTAATAATGTTCACTGGACTCTGAGATATCTGATCTCCTAAAGTACAGAGAATAGCTAGTATCCTATTGCCAGAGAAAATTCAAGTAGGCTATATATCAAGAGATATAGGAAATGAACCAAAAACTATTTTTCTCTTTCATTCTTATTACACTTTCTGTCCCCTTACATCATTTTCCCAAAGATTCCAAGGAGTGGAGGATGTACTTAATTGCCTCTAGATTCAGTTTCTTAGGGCTCCATCTTTAGAAGGGTCTCTTACCACTCTTTGAGCCCCTAAATATGTATTCTCCTAGGTTTCCAGTTTTCTAGACCATCTTGGGCCGTGTGGAAGGATTTGCCAATTCTTTTGTCATGCCAGCAAGGAAAATCGTTCCTGTTCCTCCATTCTAGGCATTAGTCTAGCTTCATTTGCATTTTCTTCCCCAAACGGACCTTTCTGATTCTTCTGAGCTTTCTCATCCATCCTATTCCTTTCTTTTTTATCAATCAATTGCTAATAAAGTATTTAAGCAATGGATAACAGGTTTTTTTTTAATCGAGAAGGAATTATTCCTTCTGAATGAGATTCCTCTTCTTGGTGAAATGAGCATTCACACTGAAGTCCAATTGGACAGAGCGGTGTGAAGTCGAAGGTTTCATCTCACACCCTGCAAATTGTCAAAGAAAGCAAAAAAAAAAAATTAAGTAATAGTCAATATAGGCGGGTCGGTAAGAAGGGAGACATACTGACACACCATATACACTAATACACTGTTAGTAAAGGTATCAATTGAAGCAATACAACCAAATCCAGGGTCTATTCCTAAAGGGTCTATTCCCTCTAACTCAGAAATTCCATGGCCATTTACATGATAACCCTAAGAAAGTCAAAGACAGAAACAAAGACCCAATAGAAACCAAATGCTGCCAGTAACTAACCCTATGTAACAAAGAACTGGAAACAAAGTAGAAACAAACAGGAAACAGAATAGCTAGAGAAAAAAAGAAACAAACTATAAAAATGTAATGAAATACTGTTGTGCAGTTAAAAATAATAAATGAGGAAGTTAAAGAACCATGGAAAGATTTATATGACTTGATGCAGAAATGAAATAAGCAGAATTAAAAGAATAATGTGCATGATGACAATAATATAAATGAAAAGACCACTTAAAGATCTTGTCCTGGAGAACAAATAGTGAATCGTCTCTCCCTTCCTCCCAGCAGAAAGGTGGACTTATAGAATAGAACATCATATAGTTACCAAATGAAGTCACTATATTGGACGTTTGTGCTTAATTGGGTTTTTTTTTTGGTCACAAAGGAAGATTTGATCCGAAGGGGTAGAAGGGTTCTCCCAACTCCCACACCAAAATGGCTGTAATATAAAGAAAAAAGGCATCAATAAAATTCATTTGTAAAATGAAAGAGGGAAGTAAAATGAAAGAGCTTAAACAACTATGCAATTGCTTTAAAGACAGCGGCTGACAATGAGATTAAAAGGCGACTTCCTATTAAATGCTGGGGCCATGATGAGACATGCACAAGTGGGACAGGAAAGGTTTTGTCTATCCCTTCCAAGGTACCCTTTGTTCTTAAAGAGGAAAAGGAGAGTAGAAGGGATTTGGAGGAAGATAAAGTAGAATTGTTGTTGTTCAATCGTGTCTGACTCTTTGTGACCCCATTTAAAGGTTTTCTTGGCAGAGATACTGGAGTATTTGCCATTTCTTTCTCCAGCTCTTTTTACAGATGAAGAAACTGAGGCAAACAGGGTTAAGTGACTTGCCCAGGGTTACAATTAGTAAACTTCTGAAGATGGATTTGAACTCAGAAAGGTAAGGGTAGATTTGAAATCACAAAGATTACTCTTCTTAACTCCAAGCCTGGCACTCTATCCATTGTACCACCTATCTGCCCAAAGTGGATTTAGGCTTCATTTTTAGGACTAATAGGTGAATAAAGGGAAGGGAAAAGACTAAGCATCTATATAGTGCCTACTATGTGCCAGGCATTGTGCTAAGCACTTTTAAAAGTATTATCTCACTTGGTCCTCACAACAACCTTGCAAGGTAGATGCTGTTATTATCCCCACTTTATAGTTGAAGAAACTGAGGCAAACAGAGGTTAAGTGACTTGCCCAGGGTCACAGAGCTAGTATATGTTTGAGGCCAAACCTGAATTCAGGTCTTCCTGACTCCAGGTCTAGTGCTCTATCCATTGTGGTACCAGCTGAATAAAACCTTTATGACTTGAAACAAAATGAGTCAGCATACTTGGTCTAGAAAGATTCTCACCACCCCCAAATTCTATTTGGAAATACAATAGGAGAATGTCAGGGAAGACTGTGCCTCTGTATCACAGGACTAGGTAAGTACCTAAAAATGGTATGATTTAAAGGTTTTAAAGGGAAAGCTCATCTGCCCTTAAATTCTCTCTTACTGATTTCTGAAATTCTACCATAAAAATTTCATTTAAGGTTAAGTCTTAGAACCTCCAAGTGTCCTTTGTTAAAATGCAAATGCCAAGAATTAAAGAATTCATTTCAAAAAATTCTTCTTCACATATATAACACAGAAGGAATGAGACACAAGAAAAATACATTTCCAGAAGAAGGAGAAGAAAGCAGTATGCTGTACTAACAGCTAGCATTTATAGAGCGCTTTTAAGGTATGCAAAGCACTTTAGAAATATCTCATTTGATCCTCACAACAATGCTGAGAGATAAGTGCTTTATGATCCTCAATTTATAAATGAAGAAAATGAAGCAGACAGGGGTTAGGTGACTTGCCCAGAGTTCTACAGCCAGATTTGAATTTAAGTTCAAATCCCTAAAACTCAAACCCTTCTCTCTCCCAATCAGGTCTTCTGATTCCAAGTGACAACCTCTCAGTGCCTCCAGGCAATTCTCTAAGATTTTAAAACACAGAGACAAAACTAATCTGCCTTGGTAGAAAAGGGTCCTCAGCAGGACCTCCCTATACTTTTGAAATCACAGTTGCCAGAAAAAAAAAAGTGGAGAAAGATAATGCACCTGATGCAACATAGGGAACTAACTATCTGTCTAAGGGAGATGTCTGGGTAGCCAGGAGACAACATGATGGCCCTGGGGCATTGAATAGGTAAATGAGAAGTTACCACAATTATAACTGAGAGTAGTACGGGTTGTTTCACTATTGTTTTTGTATCTCTAGCACTTAATACAGTGTCTGGCACATAGTAATCACTTAATATATGCTTCTCGTTGTTGATATTTTCTCAGTTTTGCCAAGAAGTTAATCCTGATTTTAGTTGGTGGGGAAAAAGGAAGGCCTAGAGGACCTTCCTTGCTGTACATTACCCCAAAATTATATTTTGAGAGATTCAGAATGTTAGTGAAAAGTACACTAGGCTAGGAGTCAGGAGACCTGGGTTAGAGCTCTCACTTTACCATTAACTCATTGTGTGACCTTGGGAAAGCCACTGCTATTTTCTGACCCTCAGTTTCCTCACCAATACATAAGGCATTACTCATTTCACAGGCAGTTTGGTAGTTGCAAGGGACAGAAAAGGTATTTTTGCATAAAGAAGGAGAAATAAATTAACTTGAGTGGAAATGTAAGGTAATATCTCTTTCATAGGTGAAGAGTTTGGTGGCTGAAAGGGGCAGAAAGCAAACTTTTATTTAATTTTTTAAGTGCTAAAAATCCATACACAAAGAAACAGTTTTCAGATAAGATGTGAGGAATTTAGTTGCCAAAAGGAGAAGAAAATGAACTTTTATATAAATAAAAAGAATTAAATTACCTTGTACAAGATGAAAGAAGGTGTCCCTTTTGGATGTAAAGCATTTGGTGACTGAAAGGGACAGAAAAATAACTTATATAGCAAAACTTTATGCAAGTGTAAAGAAAAAAAGTTTTCAGAGATGTGGAATGTTAAAAGAATTGGGGAAAGTCTCAAGCAATAAGCATTGTGATCTTTTAGGTTATTTGCATAAAACATTTAAGGCTTAAGAAGTTAAGACACAAAATGATGCATCTTTGGAGACTATGGGATGATTAAACAAGGGCTGTTGGTTTTATAACTAACAGAAACAAAAGGGCAGGGAAATCATAGATTTTTACCTCTAAGAGAAAGGTGAGTCACCGAGTACCAGGAACATCTGGTTTGAAAGACTGAAGGTGGTGATGAAACGGACAGTGAACATCAGGACAAAAGAGAAGAACTCAGTAAGGGACAGAAAAGCCTGCTCTGATTGACCAGTATGAGCACAGGAGACACTTGTATGACCAGCAAGAGGGGAGACAGCTAGGTAGAATGGTGGATTGGGTGTTGAACTTGGAATCAGAAAGACCTGAGTTCAAATTTTGTCTCCTACACACAACTAGTTGTGTGATCTTGGGTAAATCACTTGTCCTCTCTCAGAATAACACCACCACAACCTTCACAGAGTTGCAAAAATCAAATGAAATAATGTAGGTAAATTGCTTTTACAACCATTTAAGTGCCACATAAATGTTAGTTGTTGTTATTAATTATCAACTGCTAGTTCCTAATTGGCTGGGTAAGGGCTTTGAAGGGCATTGGAAAAAAAGCTGAATTGCTCTCCAGTGCCATCTACAGTTTCAGAGTTGAATCCCCTTGGGGATGTCTATTGTTCTCTGCTGCCTCTCTGGTTCGTGAGGGGAAAAGAAGGAAAGGAATACAGGCTTTCCAGCCAATTTGCCATTGGCTCAGGTGGTTGACAATGACTGAACCATACAGAATCCTGGTAGTGAAAAGCTGGCTGGGCTTATCTGCATTGTGAGAAAGAGCTACCTTGATGAGATTTAATGAGACCTGTTAGCCATAGCCAATACAGCATAACACTTCCTCAGAATCTTCTTAAGGATTATGATGAATTAGAAGAGCTGGTCACTGCTTCATCAATTTAGAGTAGAATAAAAAAGGATTTGTCCATCAATAGATTTGCCCATAATAGGAACAGAGGAGCAGAGACAAATCTTCTTGTGATACAGCTGTCTCTGAATGGACAAATGACATCAACAAGGCCTGAAGTCCAGAATTGTGAATTATCCCAATTACAGGAATTTTCCACATTCTTGGGCCTTCCTGCCAGGTTTTTGAAAGTATGTGCCTATTATCTTCCATTGATACTGAGTACATTGGTGGGAAAGTGTGACCTCGATTTATGTGTGAACTATGATCTTGCATTTACTTTAATTTCTACATTTTTTTATAAATTTCTAAATCTATAATTTATTTATTATTCTTACTTTTGCCTTATTAAAAAAGTGATTATGCTTAATATCCAACAATCCTTATATGTTCCTGGTTTTGTAGAAATGGAAATCATACCGGTAGGAGCTCCCCTCCAACACATACAACATAGTCATTCTTAGGGTCCTGAGAGACCTTGAATGCATCAACGTAATGTTGGTCCTTCTATGAGAATCTAGACCTGCCAGTGTGAAGGCATGTTGTAAGTGAGCCAACTCAGAAAACAAGTATGGAGGTCCATACCAGCATGCATGTCCTATGCTAAGGGTTACATTGTGAAGGATTATACTATGTCATACATTGCATATGCAAGGTCACTGGGCCAGAGAATATCTAATGATTCTTTCAGTTCTGAAATTCTATTTTTTTTCTACCCATCCTTCGCTCTTTCTCATTGAAGAGTAGAAGCTATTATATTGCTTAACTGTTGGAAATAGAGAAAGGACTAATAGGTTGCATAAAAGCTTAACCCACCAGTCAGGAAATCATGTGAAGTTACAGCTAGACCATCAGAAAGAGAAAGCAAGGCCATTATTGGGACAATTCTATTAGCCTAAACCAACCTATAGTGTATTACATAAGCTTGGAACAATGATGGGAATGAATTCAGGAGAAACAGAACTCAATCAGATCATCTCAGCTTTCAATCAATAAACATTTATTAATCACCAACTATCATGCATACTGTATCTTCTATGAGATCCTAAGTGCTAGGGATACAAAAAGACAAAAACCAGTCCATACCTTCAAGGAGCTCACAATCTAATAGGGGAGATAAAAAGCAAACAAATGTTTCAAACACACTATACACAGGATAAAGAGGAAACAATTAACAGAGGGAAGGCACTAGAATTATTAGGGGTTAGGAAAGGCTTCCACTAAAAGATAGGATTTTCAGTGGAATTAAATGAAGCCAAAGGAAGCTTTCCACAAATCCTGCTTGTCAAATAGTTTGGGACATTTTATACATAGTCTGGTTTCCCCCTCCCCCATTTCTGTGTGTACACACAAGCGTGTGTGCGTATGTATATGTATGTGCATGTATGTGTGTGTTCTCAAATTAATCTGATGAGATCTTATTACATTTACATAAGGGGCTCAGCCCTATCTTATAGGTGGCCAGAGACAGGGCTAGCTCTGAAAGAATTGTGAAGTAAGAAAAGTTGGCTCCAATTGCCCCCATCTCACCTTTCTAAATCATACACAACCTCTTCTGCCACAAGATTCAGAGTATATTCATGTAGCATAGGTTTCTCCTATCTGGAAAAGAGATCTAATAAAGTCATAGGTGCTAAGGGTATTTTTAGGGACTGAGTGTTATCTCTCTCAAGAGCATTTGTATTTAAGGAGAAGGCTATGTTGTAACAGTCGGAGGAATTAATTCCTAAGGTTATAATGTTAGCATTGGTAGAGGAGATATTCCAAAGTGGGTTGCTTTTTTGGCTGCCCTTAAATATTAACACGTAAGGTATCCTATTTTGCCCTCCTCTGGATCAGGGGTTATGCATCGGCTCTATGGAAACAAATGAATTCAAGATTTTCCTGGCTCATAAATAATGACAGCTGGAAAGAAGAAGGACCTAGCTCAGGCCCCTTGATTCAGATGAGAATACTGGGGCCAAGAGTAAAAGTGTCTTGCCCATAGAAACACAGCAGTAAGCATTGGATCATGGATTCAAGCCTATGTTGCCTGACTCCAAATCCAGTTCTGTTTTCATTATGCTATATCATTCCTCTCCCCCAAGCCACTAACTAGACAGACTTACATGGTGGCTACTTTTAGTTATTCTAAAATATACACATATAACAGGATAAATGTAATGATTGGTTGAAAAAATGTTTGGTGAGGCATGTAGGATAAAGGTGTTTGTCTCTTATTTCCATTAATAAAGAAAGCAAATGTCTAATGGATTCCTTCACTAACCCATCTCCAAATCTCTGCAATTAGAACTTCTTAGACTCAACACATCTGCCTCACCTGATGAGAGCAGCATGCTGAAGGGTAGCGGTGTCTATACATATGTGTATGTTTTTTCCCTTTAAATGATAACTGCTAAGTTATGTCCCAAGTAATCAATATCACTCTAATACCTCTGATAAATCCAAAGGCATTTATGCACAGAAAGGGGAAGGGAGGAGATAGGAGGGTAAAAAGGGAGAATAAAGGGAGAGAGGGAGAGGGACTGGAGGAGGGAGAGAGAGATGTTTAGCTGAGTACACATTCCTTCACCATATAGTGATGTCTGGTATTTGGGAAGAAGTGTGGTTTGGTTTTTGTTGGTGTTTTTCTCCTTAGCCCAAACAAGGGTGTGCCCCCCTTCTCTCACCTCCCCCTCCCCCCACATAGATTTTCTAGGAACCAAAGAGACACAAGAGGTATTCTGACTTATTATCATCAGAATCAGAACTATGTCCTGCTGTCCCTACCAAGTTTAGAAGGATGGCCAGAGGATGAATGAATGAACCATCACCAGCTGAACTGCCCTGGTTGGGAGCAGAGTGGGGTGGGGTTCTTGGGACAGAGCCATACCTAGCACTGAAGAAGCAAACAGCCCTATCATAGTCTTTATTCTTGTTAAATGTTTATTGAGTGCCCACAGCAACAAGCCAAGAATGAGACAGAATACAACATTCACAGAATGTGCCTGATCTCTGGTTCACCGCTACCATTCAGGGAGGCAGCAGGATATAAAGGAAATAGCACTGAATTTGGCACCAAGGGTTCCGGGTTTGAATTCTGACTCTGCTAATCATTATCTGTCTTACCTTGGACAGGTTCTTTGACCTCTCTGAGTCTCAGTTTCCTCATCTGTAAAATAAAGGTGCTAGAGGCTAATACAGGTCTAGACTAGACTTAACAATCTTTAAGGTCCTTTTCCTCTAAGGTCCTAAAACTCAGGATCCTACAAACAAAGCTGGCTGCAATCAGTCAGCAGTGGAGCAGCAGGTTCAGTGGACCTGAAATTTAAAACCAGAACTGGGTTTGAACCCTGTCTCTGCTGCTTGTGCCCTTTTACCACCTTAAACAATTTATTTTTGTGAGGCTCTATGGGCCTCATTTCCCTTATGTGCAAAAAAGTAGGTTAAACTAGATAATTTCAGAATTCCTTTTTAGCTTTAAACCTTACAATCTACTATACCAAACAACAAGTTTGGCTAATTGTTTTTAAATGGGATTAAGCAGTTCCTTTGGCAGCTCCATGAAGAAACAGTTTCAGCCAAGGGTGGATATTCTGTCAGAGAATAAAACAATTATCCAGAAAATTTGGCCCATAGAGACAGCTACTCACAACAGTCCAAGCTCAAACTCCTTTTCCTTCTTTAGCAGCAAGTTTTGATTTTTTTTCCCCTGAATTGCCCATATAATAATGTTCTTGGCTTTGCTGAGACATCCTTGGTGTTCAGGCCAAACATGAAATTGAGCCCAAGGGTGAGGTCTCCTTTCCTAGTTGGGCTAAGGTGGCACTATCCCTGTTGAAGCCAAGCATATTCTTTACAAAGAATCTGGTGTTCCCAACCAGGTTCTCATGAGATCTCTGTCAAAGCTCCAAAGAACAGGCCAAGATTTTGCTCAATAGAGGCCACTGGGCCTATGTAGAAAATACCAGAATCTCATTCTGCTTATCAAGAAAGAAACTATGGCTTAAATACATGCACCCCAAATAACCTTGTCATATGCCTACTTTAAACACTAAGAAGTATTTAACAATATTTTGTTTACTTGTTAAATTGTGTTCACAGAACACAGGTAATTAACCAATATCTTCAATTTATCATGTTCCTTCATATATATCTATATGTTGTCATCTTCCCCCATTAGACTGTGAGATCCCTGAGAGCAGGAACTATCTTCTGCCTTTCTTTGTACCCCTAGAGCTTAGCACAGTGCCTGGCACATAGTAGGTGCTTAATAAATGTTTATTCACTAGTTGAATATTGAAAACTTAGAGCCAGACAGGACATTATTCTACACACAAACACATTTATCTATCTGATCATATATCTAGAGAACATGAATAGTTACCAAATCCCTGCCCTTCCTGGCCCCCCCCCCCCGCCACCCTTATACAGTCCTAATTATTTTCTTCTGGCTGTGTGGGCTGCTCTTGTGAATTGTGGAGATTAAATCAGGGTTTCGAACAGGAACATTTGGAGTCACTGGAGAAGAATGAGGCTTTAATGTGATAACCAGCAGCTCAGAGATGCCACAAGGGGCAGAGGGAGCCTCACACTGTTGCCAGGAGAGATGGGCTGATGAACTAGTTTAACAAAGTGAGCAGAAGCCACCCAGATCAAGGGGAAAATGAACATCAATTAATAGGCAGTCACTCAGGCTTTGATGATAATCAATGTGATCTTTTATTCAACGGTAGGAAAGTCCTCCTCACTGAAGCCTGGAGGGGAAGAATCCATCAGTTACAAATATGCTGAGTTGGAGCATTTGTAATGTTTATAGTTCTAGTTTGTGCTATCACTCCCTCTCTCTGCGATGCATGTTCAACAGGAGCCTGGGTTACAGACACGTCTCATCTTGCTCCCTCTTGAAATCTCTCAAAGCCAAACAGACACCTCAACACAGATTACCCACTGGTTTCCTGGAGCTGCATGCAACACTGGGTGCCTCATCCCCATGGTGCATTCCAAACCTGTCCTGTTACAAATGCCGACTCTATAATCCTTACTTTGTGGGATCTCTTATGCTTTAGAATTATAAGCAAGCTCCTTGAGAATGGGGCTGATTTTATTCTTTGTATTTGTATCTCCTGTGCCTGGCATATAGTAGGCATTTAAATCAATGCTTGTTGGGTGACTGGATTGATTATAGAATCATAGATTGTTAAGAGATGGAAGAAATCTTAAGAAATCATCTACTCTCTAGAAGCAACAAATAACCAGAGAGATGAAGTTCAGCTTAATTCACAAATAGGATGAAACACCTACTTTGGGCCAGACTAGGAATGTAAAAATAAAAGGATATATTCCTTACCCTCAAAAAGCTTACAATCTTCTTGGGGAAAACAATGCAATAGAAACATATATCGCTATACCTTTTGGGTACCAGGTGTTAGAAGCAGAGAAGAGAAACACACAGTGCTCAGGGAAAATTTGACGGTGGAGAAAACACTTTCAGATGAGAGAATCAGGGAAGGTTTTAAGGCACCTTATATGAGCCTGGAAGTAAGAAAAGTGACTTGTCTAAGAAGAGGCCCCGTCTCCAGGCTCCCAGTTCACTACTCTCTCTGCTAAAGAGAGTACTGCTTTACTCAGCCAGAGTTGGACTGTCTATTACTGCATCTCTGTCCTCTGAAAGGTTATATTAGACCATTCTCTGTTCTAAAGTATCTTTGATCCAACACTCCCTTTGATGGTCTTCATATAGATCTCTGGCTCATAGGCCCCACAAGCATAAATACCAACTCATCAGTCCTCTGTCCACTAGAGAGATACTTCTTCTGCAGTTAATAAAAGCATTAGGGGTGGGGGGAGTTTGCCTGGAAGTCCAGAATTTTGCTTATGCTGACACTCGCTTCCTCACTTCTCTTATTTCCCTCCTCATCTCCCTTTCTATTACCACCACCTCTATGTTCACAGATGCCTGTTTTGTTTTTTTGTTTTGTTTTGTTTTGTTTTTTACCTCACTTGCCATTAAAAACAAGCCAGTTTGCGTTTCTCCCTACTCAAGGACTGCCGGCATCTTTCATCACAAATCCACATTTTTTGGAAACCCAACCCAGAAGAATGCAGCTTGCTGCCCTCATTCCACCTTTCTAAAGGACAGTGGTATAAGATGAGAAGTGCCTTAACTTTGAAAGGTTCCCTCAAATCTAAAAACCCTTAGCCATTATGCTGTCCTCCATCAGAGCCACAGAGATGGTCATTTCCTTCAATCTGACAGATTGCTCAAGTCCTCCAAACAGGATTTGTTATAAGGGCAATGTCTCAACTCCCCATTATAATCAATTTCCAATTGGAATGCTGTTCAGAAGAGGAAAAAGGGGACTCACATGCAGAGGTGGAATATGTTGTTCTGATATTAAAGAGAGTTTCCATTTAAGAACTGGCCATGAAACTTTACAATCCCCTGCATACCCACTCCACCCCATTTCCAAACTCCCATTTTTCCACTCTTCACTCAGATAGGTCCTTGATTTCCTCATAAAGTAGCCCTGGGAAGCTTGGATTCTTCCAACCTGTTGCAGCACAACTGGAACGCCATGCACATTCTTTCATTTGAATTTCAGCCCATCCAGCTCTCCTCATCTGCCCTTCTCCTCTCCCCTCCCCCCTTGGGAAGAAGGACTGCCAAGATTCTCCCACCACTTTGCTTCACCTCTTCTCTCACAGAACCCCTCCCCAAACCATTCCACTGTCAACAACAATCTCCTCCCCGTCTCCACATTGCAGCATCCTCCCCTCCCACGGAAGCGGGTTGGACATGGCTCCCAGTGGAGTATGATGATAAATCACGAGGCTGGGCCTGGCCTTCTTTGCTCCCTCATCTCCCACCCACACAACCCCAAAGCCTCCACTAGGGCCACCATGTGTGGCCTCAGTGCTTCTAGCCCCAGGGATGCTACAGAGACTCAAATTGAGTCCTCAAAGCTGAAGCAGTCCTTCTCCCTGTGACAATTGCATGTGCAGCCAGGGAGAAAGCATAGCATTTGTGGAGGGCAAAAAAAATCTGCTGGGAACCACAGAAGGCAGTGAAAACCCTGCCTCCCCCAAACTCTAAACATTGCTAAGGAATGTAGGAGACCATGATTACACCACACTCTTCTCCTGCCTGCCTACCTAAGGATAATCATCTCACAGACAGGATGTCCAATTAAATACCTGGAATTTTTCCTTACAAATAATCTTCCTAAAACCCTACTTTCATCATGTCAATACTCCTTCTCTTCAATTTATGATGATTCTCTGTCACTTAGTTCATTAAGTCTATGTTCCTCTATGAGGATTAAGTAATCAAGCCTTACCCTACTAAACCAAACTTTTTTTCTCCCACTGATTCCTTGATCCAAACCCTATACTCCAATCAAGCTAGTCTCTTCATCATCCCCAAACAAGTCATGTATTTAATCCCATTTCAACCTTTGGTTCATACAGTTCCCTTTGAATGAAATACCACTCCCCCACCAACACACCACACCACACACACACACACACACACACACACACACACACACACACACACTAATTTGTGCACATTCAAATCCAGTCTATCCTTCAAGGTCCAGCTTGTCTCCTTCCACCTACAGGAGAACTTATTCAATCATTTCTAGTTTACACTGACTTCTTGGAACCAGATTTAGTATTTTCCCATCTTTTACACCGCAAAATTCTCCAATTATGTCAGTGTGTGTGCTCTTTAATAAGATGACAAGCTCTTCTTAAACTAAACCTTCTGGATGAATTCTCTTCAATGCCTACCACAGGGCCAACACTTACTAAAAATAATTTCAAATCATCAACCCATGTGACTATCTGTTGTTCTGTGTGTTCTAGGTCTGGAATGGTTTTAAACAGAGATGGATGTTCCATCCCTCCCTTCTGTAAAACGGCAACAATCTTTCCTCCCCTTTACTAGGCTACTAGGAAGGTGGTTGATGAACACCTTTCACCAAGAAGAAGGATGTTCTAGATCAGGGTTCCTTAACCCCTTTGTTTGCCGTAGACCCCTAGAACAGTCTGCAAATGCCTATGGCCCTCTCTTCAGAATAATGTTTTTAAATAATTGAGGAAATACTAAATTTCAGTTAGAGATTAGGGAAAATAAAGCAGTTATTTTTTTCTCCACCCAAGGTCATGGACCCCCTGAAAGCTATCCACAGATCCCCTCCCAAGGGATCCATGGACTCCTAATTAAGAACCTCTGTTATAGATTACAACAATAATATCATCAGCCCTGCTTTAGAAAAACCTAGGAGAAGAAGGTCCAAATGAATCAGCCAGACGCATGAGGCAGGGTAGTGATCCAAGGAGACTAGAACATGAGAGAAAAGGGTCCTGGGAGATCATCTCAACCAACCTACTCTCTCATTTTACAAATGAGACAAATGCTACCCCAAGAGGTGAAGCATCTCACTCAAGGTCACACATGTGATAAGCCACAAAGCTGAAATGTGGATGCAGGTCCAACTTCAAGTTCAGTGCTTTTTTTGCAAGATACCATGACTGCCTCATTGTTGTTGTGCCACTTTATAGTCATGTCTGATTCCTCATGATCCCTTTTGGGGTTTTCTTGGCAAAGATACTGGAGTGGTTCACCGTTTCTGTCTCCAGCTCACTTTACAGATGAAGAAACTGAGGCAAACAGGGTTAAGTGACTTGCCCAGGGTCACATGGCTGCTAAGTGTCTGAGGCCTGATTTGAATTCAGGTCTTCCTGATTCCTAGCCTGGCACACTATCTACTGCACCCCCTAGCTGCCCCAATAGTGCCTAATGACTGCCTCAATGGCACCTAATTACAGAGATTATGCAGTTAGGAAAAGATTCTTTGATTTGGGAAAGAATGAAATGGCTTTTTACTTCAAACAGTAAGCATTACAATGTACGATCTGGTTTTCAAAAACATTTCATTTACACTCAATTTTCCAGGAACTAACCCAATAGAGAATGTGTAGCAATCCTGCCCTTGAATTTGGGGCTGCTGGTATTCTCCAACCTACTAGTCCAATAGAAGATAAGCATGAGACCCACAAAGCTGCCATACTTTGTCATATGGGAGGAGGAGTGGAGCTAGAAATGTAACCCTTTACACGGGTAAAGATGCAAGGTATCTGCATGTGGCTTTATCTTGATAGCATGGAGACAAAAAATAGGAAGAACCATCAGGGTTCCTATGCCTCCACCCTCACACACACATGTAAGTGCATGCACCCACACACACACACACACACACACACACACACGCGCACACACACACACACATGCAATATAGGGTAATTTGAATAGGTCCAAGAAGATTCTCCATGCCCTTAAATATTTCCCCCATTTGCAAACCAGCCCAAAATCCCAGTTTTCCTTTGGATTCATTTGGGCTAACACATTATAAAGATGTTATTAGTCATTACCAGCAAGGATTTAATTTTATCAGATTATCTATCTGGAGCGTATAGAACACAGAATAAATAAATCTAGGCAAAAAAAATTGGGGAAGGGAAGGGGACAAGGATGGCATGAGTGCTTAAATATGGAACACATAGCAAAGCCCTATGAGCGCCAAGGTCTTACTTATCTTGGTACTGTCTCCAACATCCAGCACTGAGCATTGCGAGACCTAGGATCACCACTTTATTGCTATAAGTCATAGACTTTGGAGGTCATTGAGTCTAGTCCCTTAATCTTAGAGAGTTGGGAAACTGAACCACAGAAAGGTCAGGGACTTGTCCAGGGTCAAACAGCTAGTAAGTATCTAAAGCAGAATTTTAATTCAGATTATCCCAACTTCAAGTCCTACACTCTATCTGCTTGCATACTTAGGTTGCTCACAATACTAAAAGGTCACGCTTATATGGCCTTAAATTGCTTTACATAAATTATCTCACTTAATCTTCACAATAGCCCTATGAAGCAAGTATTGAAAATATTGTTATGTCTATATTAGGTGCAGGGGCTTGCCCAGAGTCAAACAAGTAGTTGATGCCAGAGCTAGGACTTGAATGAGATCTTCTTGATTAGGCCCACTGTTCTTTTCACTACATTATTTTACTACCTCTGGGCTTAAATGCACAGCAGACTTTTTTGCCTTTTTGCACCAGACCTGTGATTTTATTGGTATAGTAGTAAATTCCTTTCCATGGGGGCAGCTGGATGGCACAGTGAATAGAGCACCGGTCGTGGAGTCAGAAAGACTTGAGTCCAAATCCAGCCTGAGACGCTTACAAGGTATGTGACCTGAGGAAAGCCCATGAATCCATGTCTACCTCAGTTTCCTCAACTATAAAATGGAGATAAGAATAGCACCTATCTCCCAGGGTTGTTATGAAGATCAAATGAGGTAATATTTGTAAAGTGCTTAACAGTGCCTGGCACATAGTAGGTGCTTAATAAATGCTTCTTTCTGTCTTTTCTTCCTTGCCTGTGCCCTTATCTGTAAAATGAGGATAATGATAGCATCTATTACATAACATTGTTGTGAGGATCAAATGTGTTAGCATATATGTAAAGTGCTTTGCAAGCTTTAAAGTCCTATTAAATGCTAGCTATAATAATAATGATGATGATGATTATTAGGAAACTCACTACTAAAGCAAGTCTGCCCCTGCTCTGCAACTTAACAGTCATAAAGGGTGGCCTGGGGCACCGAGAAGTTAAATAATTTGTCCAGAGTCACACAACCAGTATGTGGGCATTTAACAAATGTCTGAGGAATAAACGAATGAATGAATGAATGAATGAATGAATGAATGAATGAATGAGACACTGAACAGTTTTAGCCAGAACTCAGCATGTGGACACTCATACAATCAAATAATGTGGCAAAGGAAAAGAAATACAGAGGAAAAGGGAAAAAAGCAAAGGTGAGAAAAACAGGAATTAATATGGCCCAGGTCTAGTTATGAAAAAGTAATGAGCAGGTTAAACCAGTCATTTCCAAATCTCTTAGACCCCAGAACCCAGACTGATAAGTGCAATTAGTTCCTCCCTTTCACATAAGCACCTCCCACTCTGATCTCACCCTTTCTTCATCCTCCCCCCATATACAAGATCACTTATTGTCAGCATAGTCTTCACTCTTTCTTGAAGAAAACTGTGCATCTAACAACCAAAATCTGGACATTATGGAAAAAAGACCTAAATCCCCATATAGACCATTTTAATTAGACTGGATATCTGAGAAATTTTCATTTTAAGCTTCACTGGGCCAATTTCCTTGAATTTCAAGGTCCCTAATTCAAGTCATACACCCATTCCCTACTGGATGACACTAGCTTTCTCATCCTCACTGCATCATCTTGAAGGGAAAGCAGGATATGAAAGAGTTATTATTTTCCCCTTCTTTAAAGACGAAACGCTCTTCCCCAGAAAGACCAAATATCTACTCCACAGCTTTACAATCCTGAACCTGAGTCTGGGTCCAACCAACCCAGCCTTCTGGAATGGATTCCTTCAGCTACTACATTGGCCATGCCCCAAGTTGAGGGACAGTCTAGTTCTAGTAAAAAGCTGAAAAGGAAGAGCCAATTAAAGAAATCAATGTGGGTACTCAGATCAAACAACAACAGACAGATGGAAGCAAGTAGCTGTCATAGTGGACTCGAGAAGACCTAAGTTCAAATTTGGCCTCTGACTCTTATTAGCTCTTTGACCCTGGTCATCTCTACAGGACTTTGGATACCGTGCCATAGACACTCCTGTGCCCTGGAAGCTTGCTGCACTCCTTCACCTTGGAAACACCTCCATTTTGAAGGAAGATGCCCAGGGCAATCATGTCTTCATTCCTCTCCAGGCTGCCTCTGACTCAACTCCACAGACCTTGGTCTCCGATGACCGTCCCCTTTCAGCTCCCCTTTACATGCTATCTTCCTCCATTAAAACATAAGCTACTTAAAGGAAGAAACTTTCTTTCTGGTTCAATATGTGTTCCAAGAATTTGACACAATGCCTGGCACATAGCAAACATTTAGTGAATGTTGATTGACTGACTGATCTGCTATTAATTTCAATGATGACAATAAATATAAAAGAACAGCACAGTCCCGTAATGGTTGAAGAACCAGAATGAGTTGAGGCAGGCTATTAATACTGAGGGTAACAAAAATGGGGGCTTGGGTTGTTGTTTAGGGGAAACAAGAAGATTAAAAAGGGACAGAGGTGTTGTTAGGGGGTGGGGGTGGTATAATGACAATAAGAAGGCTGAGTTAATCCGTTATTATTTTCATGTTTTTTCTCTTTCAAGGAGAAAGAATAGAAAAGGAGAGAATGAAATGGTTATCAGAGACTGGAAATGCAAGAGAAGTAAGGAGATGGGGTCAGGCAGTATTTAGCTTTCCTCAGTGAACCCAAGTCACCAGACCTAGATGAATGATGTGATAGGGTATTGAAAGAATAAGCAGGTGCTATCGTGGAGCTATTAAATGGAGGTAATATTGGGAAGGTACGGGAGAACCAAAAAAGTAAGACATCTGAAGAAGGGCAAATATTATCTCAATTCTCAAAAGAGGAAAGACAATGGAATCTCCAAATAATCAACAGGTGAGCATGAGTCCTTTTCCTGGTGAAATTACAAAATATGTTATTTTTTTGCAGTGACCACTTAAAACTGGAAAGATTTCCTTAAGAAAAGGTTATGTCGAATTAGACACATGTATGTGTGTGTTTGTGTATGTGTGTGTGAGACAGACAGCCAGACAGAAAGACTGAAAGACACAAGAGGAGGGAGGGAGAGAGGGATGGAAAGAGAGAGACAGACAGACAGACAGAGACACAGAGACAGAGAGACAAAGAGAGAGACAGAGACACAGAGAGAGAGAGGGAGGGAGGAGTTAAAAGGGCCCTATTGACCATCTAGTTCAATCTTTACTTTTATAGATGAGAAAACTGAAGTACTATGTACTTAGTTACTATGAGCATATACTTGTATATAGTGTTTTATGGCCTGTAAAGAAGCATGGATAGAGCCTAGAGGGCTAAATCCAGAAGCAAGAAGGCCTAGTTTCAACTCTGGTCTGGCTTGATGACTCTGGGCAAGTCATTTAATCTTTATTTAGGCAACTATCTAAGATTTTAAATCGCAAGATTGCAGAGAAGCATCTGAACTACGTTGGTAAAGGGAGTTTCCTCATCCAGGTGCTCTCTACACTGAGTAAATCATAGGTATACAGCTCAGATCTGCCTCTCCCCACAGTCTATATAAAAGTGCTTTACATCCATTGAATGTGGACGATAGCGCATGTATCACTATTAATACCCTCCATATTTTACAGATTCAGAAAGTAAGGCTCAGGAAGGTGAACGAATTGAAAGGAATCCACAGGGAGGCATAGTCAGAACTGGGGTTCCAGCCCAGATCTCCTACCTCCAGGTTTAGTGCTCTCTCAATGACACTAAAATGTGTAAAAATGTATTCTAGCAACCCCGTAGGGCAAGCCTTAGTATTACCCTTTTACAGATGAGGAAGCTGAGTCTCAGACAGGTGAAATACCTTTGCCCAGAGTACACATTTGCACAGAATCAAGATCTGGTGAGATTCTGAAGTCCCTGATTTACCCAGCAGTCAGACTCCTTCATTCAAATGTCTGATCTTCCCCCCAAATCCCTGTTATACTCTTACTCACTTACTAAGCATAAACGTCCAGTCAACTTTTAAAGCTAATCACAGTTGCCATGCATGAGAACACAGCCAACTACATCTATAGGAGATGTGCCTTAAGGAAAAAAGAGTTAAGACTATATAAATAACACTAGCAACATGCAGTATAATTATTAAATGTTGTCATTTTGGAAGAAAATTAATTAGCAATAGCTGTAGCTGTCTTGTGTCTGCTTAAGCAGCGTGCATCTCAATTAAAATTTAATTGCAACAGCTTCCGACGCAGCAGGTTAAAACCGCTGCAAATGAAGAGATGGCTGATCACTATACAAGACTTAAATTGGTGTCTAACGAAGGAGCTGTTGAAGAAATGGAGGGGGGCACGTGGAGGGAAGTGAAGGGGGAAAAGAGCAGTTTCCAGAATACTGATGTAGCTTGTGTCCACTGTGATAAGGACATTCTCAGTTCAAGACATTCTCAGTTCAAAAGGCAGTCTTCCATGCTCAGGTTTGCCAAACTATGGTAGCTTAGATTTGGGAATGTGTTCTTCCTTGGGAAAATGATCTTTATTAGTCAGTTTCCTCACTATCCAACTATGTGTCAGGTGAGATCTCAGAGGATTTCCAACCCTATCTTTGGGCATGAAGACCAATAAATAGCCTCTCTGCCAACATAAGAGAGGAGTGGATGGGGTACATCCCAGCCTCCCCATTCTTAGAGAATGAGTTCCAGAGATCTCAGTCAACAGATGATCAGTGTTGCTCAGACAACACAAACAACATCAAATTCTTCAGAGATCAGCCTCCTTTTTCTCTGGAATATTCCCTTTTTCTAGAGTTCCTGGAATTCTTCTGACTAGATGTAGGAGATAGCCTCTTTCCAGTGCTGATAGGCTTCAAAGTTTCTCTCAACACCTGCTAATCTCCCTTTAATAAGAAATCAAGTCTGAACCCAGCAGCAGCAGGAGCAGTCAGAGAGCCACAGAGAAGTAAGCAGGCTAGGCCTGGGCCTGGGATAGCCCAGAGAGCAGAAGGCATCCAAGACCTTCCCAAATTGAATCCCAAATGTCTAAAGAGATTTGTGTCTCTTTCATCTGACGCTCATAGCCCCAGCCCAGGCCTGCCACTGGGCACAGACTCTTTAGGCCCCATGTGATACATGCACACTTTTAAGTCTGCCAAAGGGGCCTGGCCCTTTCCTTGATAGCAGCAGACCAGAAAGACTTTTCTTTCTTTCTTTTTTTCCTCCAGAAAGGCAAAAACAAAAACAAAAACTTCACAATGTAACCCCAAATTATGAATTACGAGCTATATGAACAATATAAATTATTCTATAGTTTGCCTATGCTGTTGAGGATCCCAATGAAATCTACAACATACCTACCTCCAACCACCTTCTGTCAACAACATGAGATACTCACCCCCCTCCTCCACCTACCAACCCATAGCCCAGGCCCATTCAACAGACCAGGCACTTTCCTATTAGCTAAAGGTAACAATAGCTGTAGGGTGCTTTTTAAAGAATACCACTCTAATGTCAAAACATGTTGTGCTCTCTCCCACTCTTCCCCAAGATTCCAGAGTTATCTATTTTGTGTCTGTAAGTGTAACATCACAGGAGACATATCTGAGATCCAATGCCATCTTTACCTTACATGCCAGGCCATCGTGGCCATGAGGCATGGAGAGCTCCTCTGCTGTAGGTGGCTATGAAGTCATCTGCTTGAGGGGAAGATGAGGGGTGGGAAGATACAATCCTTGCTGCAAGTCTTGGCAGGTGGGGAAGGGAGGAGTAGAGTTCAACTATTTGTTTACGGAAGAGTATAAACTCCAGTACAACCTCTGGCTTATCCTACGTTTGCAGATTCCCCTGCATTGTGACCCCAACTGATGGAGTTCAGAAGTAACTACTCTTACAAGATAATGACTAAGTCTCCTCCCTGGCAATGACTAAATCTGCTTCACTGCGAACCTTGGTAACATCCACTTGGAATTCCCACCAGGTCTCTTGTTGATGGAGTGGGGCAGGTCATCTAACAGACATCAGGAAACAGAGATGCATTCTGCCTCATTTTGGGGAAATAACACCATGCAACATATAGCTAAGGAACTCAAAAACACATTCTTATAGTCTGTACCATATAATTTAACACAATTTTACTCCGCCTTTCTCCATTTTGTTCTAGAGGTAATCCTGTGTTCTCAAAGGATCATAGGATATAGGAGCTGGAAGGCACCTCGAGGCCATCCTATCCAACCTCTTAATTTGGAAGAGCAAGGAACTTAGACACGGGAGAGTTTGCCTAGGGTCAAACAGTTAATATGAGCCAAAGGTAGGATTCGAACTCAAGTCCTTGGACTCTAGTCTCAGTGCTCTTTCCACTGAAGCACAAACTTAGTGAAATAGGTCCCACTAAGTTCCTAAAGCTTTAAGGGAAATCAGACATCTTTAAAAACCATCCTGGGTTAGTTTGGAAAGTCTCAGCAGCAAAAGACTGGCCACTATCTGTTAAAGTTTGGCCACATGAAAAATAGCTGCAAAGGCAGAGAGGAAGAGATTGCAGAAAGGAACCTGGCCTGGGTCAGATGACCTGGCTGAAATCCCACAATCTATTTACATATCTGTAAATGAAGGGGGCTGAACTAAATGACCTCAGAAGACTCTTCCATTTCTAGGTCTGTGGACCTCTCTGACTGGATGGGTATTGTTGCTCAGTCATTTTCAGTCATATCTGACTTTTTGTGACCTCATTTGGGGTTTTCTTGGCAAAGATCCTGGAGCGGTTTGCCATTTCCTTCTCCCACTCATTTTACAGATGAAGAAACTGGGGCAAACAGGGTTAAGTGACTTGCCCAGGGTCACACAGCTGGTAAGTGTCTGAGACTAGATTTGAACTCAGGAAGATGAGTCTTCCTTATTCCAGGCCTAGTGCTCTATGCACTGTGCCATCTAGTGTATAATTATACAGACAAAGTAACAAAATAGTCTGTCTAATACTGTTCAGGTGTATCTTGTCTTTCTAACTAGACTTCCTTACAATGCCTTCTTCTGTTTTCTCATTTTGCTGAACACAGAGCTCAACACAGTAATAGGTGCTCAGTCAATATCAGGTGTTGCTGCCAACATTATCCAGCCACCTGGTCTGGGCTATGACTTCTGGTGCGGCTCTCTCTGCCATGTCTATTTCTATATGAAAAATTATACAGAGACTTAAAACCACACACACAGCACAAAGGTGAGCAAGCCAAGTACATTTAACTAAGCCACTTTTCCCAAATGTTAGGGATAAATTGCTTTTTTTTTAAGTTGAGGTGGGGTGAAATAGGAGGAAGAGTCTTAAGTTGGTGTCAAGAGGCCTGAATTTGAATCTTGCCCCCGCCCGTCGGTAGCTACATTATCTTGGGAAAATTGCTTAATTCCTCAAAGCCATAGTTTCCTTATTTGTAAAATGGGGATAATAACACTTGTATGACCTAACTCAAACTTCTGGTGTCAGGAAAACACTTTGAGAAACCTAAAGCTCAATATGAATGTCAGTTATTACTAATAATAGTTCTAGTTTCCCAAGAGTGCCTGTTTCCATTGCACCGCATATTCTGTGTTAACAGTCCCTGGATAGGAACTAGGCACTCTTGATTTGGCGATGATCATTGCTAAGATGTTGGGAAGAGAGAGATTGTTGTCGTTGTTGTCGTTGTTGTGTTTGTCCTACATTCTCCAAGAGGACCATGATATCAAGAAGGTGATGATATGACTTGCGGTTGACTTTGATTTGAGTGAGGGAGGGCTTTGCAAGGTCACCAGCCTCACTTTCTCCTCTAGAGATGACCCAGGATGCAATGGGGGAAAGAAGGGCAACAATTAATTTTGCCAGCAGTCTTTATATCTTGGAAGAATCCTATCCAGCCTAGAAACACCAAAGATTGACTTCTCTTTGCATTCGATGGTTCTAGCAGACCTTTGCAGATTCATTACACCTTACTTCCTTCATATACTCTCCATTCTTGCTCAGTTGCCTTATTTGTTATTCCTAGTATACAGCAAACCAATGCCTGTATCAGTCAGAGGCTTTTCTCAGAATAGCCCCTTTCCTGGAATGTGCTTTCTCCTCACCTACACCTCTTAAAATCCCTAGCTTCCTTCATCTGTCTTGTAAGATGAAGGGCTGGACTGAATGGTCTCTAAGGATGCTTCCACTTCCAAATATATGATTCTATGATCTCAGGTCCTACCTTTTACATGAAGCCTCTAATGCTCCTCCAGCAGCAAGTGTCCCCCCTACATAGTACCTTGGATTTGCTTTGCCCAGATTTTATATTTATTTATATGTGTATACATTTCCCTCCTGCCCCTTCCCCATAAGTTCCATGAGGGTAAGAATTGTTTTCATTTTTATTTTTCTATCTCTAGCACCTGGCACATAATAGGCACTTAATAAATGGTGTGTGATGCCAAGTCCAGCACTAGATAACTTATATACCAAGAGAGTAGAAGACAAAGTCTTTGCTTTTTTAATAATAGGTTTTTAGAGTTGTGTGTTCATTACTGTATCTTCAATCTGTAGTTAAGTAACAACCTCCAGTTAATTCCTAGAAATTCTAACTTCCAAATGTGGAATTGGGGACATGGGGGTCTGAGATGACAAATGAGTTGTCAGAATATTGGTTAGAGTGACACAGATTTGAGTATTTGAGGATTTAAAGATATACATGTTTAGGTATATGGATTCAGGGGAAAGAAGAGGGTTGGAAATGCGGAGTTTAGAGACACCGGGGTTGGAAACATGGGAGATTTGGTCATATGGGGATTAAGAGTAGGTGAGAACTAGGGATTTAGGGATACAGGAATTTGGGGATATGGAAGTTTGGGACAGGGAAGTTTGAAGGAAATGAGGGCTTAAAGTTTGATGCCCTAGGACATATGTGATTGAAGGGAATTTTAAAAAGTTTTTCTGGTCCTCTTTTGGCCAACTTCAGGGCTCACCATTTGATTGCGGAGCCCAGCAGCATTCCGGGCTGCCCTGTATTTGGTCTCTGCTTAGGTCACTGTACTTCTCTCTGCTCCACATTCCTGATGGGCAGATTTCAGTCCCAGTACTTTTCAACATTTCCACCCTTCCACAGATACTTCCCCTAGTTTGAGTGATTCTTTGAGCTGAATATGCCTCTGCAAGGGGAGAAAGTGGGCAGTCATACTCCCTTGCTTAGATCAAATATCAAAAGGACTGTAGGCTCAAAGACATTCCCAGACATACCCCACAAAAATAAAGGTCTCTCCAAGGCTTTCAAGACCCAAAAACTACACACACAAAACCCTACCACTTCTGCTGGCCGCTAATCGGATTTATGTGGGCTACTCCTTCATTAGGGGCTAAAGATGCCTGGGCAGGAAATATCCATCAAGACACTTGGGACACAAAACCAGCTGCAGGTATGTTTTTTAGTGATTTACAAAAACAGACTCCCCGCTTCCACCAGACATTCACACACATACACATGTATACACAGACACTTTAGCTACAAATCATCAGTAGTTGTCTTATGTAACTCTGGAAAATTGGATTTCCTGGAATTCAGCAGTAGCACTAGGATTCCAAAAAGATGTTTACATTTGTTTTTGTGGCAGCAAAACCTAGTATTTAAACTGAGGCAACTAGGGTTGACCCCTGCGTGGCACATTCATCTGCTGAGGATACCCTGCTTTGGCTTTTGATTCCAGGGTGACTTAGGGGACAGTCACCTGAATTTCCAATCAGGAGAATTCCCCAATTGGGAATTCAGTCTTCCCATTGGCAAAGTACAGAGATCATCACTTGGTACCAATCTGCTTTCCCAGTTTGAACTAAGTTTGAATGAGGTTAAGCCTGAATGAGGTCAGGCTGCACAGACGAAAGATGTTCATAGCTTAGCACTAGCAAGGGGCTTGCAGTATCATCTAGCCCAGACCCTTCTCCTTCTATAGTGGAGACCCAGAGTAGGCAGGTGACTTGCCTAAAGTCACACAGCTAGCAAATAATATAGCAGGGAATCAAATCCAGGTCCTCAGAATATAAAATAAGTGCTCTCTCTGCTACACCAGGAGGCAAAAATTCCAGAATTGATGAAAAGAAGGACAATAGGACATGTCCAGATGTAGAATGGGTTTCATCACGAAGGGATAGGCTCATTGAAGAGGGATTGATACCTGAGCGGCACATAGGCCCAATTTACCTTTCACGTTATTTCTGTGTGTACTGGAGGAGGGAATGGAGGAGATAGTTCCCTGGTCACCTTCTGAAAGCCTGTGTGTTTAAAAGGGGCCTCTGTTGGCCCTGATCGTGATATCATCAGAAGAAATGTGTAAGCTACAGGCCTGAGCAAGAGGAAGAGCTGCACTAGGTGGGTGGGGATGAGCTCATTCAACCACACAAGCTCCTCTGAGTACGTGGGGAGCAGATACAGCAGGCACTGAGGCTCAATAAAGAGATATGTTGTCTATTTATTTCCGCCTCCTTTTTCATCCTCTGGTGACCCAGTTTCTCCAAACACCAAGGACTAAGACAATGTATACTACAATGGCACAAATCCAACACCTCTCACTGATTTTTCTACATAATATCCAGCATTTATATGGTGTTTTAAGGTTTGCAAAGTGATTTACACACGTTATTTCATTTGATGCTCCCAACAACCTTATGAAGTAAGTACTATTACTAACCCTAATTTTATAAATGAGCAAACTGAGGCACAGACAGGTCAAGTGACTTGCCCAGGGTCACACAACTCTTGAATGTCTGAGGCTATATTTGAACTCATTTTTTCCTGACCCCAAGTCTGGTATTCTATCCACCTACCTGCCTTATTAATTATAAGTCATAATGTGACTGGTTAACTCAGTGAGTTAGAGAACAGTGCTAATTAGGTCAAAAAAGTTGTTTTAGTCTCCATATCTAGATAGAAACTAGCCTGGGTAATAACCATAGCCAGGCTACACCTCTAACCTTAATCAGTCTTCTAAATATGTGCTATTGGTCAGAGGACTTAGCAAGAGATTAATTCATTTTTTAAACCAATAGCTACCCCCATTATGTGCCCAATCAATGAAAGAGCATTTACAAATCGCTTACAACGTGCACTTATGAGGGCTGGGACTGGGCTAAGGGGAGAAGATATGAATGAATACAATACATGGTCCATGCCTCGAAGGACTTTGAAGATACACACATACAAAGATAAACAGGAGCAGGAGTTATTTCAACACTTGTCTGGTCAAGGCAAATCAGCATGGTGTGTGGACAGTCAGTGTTCTGAGTTTAAAAGGGAAAGATAAGGTAGACTAGATAAGGATGGGGTCAGATCAGAGAGAGCCTGGCATGCCCACTGTTGATCTCAATGAATGTGGCCTGGAATGGCCAGGAAAGTGTTCACGGAGAAGGTGGGACTTTTATTGCACTTTAAAGCATAACATGGAATTTGGAGAGTAGATAGTAGGGCTAATAAGATAATGAAGACCATGAAGATGGGGCATAATTTCCAAAAACAGAGGGAGGTGATAGTTCCACTGTCTCAACAGATATGATTTGGAGTACTTTCTTCAGTTCTGGACATTATGGTTTAAGAAAGACATTAATAAGCTGAAGAGCACCCAGGGAAGGTTGAGGATTGTCTATGACGTATAAGGATTTATTGAAGGAACTGGACATGTTCAGCCTGGAGAAAAGAGGACTGAGTTGGTGTGGGGAGGTGTGGGTAGGGATGCAGGGAGAGGCAGCAAGAGGCTATAACTATCATTGACTATTTGATGGAGTGCCATTCAGGGGAAGATTAGACTTTAGGCCTCAGGGGCGGGGAGAACAAGGAGCTAGAGGTGGAAGTTGCCAAGAGGAAAATGTAGGCTTGATGAAAAGAAGGACAATAGGGGATGTCCAGATGTAGAATGGGCTTCATCATGAAGGGATAGGTTCTCCCTCCTTGGAGGTCTTCAAGCAGAGGCTTGGTGGGCATGTTATAGTGAGGATTTCTTTTGGGTATGGGTTGGATGAAATGGCCACTAATGTCCTTTCCAGGTCTCAAATTCTATAAATCTGCAATTCTGAGAGGAGGAAGGGATTTCTCAGAAAGGGAGGCCTTCTGAGCCAAAGAACCAGAGCAGGAATAGGTGGGGCATGGTCAAGGACCTGACTAGAGAGGTCAGTATGCATTTGGGATCTGAAGGAGGTAAGGTAGACTAGAAAGGGTAGGGTCAGATCAAGGAGAGCATTGTATGCCCATTGTTCATCTCAATCCAGGAAGGAACAGACCTGGCAAATGTGGAGGAGGGGAGACACAATCCATTGTTTCCCCTGCCCCCACACCAATTTGGTGAGAGTATTAAAAAGTTTAATTTCAATTACCTCTTTCTTGAAAATTACTAATAAAGCTTTGACGGAGATGTTATTTAATTTCCCAATTGGCTAGGAAACGAAGGGAACTGTAATTGTTTGACCTCTCTCACCAGGCAGCCAGACATGGGGAAAGGGGGGTTTGCTCATCTGAGTACAAAGAAGAGTTATCATTTTCCCTAGTGAACTTTTTTTCCTCCCCAATCATTAGACAGTACTGCAAAGTAAAATAAAACTCTTCTCCATTTTCCACTCTTCATCTAGCAGCAACCAACCACCAGCAAGCTTTGCCTTCTTGGTAGGTGCATTTTGGTAGCTTCAAGAGTCATGCAACAGGATTATGTCTTCTTCTGCCATAGCTGACACTTGAGTGCTGAGTGGACAACCTCCTTCCTGCTTTTTTCGATAGCCTCCTCATTTGTTTCCCTGCCTCAGGTCTCCAATCCATTCTCCTCACAATTGTCAATTCACAGTCCTAAAGCACAAGTCCCATCCTGTCACTCCCTTAATCAATAAATCTGGTAGCTCTCTATTATACTAGGAATAATCAGTCAGTCGATAAACACGTGTTAAGGACCTACTACTGCGTGGCAGGCACTGTGCTAAACTCTGGAGATAGAGGATCAAAAAGACTAAAGACAATCCCCTGCCCTCAAGGAGCTCACAATCTAATGGGGGACACAAACAAACAAGTATATACAAACCAGCTATCTAGAGAACACATAGGACATAACTACAAGAGGGAGAGCACTAGAATTAAGGCTTGTGGAATATGGGATTTTAGTTGGGTCTTAAAGGAAGCTAGGCAAGTCAGGAGGTGGAGTTGAAGAGAGAGGGGCATGGGGAACAGCCAGAAAAAATGCCTAATGCATTGAGATCTTTGCTGAAGAGCAAGGAGGCCAGTGTCACTTGATGAAAGCATACATATTAGGAAATAAGGTGTAAGAAGACTGGAAAGGTAGGAGGGGGCTAGGTTATGAAGGGCTTTGAATGCCAAAGAGAACATTTTGTATTTCATACTGGAAGTGATTAGGAGCCATTGAAGTTTATTGAGGATTAAATACAAACTCCTCTCTGACATTTAAAACACTTCCCAACCTCACTTCAACCTACCCTTTCAAGCTTATTATTACACCTCAAAATGGACTTCTTGCCTTTGTGCACATCCAACATCCCATCTTCCATCTTCCACCTCCATGTCTTTGCACAGGCCATGCCTTATGCCTAGAATATACTCCTATCTCACATCCACTTCTCAGAATCCCTAGTTTCCCTTAAAGCTCACTTCTGGTCTTTCCTAATCCCACCTGCTAGTGGCTCTCCACAAATGCTGCCTTGATTTATTTTGTATGTATTTTGTGTATTACATGAGACAAGATCATGCAAAGGATAGAGAGCCAGCCTCTGAGAGAGGAAGACCTTAATTTGAATCCTGACTCTGATACAAATTGGTCCTGTGGCTCTGGACATTTCTCTCTACACCAGACTATTCTTCAAGAATTTCCTATGCAACACTGGTGTGATCTGTATTAGTAAAGGGAGAGACTTTTCGTGGGAGCTCCCTACTTGGCTGAAATCACTAATCTAGTGCAAAAAGTATGTATATGTACTTACTGGTTTTCCCCCAATAGAATGGAAGCTCCTTGAGGGCAGGGTCTATTTCATGTTTGTCTTTCCATCTTCATGCATGGCTTAGCACAATGTCCAGCACATAGTAAACCCTTAACAGATGCTTGCTGACAGATCATATGCTAACCTGCCCAGAACCAGATTCCATCTCTTTGTGAGGGCTAGCAAGTAGAATGATGTGATTTTAGAGAAGCAAGTGAACATAAGAGTATAAAATTGCTCCACCACACTTTAATGGACCATCCACTGTCAATTCTGTCCGTGGTTGTCGTTTTTCCTGTAGACCTCAAAGGTTAGAGACATTACCCAAACATCCTAGTTTTCTTTAATAAGTCATTACAGAATGATCATCCAAGAATTTCACTAGACCGCCTAAAAATCTATTTATATCCTCAACTCAAATCATCTATAAAGGATACTGAGTTAAGGGTCTAAAACAAAACTTCCTTTTATTTGCCTAAACTTGTTTCTCCTGTTTCTGGTCCTTCTGTCTTTATAGGTTTCAATAATTTCCCCTCTCAGCATTTGTCTTTGAGGATTGAAATGTCCTAATCTCTAGTCTGCCCTCAAAAAGCAACCTCTGCCCCCACTGCCCTTGATCATTTCAGATGTCCTACTGGGGACCCTCGCCAACGCTGTTCAATTTTTCTTTACAGGAAGCAATTATCAAAGCATACCAATTCTATAGTAGCCAGATTAGTAGAGAGTATGGTTTCAGAGTGGCCTTGAATTGGAAAGCGCCCCTGAGTCTTTCCTCTTCCTAGGAGAGGATTAGTTCACTGGCTAGGTTTTTCTAAAAGGTCTGCAGGTGGACCTGCTCATTAGGCATTCCAGACTGTATTGGAGAAAGAGGCCCATGCCCTGGGGACAGCCAAGAGGCCGGATGATTCAGGCCCATAGCACTGTGTTTCCTGATTTTATAGAGACTAAAGAGCTGCAGCTGGACTGAAGGCTGTAAGTTCACTAGGGGTTACTCGGCTCCAGACATGCTTAAGAACAACAAGAATAACTCATCAAACACCCCCTTTCCATCAATGCTGTGAACTTCTGAACTCTCCACATCATGATGCAAAGAAATATCATCCAGTTAAGTATGAGAAAAATTGGGCATTATACTGAAATATACTTAAGACCTTGTCCACAAGGCACTCTTATTTTGAAAATACAGCAAAAGCAGGAATAAATGCTGTTTGGGATTCTTGAAAAGGGATTTTAAAAAATTTGTTGTTTAAAATCCCAATTTGCTTTTCAAAATAGCTTTTTCGGTATTAGTTTTGAATTCCTCTCTTTCGCTAATATAACTGTGACCTAAAAGAAATCAAGACATTACTAAAGGAAATCGATCAATGAGTATCAAAATCAGGGAGTAATTTTTGTAAAAAATGCAATAGGCTTTTCTTTCTCCTTTGTAGTACGGTAAAATTTCAGGGGCAGGATTGAGAAAGGGAATACAGATGACTAGAGTATGTTTGTTGCCAGTCTAATCCATTCAACAATAATAACAATAATAGTTTACAAAACACTTTATAAACATTATATCATTTTATCTTCACAACAACTTTGGAAGGTAGATGCTATTATTATCCCCATGTTACAGATAAGGAAACTGAAATTAAGTAACTTGCCCCTGGTCTCACAGCTATTAAGTATCTGAGGCTATATTTGAACTCAAGTCTTCCTGACTCCAGGTCCAATTCTCTATCCTCCATGCCACTCTATTCAATTTGCCAAATATTAATTGTGTCTATTCTGTGCAAAACTCTGTCTTAAGCACTATTAATGTAACCATAAATAATTACACTGTCTCTACCATCAAAGGAGCTTCTAGGGTGAAACAAGACAAGTCTACACCCTCTTCAGCAGTCCTGAAGACAGCTGTCATGTACTTTCCTATGGCACTGTCCAAGTTTATCAAGGTCCTAAAATGTGGAGACCAAAACTGAATATAGTCTTATCTAGATTTGACTTTACCAGGACAGAGAACCAGAGGGGCTTATGGCCTCCCCCACTTTGCAAATCAAACTCCTATTCATGCTGCCTAAGAAGCCAATAGCCTTTTTGGCTGTTTCATCATCGGGTCAAGCTTGTTTTCCATTGGAACACTCAAGGCTTTATCATAGAGGACTGTGAATGGACTTGATACCTCCCTCCCTAATCCTAAAGGCAGTTTAGTACTTAGTTGTTCTGCAACTTTTTAACTTAGAAGGCTTCCAAGTCTTTCAGTTGCTAGTTCAATTCCTTTGTGGACCAATTATCTCTGTTCAATTCCAGGGTCATGGTCTGCTTCCTAGTGTATCCCTAATAGCCAGCTTACACATGCTGTTCCATCGGTGGTCACAAAAAGCATGAAGAGAAAAAGTGAAAATGACTGTGCAGACCATCACCACTAGTAGCAACAACAGATATCACTGATCCTGTTGAGAGCAAAACACTAAAGTCACCTTCTCATGAAAAGAAACGTTCCCCTACCTCCCCAAAAGAAACAAATCCTAGACCATTTCATCTTCCTTATCAAGTAAGCAGTTAAGACATAAGGGACAGATTTATTTAGACTGTTTCAAAACCCAAATGTACCATGTGAAAGAATGCATAATAAATACTAAGTCAGGAGTCATCACTATTAAGCAAAAAAAAAGTTCCACCAACCCTCACTATCATTAACATAAATGTTGATGTTGCTGCAACTTTGCAATAAATCTACAGGATATGTATCCTCGATAGGTTGATTTTACATTTATTAATATATGCTAAATTAATATTTATATGGAATTATTAGCATATATATGTGGAATTAATAGAATGGAACTTTCCCACTAGGGAAGGCTGGTGATTGGCACGAAGTCCTATTCTTTCTAGCCAAACAGGAAATCAATTCTGATCCTTCTGAGTTCCACATGTTGGTTAATCAGGTAAGGTCTCAGGTCATATTCTAGAATCAGACTTTCATAATGTTAGAGCTAGAAGATATCTTGGAGATCATAGGATCATATACTTAGAGTCATCTAAGTTCATCATCTAAGTTTCTTATTTTACAGATGGGGAAACTGAGACCCAGAGGTAAAGTCACTTGCCCAAGGAGACACAGGAATTGCCAGGCCTAGAATGCATGTCTTATGACTCACAGTAGAGTCTTCTTTCTATCTCATCGCTCAAATAGAAAACAGCTAACCAGGAAGTATGAGCAATCAGGTTCTGGAGCTTAAAAATAAAGAGGAAGAATGATCTGAAATATATAACCTGATGCAGAGTGAAGGAAACAGAGCCAGGAAAACAATAAAAATAATGATTACAGCATTATGAAGGAAAACAGCTCTGAAAGACTTCAGAACACCCAACGATGCAGTGACCAATCATGACTTCAGAAAACCAATGATGAAATGTATCTCCTAGCTCTTGGCAAAGAGGTGATAACTAGAGGTACAGAAAAAATGTACATTTTTCAGGCATGGCCAATATGTTGATTTGTTTTACTTGACTATATTTGTCAAAATGGAAGGCTTCTATGGGTGTGTGGGGAGGGGAGGTAGGTGTTTGGGCATATTAAGAGATGCAAAAAAAATTAGGAGAGTATGGAATAGTTTATCTATCAGATTTATGGATAAAGGAAGAATTTGGGACCAAAGAAGACATAGAGAATATTACAAAATGTAAAATAAATAATTTTGATTATGTTAAATTAAAAAGGTTATGCACAAACAAAACCAATGCAACCACAATTTTTAAAAAAGCAGAAAATTGGGGGGAAATTTTGTAAAAGTATTTCTGATAAAGGCCTCATTTCTTAAATATGTAGAGAACTGAGTCAAATTTATAAAAATACAAGTCATTCCCCAACTGATAAATGGTCAAAGGATATGAACAGGCAGTTTTCAGACGAAGGAATCAAAGCCATCTACAGTTATATGAAAAAATGCTCTAAATCGCTTTTGATCAGAAAAATGCAAATTAAAACAACTCTGAGGTACCACCTCATACCTATCAGAGTGACAAAAAGGAAAATGTTGGATGTTGGAGGGGACGGGGGAAAACTTGGACATTAATGCACTGTTGGCAGTGTTGTGAATTGATCCAACCATTCTGGAGAGCAAAGGGCTATAAAACTGGGCATGCCTTTGATCCAACAATACCACTGCTAGGTCTACATGCCAAAGACACTCAAAAAAGGGAAAAGGACCTATTTGTACAAAAAAGTGATGGCAGCTCTTTTTGTGGTGGCTAAGAATTGGAAATCAAAGGGATGTCCATCAATTGGGGAATGGCTAAACAAGCTGTGGTATACGACTGTAATGGAATATTATTATGTTATAAGAAATGACAAGCAGGATGATTTCAGAAAGACTTATATGAACTGATAGCTAAATGTTATGCAGGAGTGTACACAGTAAAGGCAGTATTGCATGATGAAGAACTGTGAATGACTTAAAACGCAATACGATGATCCAAGACATTCCCAAAGGACTATATGAAGCATACTATCTACCTCTAAAGAACTGATGTTGATTGAATACAGACTGATGCACGCTATTTTTCACATTCTTTCTTTCATTTTTTCTTTGAATCTTCTTGTACAAAATGACTAATAAGGAAATGTTTTACATAATTTCACCTGTATAACCTGTATCTGATTGCCAGGGATGGCGAGAGGGAAGGGAGGAAGGAAAAAATAGAATTCAGAACTCAAAACTTTTAAGAAACACGCTTAAAAATTGAGGGAAAATGTGCAAAAATATTAATAATACATGTTAAAAATACATAGAAAAAAGTTCAGAAGGGGATACAGTCTTTTGTTACTATTATATTAAATTTAAAATACACACAAAACTATAAATAACAGAAGTTTGCAATTACTTATGCAATTGTGCAATCCTCTTTTTTGTTCTTTGTATATGAAATGCTAATGTTTGTTAAGTTCATAATGAAAAAGAATATTTTAAATGATCATAAATTAACAAATATCTGATGTTCCTATTTTTCTCCAACCTAAACAAAAAAAGGAGAACCAATCCTGCCCAACTGCTGCCCCAACTAGGGACCATCTCCCTGCTTTGGACAGTTGTGGCTCAGCAAAAAACTTTCATTTTTAATCATTAAAATGTGCCTTAGAATTTTGTAACCCACTTATATATTAACTGGAAAAACTATAAATGGGCCACCAAACCCCAAACCAAACCATAGCCAGTGGAATCTAATTCTATGCTTAACAACAACCAAAGTTCAAAGCCCATATCCAAATGTCCTAGTGATCTTCATCTCTTCTCCAAAGCCTCTGTTACCAAAATAAGCCTAAAAGAGGAAAGAATTGGGGGTTTTCATTGAAGTTTTTAAGCAGGATTGAGGGGAGGAGGAGAAAGAAGATGGAAGATGGAAGCTAATGATTTCCTTCCATTGCAATGAGTGCTTCCCTCCATTCATTGATTAGGCAAATGTTCCTCAAGTGCCTATTCTGTCCCAAGAACTGTAACAAAACACTAAAGAAGTATATTAAATAGTCCTTGTCTTTAAGTAACAAAATTTAGTTGGGGAGAGAGGGTATACACACAGGAAACAATCAGAGAAGAAAGCAAAACAATACATAAACAAGTGCCATATTGAGTGATACCAGTTGTGAATGCTTTTTGGAGCCAGGTGGAAGAGAAAGAAAAATATGTGTGGAAAGAGGAATGGAATTTTAATCAGAGTTTAAATTACATTTCTGCTACTTACTACCCTGTGAATTTGGGCAAATTATTTCATCTCTCTTTGCCTCAATTTTCTCCCAGGTACAGTGGACTAGAATCACTAGATTGTCTATGTATAGAAAGAGGCCTTATTTTTTTAAGTATGTTTTTCAATCAGGCCTCCACCTCTAAGTCACTTATCCATCATTTCCAAACCACACTGCCTGAATTCTGCATCCTCCTCAGCACCTTATGTCCTTCCTACCTAAACCTTGGATTTTGTGCCTGGGACACTGGGTTCTGATAGTTAAGCTTCCCCATCATATCCAAACCATCTAGTCTCCTGAACATCTCAACTCCCATTCCCCTTTCTAGCTATTCTTTATGCGTATCCTTCTTCCATCATAATGTAAGCTCCTTGAGGCCAGGGACTGTCCAGGTTATGTTTGTCTCTTCTGCACTTAGTACTCAGCATATAAATAATATTTCATTATTCATTCATTCAAAATTACTTTAAAAAAAGGAAACCAAGTCATTCTTTCCAATTATAATATTCTAGGATCCTGCAAAAAGCAAAGAAGGGAGGGAATTGAATGGGAAGCTGCTAAAAGAAAAATCTGAATGCCCCCCAACCCTAAGCACTGAAGTAGAGAATTTAGAGAAAAGAATACTCTCTGAAATCAACTCGTGGAACATCAGAAAAATGCTTAAATTCTCTTGCTCAGTCTAGTGTTCTTTCCACAAAGTCACTGGCATCTTACCCCACCACTCGGACAGATCAGACCGGCCTCTTCCATGGTGGTGTCTAAGCATGTTCACAAAATCAAGGGAACAGCATAACCAGCTCCAAAGCACTGGTCCATTGTGTTCAAAGTTCTACTCCAAGTACTATGGCCGGAAGGTCGCTTCTTCATATAAATGGTGAGTCACATAGGACAGAGAATGCCAACTTGAATGGTACCCAATTTAGCTTCCCATCATCAAAGTCAACTCATTATGGTTCAATTTGGGCTGCATCTTCGGTTCAAGAGTTCTTTCTCACTGGAGGTTTTCAAGAAACCAGGAATCCCTAGCCCAGGGCATTATTTGCATCCATTGCCTGGAAGTGAGAGGTATGAAAGGTAGCTTTCATTGTTCTAGACCCAAAAGGCTTCTTTGCTTTTTAATCAAAAATCATTCTAGCCACAGGCTGGCAAACACCATAAAAACCAAAGTGTAAACTAGACTTGCAATTAGGTTTGGCCCTGAATGTAGGGGAAGCGGGTGGCTGCCTAAACACCCAGCCGAGGGCAACCGCAAGGCACCTTTCGCCCAGAAATATCTCCCCCACTTCCCTACCATGAGAACTACCTAACCTCTCCCTTCTCCACTCTCACCCCAATCAGAGTCACTAATGACTAGAGTTATTACCAATGACTAGAGTTAGAGTGGGCAGTCACAAATGGGTTAGAATAGGGAGGCTTTGGTTTAAATGCATATATGTTTCCAAGATACAGATTTCTGGATTTCTAGCAGAGCACACAGCACTGGATTAATAGGGCTGGCTGTCACCTTGTACAAAGAGTTGTCATTGCCTTGAGGGCATGAGACAGGGAAGTTGCAAGCAGGTTGATGGAAAAGAATGGAGCATGTCAGACAGAAGGCAAGAGTGGCAGGGGTATGATGGTGGTTCCAAACTAAGAGAAACAGGCAGAAGACTATGATGAGCTAAGGATTACTCAAATTGGGTGGGATGCTCAAAATTGGGAATTTTCTAAAAACAGACTTTGTCTACAGAATTTTTCTGATATTAGACCCTGCTTACAATAAAAGCAGAGAGTTTATCAATCCTTCCATTTGCAAGAGGCACAAAGTAGAAAAAGCAAAAGAAAGCAATTTTTAAAAAACCATTTAGCATAAATATCACTTAGTCCATTCTGCACAGCTGAGTGCTTCATGATATATTGCATCATGTACATTTTATACACACACACACACACACGTATATATACACACATATGGCAACCACACTGGCACACCCAGGATGGCTGTTCGTACAGGTTCTTTTATCTGCTTTACTAGGAAAGCAACTTAAAGGGGTCAATATTCTTCGATTAAATAGAAAAAATACAGAGAAGAGAAATAAAGACCAACAGACAGGGCTCTACTGCCTGAATCAAAGCAATAATGTTATATATACTTTACATTCACCACTGGATTAAGAGAGCCTTTGCCTCTGAGCAGTGGGGGAAGCTCTGAACAGACACCACTCGGAGTCCCGACTGGGGAATCAGAAGCTCCTTCTTGTAAGCGAACCCCCAAAGCAAAAGCTCACCTCTTAGAATGTATACTCTTTCAGCTAATAGGCTCAGTGCCTAATTAGAAATTAGCAAAAGGCCTTCCTACAAGCAAGTGAGCTTCCCTTAATGGACTCCACATGAGGCCTATTGATGGGCAGGGAAGATCTTATTCCCCATTAACCTTACAGTCTGTTATTTCATTGGTGTAAGGAACTCACGGGGGCGGGGAGGAATCCCTAACATAGATCAACAACTTATACTGTACAGGTTGGGGGGAGGAGAATGAGGGGGTGGTCCCTGAACCAGGAAGTATCAGAGGTAGTACTTACTGACTTCATACTCTCTCATATATACTTCTTTGAAGCATCGTAGATAGAAAGCTGTGAAGGACCTCAGATCCTCTCCAAAACCCTCATTTTACAAGGAAACCATTTATAAGGAAACCAAGAACCAGAGAAGTTTAGTGAATTAACCCAAGGTAATAAGTAAATATCAGAACTAGGATTAGAACTCGTTTTCAGATCTAATTCATGATTCCAATTTTAGTGGAAAGTTCATTGTTAACTTTGTACGCATGTACATACATATACATACAAGAAGTCTATTCTAAACCATACCTAATCAGAGTGTTTTTCATTTCACAGATATTAGTGGGGTTTTTAAAAATTAAATTATAAGCCTTGTCAAAGTAAAAGCTGTTCCTTCTACTTCTTTTTTTCTTACCTCCCCACAATGTTTTGCACAGAGATTGGGACCCAGTAGGTATCCAGCAGATACTTGATGGCTATAGTAAGCAAGCCCTGCAGAGCCAATAGACCATCTCCAGAAAAAGGCCTGAAAACACTACAGGTTTATAGGAATAGTTGGAGTTTTTCCTGGGAAAGTGATTTAAGTGTCAAGATATTATCATGTAGATAAACTCTTATCTCACCTGAGAAAATAGACAGGGGTATGAAAAGCTGGGGCTGGCCAGACCCGGTGGAAGTCTTGGAATTTGCAAAAAGCCCTTTTGTTGACAGAATCCACCTCTTAGAGTAAGACCTGCTGAAAAGCACCTCCTAAAATGTTTTTGGCCCAGACTTGTCTTTTCTCAGCTCCACCCTACAGACACTTTATTAATAAGTCAAACCTGGGTTCCAACTAACCATAAGCAGCACCAAAAGTGTCTGAAGTTCATCAAAACTTCCTTCCAGGTAACGAGATAGTACATGCATTCCCAAGCCACCAGGTTGTGTGGTTTGGTGTTTTGAGGGGTTTTTGTTTTGTTTTTGGTCATTTTGACTCAAAAGTCTTAGAAACCAGCACTCTTTGTCTTCAGGAGGGTTTGCACACATTTACTTGAAGGGAGTAAATTCTGAAGCTATACACTGATGCTATTTTTTCCTTCTGAGATTTACAGAGGATCAAGAAATATAGAATTTCATCAGAATTGCAAATAAATAAATGCACAAATAAATCCAGCAAAGTATAAACCTCATGCCCAATCTTTTACAAGGTCATAGATTTTGAACAGACATTCTTAAAACTTTTTTGTCAAGGACCCCCTTCTGGGAAGCCTGATGAAACCTATGAATTCCTTTGAATAATTTTTTTTTATTCACAATTTCAGGAAATCTAAATTTCAGTTAAATGTTAGTGAAAATAAAGATGTATTATTTTTCCCTATACAAGTTCAGAGACCTTCCCCCGCCCCCCATATTTATTCACAGACACCTAACCTGGTGCTCTATTCTCTGACCTTCTCAGACCCTACTTGGAGTACTGTTTTCAGTACTGGATGTCACAGTTTAAGAACTGGTCCTACCTCCATCACTACTGTCACCTCCCTGGAATCCATTTGAGGAACCAACCCAACCATGCTCACTTCAAACCCTATTCATGACTCTTAGGACTCCTCTACTTTTCAACTCCCTTTATGTGTTTGTTAAAATGGAAGCTCCTTGAAGGCAGGGACTTGCCTTTTGATTGTACATATATTCCCAGTGTAGCCCAGGGCTGGGTGTGTGTGTGTGTGTGTGTGTGTGTGTGTGTGTGTGTGTGTGATGTACTCTTTTTGCAGTTCAATAAAACCTATGGAGCCTTTCTCAGAATGGTTTTTAAATGCATAAAGCAAAAACATAAGATTACAAAAATGCCAATTATACTAAATTACAGTTTTCAAAATATTTTTAATTTTAAAAAAGTACATAGACTCTAGTTTAAGAAATTTTGTGTTGGTATTAGAGTTGTTTAGCCTGGAGAGAAGACTCAGCTGGCAATTTCTGAAGGGTTGTCATGTGAAAGAGAGATTAGAATTTTTCCGTCTGTCCCCCAAAGGTTAGAATAAGAAACAATGAGCGGAAATGGAAAAGCGACTTTAGATTTAGTTTGATGAAAAGGTTCCTTCACAACTAGATCTGTTTAATAGTCCAACAGGGCTGCTCAAGAGGTGAAGGAATATTTGCAAGTTATGTATAGTGGGGTTATGTATAGTTGCAGTCCTTTGAAACTTTCAAATTCTGTGAATTCTCTAAAATATACCCCCACCTCTTAAAGTCAATCAACAAGCATTTATTAAACACTTACTATGTACCAAGCACTATGCTAGGTGCTGGGTAGGAAGAAAAGTCTTTGACTTCATGAAATTCATATTGTATCTTCCTTTTAAGGCGTGCTTCCCTAGACAAATTCTCAATGAAACCCTCCTGGATTTTGAGTCTTGTTAGCACCTTCGCCCTCCTCACATTTTCTATAGTATTCCGCCAGTAAAATGTAAGCTCCCTGAGGCTAAAGACCACTATCTTTTTGTCTCGTTATCTAGCCCCATCACTTGGCACGGAGCAGACAATATTGCCTGTACTTGATGTATATTTGTTGCTGAATCTGTCAAAGGGTGCGGCCGGTTTCCCGTCCACGAGAGAAAGCATCCCCAGGAAGGAGCCCCTCCACTGCCTGAACAAGGCTGGGGCTCAGTGGGGAGAGTCAGACACCCTGCCCGGCTTGCGGAGGGGAAGCCCAGGCAGGGTGATATACAAGGGCTCTTTAAGGACTATTACACCAGATGGCTTTAGCTATTCCATCTCATTTGTGCTCCAGTGCAAAGTGACAGCTTGGAGTTTGCCGCCCTCCATCACCCCCATCCCCAGAATTACCCGAACATGTTAAGTGCCACCACGGCTTCAGGCTGCTCTCATTACATGAATCTCTGCCATCCTCTGCAGAGCAGAAGATAAACTGCTGCGTTCGTCAAGACACTGGGCCTTGATTTACACTGCTATTTTGCCTAATTTTCTAATTTGCCCCTTCAAGATAAAGGAAACAAACACTTTCTGGGAGCAGTTCTCTTTGGCTGGGTAAAGAAATCATCCTCTGAGGATGGAGACTCTGTTGGCACTGCAAACATTCCATCTCTACCCCCAACCTTCCTCATCAGGAGCTATCACACCATGTTCCATCCCCATCCCTACCCCCACCCTGTCCCCCAACTCCCTTGAGATGGAGCGCGTGTGTGTGCGCGCGCGCGCGCGCGCACACACACACACACACACACACACACACACACACACACACACAAAGAATGCATTCCTTTAGGCCTAATTTTCATTTGAAGGAAAGTACAGGATCCTGATAGGAAAGGGCAGTTTCTAAGAAACGACCCAAAAGGGCTGCTACTTTCTAAAATGCATCCTTTGAAACTGGGAGGCAGGTTCTTTTGTCTAAACCTCCACCAGAGTGAGTCCACATACAACTTTGATATGACAAAATTTAAACATTCCCTACAAACATAATGACCCTCTTGGTGGAATTGATAGAAGGGAGGGGGAAGAGAGAGAGCAGGTGTCCAATCTCCCCCTGACCCTGACCCAAACTGCAGCTCCAGCTTGGAGGTCGTTGGATCTAAGTGAATAACAATTACAACTTTCCAAGACAAGCCCAATTCACTGGAAGCAGGATGGTAATTTCCATTGCACTCCACCATGTCGGGACATGCAACTGCTACAACTTTCTCTCTCTACCCTTTCTCCTTTACAAAACATACTTTCTCCAGTGCTTAAGCTGACTGAACTCACAACAAAAATTTTACTTAGCACTGTCCTGTCAACAACCTAGAACTTCTTTGGACCCCAGTCATTTTCCCTTCTCTGTTTCAACTTTCTGCTTTTCCCCTCCTTGTTCACCAATATTTGATAAAGTGAGTCCTTATTTTATGTTATCTTATACTTCCCATTTCTGAGTGTTATTTTGCTACTAAGTTCTATACAGAACTTATGCACTTTTCTTGATTGGTTGACTTCATTACTAACCCATGCCCAAAACCCTTCTCTAACTGCCTGCCTTTCTATCCCTGGAGTCCCCAATTCCAAGGGCACTGATCTTAGCAGATGATACCAACCCCACCTCCATGGTCCACACATCAAACAATTTTATTCCTCTTTTTATCTCAGGTTTGGTTATTTTATATGTAGCTTATACATCAAGGAGTTAGTTAATTTTATTTTTTTAATTTTAATTCTCTGAATGTTGCCCATGTTTCTAAGTTCCACAGGCAGGAGCCATATGCGATTAGTAGATGATTTGAGATGTCAAAATAGGCATGAGAACCAAGGTATGAGAAACCACAGTAAAAACCAAGAGAGCAAGCAGAGAACAGGATATTGAAGAACAGATTTTAGATAGATAGATAGACAGACAGACAGACAGACAGACAGACAGACAGACAGACAGACAGATAGATAGATAGATAGATAAATAGATAGATACAGATAGATCAGAATAAACAGGTAGGGTCAGGCAAGTGGAAAAACCAATGAATCAAGATGTATAAGGTAGGCAGAAGAGTCCAGTATTCAGGTTTATATTTAGGAACCAAAAGGTCACCAGCCGTAGAGAGTCAGGTCAAGAACAAATGTTGAGCCAGATACATAGCGTCAGGATTAAATAAACTGAGACAATGTACTGCCCCAGCTACAGATATTTTTTACCCCTTCTTTGTCCATGGGAGTCAGTCTTGTATAGTGATTAGTCCAAAAGCCTACTCCGTGCCTTACAAGAGAAGAGGACAACTACATCCCAAGCAGTCTAGTTCTATTTTCCCAGGATAAATAGTATTTCACAAGGGCCAGAAGATATGACCAGTGACAGAGTTTTAAAGTCAGGAAGGATAGTATATAAGTAGGAATTAAAGATTCCAACAGGAGCTGATCATTATCTGTCTGTTTGTCTGTCTGTCTCTCACACACACCTCTTCTCACTTTTTTTCTCTCATCTATTTTTTTTCTCTTTCTCTCTCTTAAGGAATAGTAGAGGATAAAAAGATAAAGGACCAGAGGGAAAAAGGGCCAGGACAAAATCTGAGATATTGTCGAGTTTCAGTGACCCTGTGTTGCTGTTAAATTCTCCAAGTCCAACACAAAGAACGCAGATAGGGCAAGAGTATAAGAATTAAGAAGGAATCTTCCCACCTTCCTTGGCACTGGTCAGGGCTTTAATCTGTTTCTGGAGAGGCATTCCACAGCTTCAGAGAGCTGTGTAGAACTTGGAAAAGGTCCTGAGGAGAGCAATAGAAATAATGATGGGGTTAGAAAAGAACACCTAAGGGGAAAGGTTGAAGAAGATGGGATAATTGTCAAAAGACTTGACATTACCTCATATAACCTCAGGACAATTCTGTATAAATCAAGTTTCAGAAAAAAAAAGTATCTTCTAGCAAAATAACCTATCAGGTCTAGGAAGAATAAATTCCACTCTGTTCTCAGATGCTCTGAAAGCCACAGCTATGGGATCCCAGCCACCCTTCTGCAGGCTGGGACTATTAAGGGTTTTCAGACTTTTGCGCCCTAGCTCACAGGTTAGTTATTCCTTTTTCAAGTAGGCCAAGAGGGAACTGCTTCTTGGACTCGCTTCCTTGGTAACAGAATATGGAAGGCCTCTGAAGTCCTGCCCATTGGAATAAATGTTTGTTTGAATTAAATTTCATTGAACTGAATTGGCTTGGCATACTGGGATCTGAGCAACCTACCAGGGAGAGGCATTTTGACCCTCCCCCTGAGATGTGCAAAACAGCATTCCTGGTTATAAAAAGGAAGCTAAAGCATACCTTATACATATGGACAACTTGGAAATCAAACTACCTTCCTTTCCCCAGCCCCCCAAGATTTCAGTCTGAACACCTTCCTCCAGAAGCCAGCCAGGATACCAAGAACACTGGCACATGGGCTCTCAGACCCACCTCTTATTTTTTTTTCATTTAACCCCTTAATCTTCCTGCTCCTAATTATTCTCACATCTGATGCTTGTTGCCCATTACTGTCTGATCAGTCTTCTTAATTATGTCACGCAACTTCCAGAACTTACAATTACTCCTCATTACCTAACAGAACACATACAAATTCTTCACTACGATTTGTTGTTCAGTTGTTTTTCAGTTGTGTTGGACTCTTCATGGCCCCATTGGAGGTTTTTGTCAATTCTTTTTCTAGCTCATTTTATAGATAAGGAAACTGAGGTAAACAGGGTTAAGTGACTTGCCCAGGGTCACACAGCTAGTATCTGAGCCCAAATTTGAACACAGGAAGATAAGTCTTCCTGACTCCAGGTCCAGCATTCTATCCACTGCACCACCCTAGGATATTTAGGGATATTCATAAACTTCCTCTCCTTCGTTCTTAACTTTACTACCCACTCCTTACCAACTTTCTCCAAAAACCACCATGCTCATTCTACTTTTACACACTATGCTCCTCCCTATCTGGAATGCCCCCTCCCTCTTCTCACCTGACTCAAGTCTGACATGTTCTTCAGGGCTCAGCTCTAGTCCTACTTTCACATAGCCCACCTTTACCACTCAGCCTTTGCCATGCAGCCAACCTTGTTCTCTCCCTTCACCAAACTGTCATAACATGTATTGTCTGAATCATACCCTTGAGTATTTGGCAATAGGATGTCTTCTACTGATTTATAATTGTTCCATGTGTTTAAATCTAATCATCCCAGCAAGATTAAAAGCTTCTTGAATGAAGAAATCATGTCTTCTGTATCCTCCATCTTGGTTCATTACATTATACTTGGGTTTCTATTATCAACAGCAGTAAACACGGCTCATCTTCAAATCCAAAAAACATTTTATGGGTATATACGTATAAACATACATACATAAATATATACATTTCACTTAATATCACTTAATAATTGTGTGACCCTGGGCAAGTCACTTAACCTCTGTTTGACTTAATCCACTGGAGAAAGAGATGGCAAAACACTTCAATACCTTTACCAAGAAAAACTCTGGAGAAAGCACTTGTGCGATATGGTCCACAGGGTCACAAAGAAACAGACATGACTGAAAAACATTATATATGTGTGTATATATGTATGTGTATATATTATGCATATACACACACATACATACAATAGATATATATTCATGCACATAGGCATACAAGTATTTGCACATATGTATGTGGATATATGTGGTCAAAATTATATTGATAACTCATAGTATGGGAAAGCTATCAATATAAGAATAGGTCAATGCTTAGCATCTGGCACATATTAAGTTTTAAATAAATTATTGTTAGTTAAGGGACAGCCCATTTATAATTACTATATCATATATTATAATATACATTATAATATATAATACATATTACACTATAATATAATAGACTTTATTTGGTGCTAAAAAATTCACATAGTGTTCATACAGTGCTATAAGGATCTCACAGCTGGACTGGCAGTGTTTCAGACAATCCTTGGATGTGATTCCTTTAAAATTGCAGGGTGTCTGTTTTTGGACATGTAGTCAGCTCCCTATCAGGGGAATCTCAAGGGCAGGTATCACTCAAGCCTCTGGATGAACAATTTCACTAGGCTACTATGGAACTAAGTTCTTATGGGGAAAACCAGGTGGTGCAGTGGATATAGCACTGGGCCTGAAGTCAGGAAGAATTGAGTTCAAACCCAGCCTCTGACACTTACCACTTGCCTTGGTTTCCTCATCTGTAAAATGGGGATAATGATAGTACCTACCTCGCAGGGTTGTAGTAAGGATCAAAGGAGATGACAATTGCAAGGTGATAAGCACAATGCCAGGCACATAATAAGTGCTAAATAAATGTCAGCTACTGTGGTCATGATCTTCCTGGACACCAGAGCAATACCCAGTTAACCCTTTCAGATAGTGTGCTTTATCCATTTGTTAATATTGTTCAAGTCTTGCTTGTGGAATAACCTCATTAGGGCACTAGCAGCTGTAGGATGAATGAACTCCTGGTGATAGATGTCAGCTGCTCTTTGGGAGGATCTGGGAAAACTTCCCCATTGGCCAAGCTGAATATTTGAATGCTACAAGCGCAGCAGCAGCAGCACAATGTATGTGATCAGAAGTATAGCCAACCCCCCCTTTGTTCATCTACCCAATATATTCCCATAGCACCTAGCTCAGAGATGGGCTCAATAAATATTGGTTGAATAAAATTGAACTGAACGTGAAGCCCATAAAAAAGATTAAAATAAAGTCTCTGCCTTTCCCAAACCAGAAACTTAACCAGAACCATCTAGCCACTAAGTGTTAAAAAATATACATTAGGAGTCCATAAGTTTATCGAGGATCTGCGATTTCATAACCATGGGAATTCCCTCCATGAGTACAGATGGCAATTCATCTAAAAGAGTTCGGTCTTAAGAGAGCTGCCTGAGACTCATAAAGATTAAGTAATTTGCCCATGGACACACAACTATTCTGGGACTGGAGCCCACAGCTTTCAGACTCCAACTCAATATATACTACGGCATCCTGCCACCAAGTATTAAATGCAGAAAAAAATGTAATCTATAATCAATTACCAACTGTGCACTGATTGTTATGTGTAAGAGACTGTACTAGAAGATATAAGAAATTTTAGATATATGGGCCCTACTTCTAAAGAGTTTATAATTTAGCTAGAGACATAATGGGCAGCTAAGTGCCACGGTCAACACAGCACCGGGCCTGGAGTCAGGAAGACTCATTTTCATGAGTTCAAATCCAGCCTCAGACGCTTCCTAGCTGTGTGACCCTGGGCAAGTCACTTAACCCCATTTGCCTCGGTTTCCTCATCTGTAAAATGAGCCAGAGAAAGGAAATGGCAAACCTCTGTTGGATCTTGGCCAAGCAAACCACAAATGGGGTCATGGGGAGTCAGACACGACTAAAATCAACTGATTAACAAGGGACATAATAGGAAGAATACGCTGTCTTTATAGCATTCCTTCCTTCCTCTCCTCCTTTCCTTCCATTTCTCTCTGACTTCATCTAGAGACCTGTTTGTTTTGTTCTGATGCAGCTTTACATAGTCATGCAACTTTGGGCAGATAATTTCATCTCTCTCTACCTCACTTCCCCAGCTATAAAATTAGAAGACTAGAATGATGATCTCTCAAGTCCTTTAGAGATTAAAAAAAAAGTCCCATGATTCTCAGTCCTTCTTCTCTCTCTTCCTTTTAGACTCTTCTCCAATAAATCCTCCTCCTCCTTCTTCCCCCCACTCAAACCTCTTGACTCCTTTCCCCCTTTCCTGTCCTTCCTTTCCCTCCTTTCTTCTGCTGTTCTCTCTTCCTTTCTTGTCTTTTATTCCCTTCCCCTCCTGCCCCTTACTTTTCTCTGAGTTCCTCTTCTAAAACAGTGTAGATGCAGGCCCCACCCAGCCTCTGGAAGGATGGGCCCCAAGAGAACTAAGTCTGCATGCTTTGTGTGCTCTTGGCCCTCCCCCACCACTGGGGGGGTCAAGGCCCTGTACAGATTCGGATGTGCAGGCTCTGGGGCTGCAAATGATTTATAATATCCTGGACCCCGATCCTCCCAAGAGCGTTTGTCCAGCAGATGTTTTCCACCAGAACAAAAGAATTCAGAATTTTTAAAAGGGTAATAATGCTGGGTAAGAAGCTGACTCTAGCCCTGGGGCTCCAGGCCAGCTCCCTTTCTTCTCTTCTTTTCCCCTACACTAGGGTCCCCATCCTGAAACCCCTCCCATCCTGTCCCACCTAGTTTGGCTTCTGTTGAACACCAAAGGACCCTAAATTAGGAAGGCAGAACCACATTTCCTCCAGGAGAGTGGTTCCCCTGCCCACCCTCCCACCCATCCCTTTAAAGGAAGGGAGCCTGAGTCTACTCTTGCTGTAGATCCAAGAAACAAGAATTTTTTCCCTCTCATGACAGCTTCCTGAACAAGTATTTCCCAGGAAAGATGGGGAGCCCACTGTGGAATTGTATTTCTTTAATAATTGCTCCCACAGTCTGCTACACTGGTTGGGAACATTTTTTTTTTAGTTATTAGGTCAAGGTCCAGGCTAACACAGCAGAAAGAGGCCCTGGATTTGGAGTTAGGATATAGGGGTTCAAACCCTCCATTTAAGTTCTGTGTAACCTCTCTATAAAACAGCCATATTAATATATGCACCACTTACTCCCATAGGGTTGATGAGAAGAAAGTGTTTTATAAACTTTGAAGAGCTATATATATTGGAACTAAAGCAGCTAGGTGGTATATGAGATACAGCGCCAGACATGGAGAAAGGAAGACTTGAGTTCAAAGACACTTACTAGCCATGTGACCCTGGGTAAGTCATTTAACCCTGTTTGCCTCAGTTTCCTCATCTATAAAGTGAGCTAGAGAAGGAAATGACAAATCAGTCCAATATCTTTGCCAAGAAAGTCCCAGGGGTCAGGAAGAGTCAAACTAGACTGAAAAATGACAACAAAAATTAATTGGAATTATTATTATTATTATTATTACTGTGGAAAAATGTTTTATCAGTCTGTACATACACTTACCCATTCCTCTGCAGGACTAAACAATGACACTGGATTTGGCAATTAGCAGGTAATCAGTTATCTTAACCTTCTTGAGGGCAGGTACTATTACTGTTTATGTTTCCACAGCACTTTAAAATCTACACATTTAAAATCTACACATTATAAGAACTTATGTTTATTGGTTGATTTTCATAGAATGATAGATTTGGAGTTGGAATAGACTTTAGAAATCAGTGAATATGGCCCTCTCTCATTTTACAGTTGAGAAAACTGAAGCCCAGGTTGGCTAAGTGATTTGCACAGGGTCATGTAGCTATTAAGTGTCAGAGTCAGGATTTGAACCCAGGTTTTTCCCGACTCTAAGTCCTGTACTCCAAGGTACATGACCCAGTACACAGAGAGACAGACCAGGAGTCAAAGAGGCCTGAGTTCAAATTACGCAACAGATAGTTTCTAGTTTTGTGACATTGGGCAAACCTCTTTAACTTCGCTCTGCAGCAATATCCTCATCTGTGAAATAGGCATAGTGATAGCACTAACCTCTCAGCACTGTCAAGAGGATAAAATGAGATTGTATTTGTAAAATGCTAGCTGTCATTCCTATTATTATCATTCTATCTATCCACTTTGCCCTATGGAGTAGTGTTTGAGTAGAATAAACCAATCAGACTGGGTTAGGGTTGAAAGATGTCTGGGTGATGAAATATGTAAACGACACTTTCTGAAAGGTTCACAGTGAAAGATAAAGCTCTTTTGCTGAGTAGTACAGGGGTGTCTCTGCAGCATCAAGGAAAGGTCTGGGGGCTGGAGAGATCCGAGCCTGTTTCTTGGTGGTAGGGGAGGGTGGAGGAGGGTGAGGAAAGGAAGGAATGAACCTGATGTAGAAAGAGAAATAGAAGATACAAAGAGAGAATGACTGAAGGGTTAAGGTCCTGGAAGAGGTGAGAGGAAATCAGGATCAAGATCGCAGGTGGAATGGCAAGCTTTAGAAAGAAGAGCTACTATTTATCTGGATGGGAAAAAAAGACGAGAAAAGATAAAGACTTTTTGAGAAGGGAGGAAGAGGAAACTCTTGTTACATCAATTTAATCTCATTACCAGTTAAAATATAAGAAACTCTCAGAATCTAAGGGTGGAGGAAGGGGGAAAGGCTGGGCTATTAGGAGATACATGTACCCTGAGATATTAGTGACCTATAAGTTGTTACTCCCTGTTACCTCCCCACCCAACCCTATCTCCGGGGAGCTATTTGCATTTTAAGAGAACCATTCAGAAAAGTTCCTTTTTAACCCCAGGGAACTCAGGTCTCCAGCAAAGGAATCTGGACCAATGGACCATGCCTGTATGAAGAAGGAAGGGCATATTTGTGTATAGGATAGTATTCTTTGGTTCCACACTCTTTCTACTACATTGTGATACACAAAAACCTTTATTCAGACAGACAGAAAGAAAAAAAAATTACTTATCCTGAGCCAGATCACATTGATCAGAGACATTTAGAGCCAGAGAGAACCTTAAAGATGACCTGAGCTAATGTCCTCATGAAATGACTTCACTGCAGGCACAAAACAAGAGTAAAAGGCAGAAGCAGAGCTAGGCTCCATACTGCCATGTTTCCTCCACCACACCACACAGTCTTCATTGCCCAAAGTCACACCATTGGCCTCTAGAGGATCAAGCGCTCGGGCATCCTTCAAAAATAAAAGTTTTTCTACTTTTTCACTCCCATCCTACCTCAAAAGAGTTCACAAAGGAACCTAAAGAGATAGCCTGTCTGGAGACACAACCCGGCCAGCCTCCCCCTTTTGGAAGAGAAATCAAATCTCCTTGAAGACAAATAAAACATCCAATGAAGCCAAGTGAATGGTATCAAAATTGATCAGACCAGGAGTTAAATGAAAACTAAAGCAGCTTAAAATCACAAAATATATTGAAGGACTATAAATATTGTCACTGGAACCAAATTGGAGGCTGTACATTGCAATTAAATTCTTTATTACAATTAGTTGAATGATGTTTATAATATACCTTGTTAAGAAAGCCCCTTGCACAGAGCCAGACCAATCATCTGCCTATACATGGCCTTACCCAACCAATCTGTATGTTATACCCAGTCTGTTAACTATGACAATGATACTCTTCACCTACCAATCTGCAGGCCAGGAACATGAAGTTGTGTTACTTGTGGTTGAGATGAATTCCATTTACACTAGCCCTTATCCCTCTTCTCTGCTTCCCCTTGTGATCCACAACAAGCATGTGCAGGATGGTATGGATTAGGGAACCCATCCTTGACCTTTGGACAGAGGGAAGCTAATTGGCCACACAGGGACCAAATGGGGACTTTGGCTTCAATGGCAAAGGTTTGGCCGACAGAGTTAACCAACCCTGGACATATGCATACAGGTGTGTGTGTGTGTGTGTGTGTGTGTGTGTGTGTGTGTGTGTGTGTGTGTGTGTGTGTCTATACAACCATCTTCCTGCCTGTCTCCAACTCCACCCCTCCACAAACCAGTTAAGAACTAGGGAAGTAGGGGTAAAGAAACCCAGAAGACAGAATGGTGCAGTGGAACGATTCAAGTCAACAACCATTTGTTAAACACTGTACTAAGTTCTGGAATACAAAGAAAAGGAACAAAAAGTATTTAATTTGGAGTCCATGTGCTTTTGTTGTTCAGTCATTTCTCAGTTATGTCTTCGTGGCCGCATAGGGCCCATTTGGCAAAGATACTGGAGTGGTTGGCCATTTCTTTCTTCAGCTCATTTTACAGATGAGAAAAGTGAGGCAAACAGGGTAAAGTGACTTGCCCAGGGTCACACAACTAGTACGTGTCTGAGGCCAGATTTGAACTCAGGAAGATGAGTCTTTCTGCCTCCCAGCCTGGTACTCTATCTACTGTGCCACCTAACTGTTCTATATTTTTATTCACTTTGTTAAATATTTCCCAGTTACATTTTACTCTGGTTGAGTGGCAGCACTCCAGAGGGTTTTGGAGTGGGTAGTCTTCTGGCCTCAGGTGGACCTGTGCTCTGGGTAATTCTCTAAACTTCAGAGAACTTGCCAATATGCTTTGTTAGAAGGAGTTTCCTCACCCAGAAATTCCCCATGCTAATTAAATCACAAATCCAGTCCCTCTTCTTATCCTATTTATTTATCTAGTACTCTAAAGAGCTCTATCACAATATTACTTAATTTGTTCCTTATAAAATTCTCCTGAGGTACATCATGTAGATATTCTCCTCATTTTACAGATTAAAAAAAGCCAATATGGTATTTAGCCATATTAAATGATTCAGCCTAGATCTTGTGGCCTGTAAGCTGCAGAATCCAGGACTAGAATCCAGGTTCATGCTCTCTCTCTTATGTACTCTCTTTCAATGCCCAGGATGGAAAATAGTGGCCTAATGATTGGGATCACTCATTGTTGCAATAGGATTATCATCCCTCTTTCCTCTCTTGCTCACTCTCCCCTCCTCCCCAACCCATACCACCACCAACACACACAGGTAGATGTATACACAAGCCAGCTGGAACTGCGCATTTCTGTACAATCATTTGATACTGGCCAAGTGCCACTGCCTTCACCACCCATGCCCTGATCTCTGATCCAGCCACGTGCAGAGGAGTGGGAGGCATAGGAGGGAAGCAGCCATGGAGAACAACCCTGTCTCCCTCTTCACATATTCCTGTACCTCATGTGTCAAGCAAGCAAGCTAGCCTGAGGCTGGAGTTATGACTCCATGCATGACGAAAAGACACAGAGTCTCCTTTCAAGTTAGCCTTGAAGAGAGGATTGAAAAATGGTCTTAACCCCATCATCTAGGCCTAAGGAAAGAGATCCTCTAATACCCTAAAAGCAAAAAGGTAAAAAAAAAATTAATAAAAAATTAAAGAATGTTTCCAATGTCTATCTTTTCTTACTTTACTGTAAACTTTACAAAAGCAGGAGCACTTATGTCCTGCCTCTCTCCATCCCCGACAATGATGGGCATAACTATTCAATAAACGTTTGGTGAATGAATGGATGAATAACACAAGAACATTCTCCCAAGAGTCATCGCTGTTTGTTTGTCATTCTCCTTACTTTTTTTCTGGCTAGAGAGGCAGGTAGATAAGCTTCTCTCTATATTCAATCAAGTAGAGAAAGTATTTTCTAGCTTTTCAGCACAATACTTTGCCAGAAACTGTCATAAAGAGAATCATCATAAAATGGATTTTATAGTCCCATAGGAGCGATATTATAAGTGGAGGCTATGTTACTGACCAACAACTTAGCATTAAATAAATCACAGAGATGACCAGCACTCCATAACATAAACAAAGAAGCAGTAACTATAAATCTCACTAATCAATTTTTAATTATAAAATTATGGCTCCAAGAAAGAGGATTTTAGGGCTGGAAGGGACCTGAGAAATCAATTTCAACCTCTCATATTTACAAATAAGCAAACTGAGGCCCATAGAGTCAAAGGACTTTTCCATAGCCATAGGGCTAGCTATCAATGTAACAGGGACTAGAGCCCAGGTCTCCCGATCGCAGTCCAGGTCCTTCTCCACCACATCTAACTCCTTCCCTTACAAAAGTCCAAAACTGAATATAAATCTGCATACTAGCTATATAAAGAATACCACTATACTATAAAATATAAATATAACACATAAAAATTCAGCTACTCTGTTAAATTTGGATTATAGAAAACATATACTAGCCACATCTTGATACTTCACAGAAAACTGGGAGGGGTCCTCATTTTACAAAGAAGAAAATGGAAACCTTGAGAAGTTAAAATAATTTGACAAAGGTCACAATCACACAGGAAATAAGTAGCGGAACAGACATCCAAATCTAAGTATTCTTGGCTCTAAATCTAGTATTTTCCCCACCTCACTGGTTTTTATCAAAGTGGATTCTTCTTTTACCAACACGAGTCTCAGCTCTCCCACTCTTTAAAAGAAAATTGTTTATATGAGTCATCGTGGTCAACAAAACCAATTACCTAGTAGTCAGCCTTCTGAAGTCGTGACCTTCTCTGAACTTATCGAGGCTTGTCCTCAAGACTCATCACCTATCCAGACTGATAGGAATTGTGAGAGCTTGTGCCCCACTAGCAGAACCTTTGAGAACTCAAGACCTCCCTCACACCATGAGGAGGCATCAAAGGAGGACTTTTATTGGATATAAAGAGCATCAAAATGATCATAAAGTGTATTAACTGAACATTTAATTCAAATGTTTTCACTTGCCTTCTTAGAACTTATTTTTGGGGGTTTGGGTTGTTTGTTTTTTGTTCGTCGTTTTTTTTTTTGAGGTTGGATTTCCCTATCTCACCCAGGCCAGAAGTGCAGTTCAAGGGCTCTATTCCACTATTGATTGGCATTAAAGCTTTTGCTGTTTCATAGGAACAATATTATAAGTGGAGGTTATGTTCCTGACCAACAACTTGGTATCACACAAATCATAGAGATGACGAGCAATATATACAATATAAAACATAAACAAAGATGCTATAACTATAAATCTCATTAATCTTTTCCAACCTGGGCCACTTTGGCCCCTTCTTGGACAGTTCTAAAAGAAGAAACATATAAGTATGTATATAAGTATGAATGTATATATGAATGTATATATGTATGTATGTATGTATAAAATATACAGCTAAAAGAAAGGATTGACTCTAACTACTGAGCATCTCCTATGGAACTGGGGGTCTACTATCCTTTCTGAGGGATAGAAGAGGTTCCTGCCCTGAACTCAACTCAAGAATAGTATAATCTAGTTATAGACTTTATAATTTGACTGAACATTGAGGCTTTGATCAAAAGGGCTACCTGAAAGCAAACCAACTTTAAACAGCCAATTGGTAGGAGGTGTGCATATAGCAGGGCTGAATACACAAAAGAAACTAGCTCAAACAATGGAATGAAGAGAGAGAGAAGAGACTTTCAGGGTTGAGATTCCATCCCTGGAGCCCACATTCTGACTGGCATCACGACCTCATTTCGCTGGAACTTCAGTCTCCCTCATCCATCTGAGGACACAGCCACCTCAAAGGCCAACATCAATCTGGGGAAAGGACCTACTAGAAAGAGAGATGCTGGAAAATCTGAAATCCCTGAGTCTAAGAGGCTGGTAGTCCATCTACAAAGCTAAGTAAACTGTATGGCTTTGGAAGCTAAGTCTAAATCCAACTTCTCAGAAGAAAAAAAAAGGAAAAATATTAAACCGATGTTATCACTTTTTTTTTGCACACCAGGAGTCCAAATGTCCCAGGGTAACCTTGATTGTGTGTTTTGTTTTATGTTTATTTTTTGCGACCTCCCAGTAAACCACTAGCTATTTGTAAACTGTCCTTCCAGACCATAAAGCCAACTAGCTTTCCCCTTCAAAAGGTTTTTCTAATCTCGCTGCTTCCCAATCTGGCTCCCACCCACTTTCCTAGTCAGAATTCATCTCTCTCTTGAAATTTGTTTGTATTACTAAGTATGCACTGTTGTGTCCACCCCACTCCCCAATAGAATATAATCTCCTTTAAAGCAGAAACTGCTTCCTTTTTGTCTTTGCATCATCCCTGCTTAGGATATAGCAAACGGTTAATGAATAAATTTCTGACGAATAAACTGAATTTCTATGGAAAGCCCCACTCCACCATTTTACATATGCCCTCAGCTTAGCTCTCTTTCTCAATGTGAGCCTTCTCTCTCCCATCTGTATTTCTTTCTTCCCATACACCAGCAGATATTTCCCAAAGCACATAGCTCTGTATCTCAACCTCTCCAAATTCAATTCTTTTGTAGTGAGAATCAAAGAAACGTAAACTCTTAGGAGATGAAGGGGGCCTCTTCTTATTTTACAGGAAACCCAAGCCTGAGAGGTTGTCTCTTGGACCAATCTCACACAGTGAGATTAGTGGTCCAATCAATCAATTAACAAGAATTGCCACTTATTATGTGGCAGGCTCTGTGCTAGGCCTTGGGGATACAAAGTCAAAAATGAGACAGTCACCCTCAGGGAGCTCACATTCTATCAGAATGTAACAACTGGGATCAGAATCCAACACAGAGCAAGGCGTCTTGCCTGTAGTAAGTCCTCAGAATGTCTCTAAGGATTGTTGGGAGAATAAAATAAGAACATAGGGAAAGTGTTTTGCAAACTGAACTGAAGTGAACTTAGATCTGATTGCTAGCAAATGTTCTTCACCCTATAATGCCATTAGTCTTTGTAACTAATCCACTCTTTTATATTGTGAGGTTTTAATGAATCCTCAGGGTTGGCAGAGGGTTGGAGGAAGTTGTCCTAGAAAGTGTTGCATAAACCTCTGTTAGTACATTTAAGAACCTAAATATGGAGCTCAAAGGGAACACACAGTCATAACTTGAAAGCTGGAAGGGACATTAGAAATAACCTATTCCAATCCCCACAATAGTCACACAGGTAGTAACTGGCAGGGCTAGTATTTGAACTCAGGTCTTCTGAATCTGGTAGGTGCCAAAGTGGATCAAGTGTAGGGCATGGAGTCAGGAAGACTAGTGAGTTCAAATCTGGCCTCAGATACTGACTAGCTGTGTGACCCTGGGCATATCACTCAACCCAGTTTGCCTCAGTTTCTCATCTGTAAAATGAGCTAGAGAAGGAAATGGCTAACCATTCCAGTATCTCTGCCACAAAAACCCCAAAGAGGGTCAGGAAGAGTCAGACACGACTAAAATTGACCGAACGACAAAAACCTTTGACTCCAGTCTCTTTCCATTACACTACATCCCTGATAATTTACTGAAGTTTGTATATTGTACAGGTAGGGGAAATTCATAGAAATATGGCTTTTAAGGAGACATTACCAACATCATTTTATAGCTCTCCAGAGACATGGAACATTGAACTATAATGATACCCAAGGTTTAGTCCTTCATAATTGTTTTTCAATTCTCTTCTGTTTCACAAGTACAAGCTTTATTTACCCCAAATAAGATTGTAAGCTTCTAGTGGTCAAAGACCATGTTTCTCTAGTACCAACCAACTCTTTTTACATCTTCTCTCCTCTTTCCTTCTTTCTCTCTCCTAGTTATCCAATGCACCAAGGTGTTTAGCACCTCAGTGACTCCTACAGTAAGGGCTCAAGAAAACACTCACTGATTGATTGATTGATTGAATGAAGAGGCCAAAATCAGAAGGAGATTCTCCAGGCTTTCTACCATGCTAAATTGTCATTTATTCACATTAAGGTTTCAGTTTCATTAGAGAGAAAGGAATTCCTCCTTCCCCAAATCACTGCAGATTGGAAACTACCTGTTAGCCACAGACCAGAGGGAACTGAAATATAATTATATTTTAGATATGCTAATATTTGTACACATAAGATAATGACACCTATGAAATGCAGATGTATCCTTCCCAGATACACAAATAGACTAGTGATGTCCAGAGAAGCATAGAATCTTAAAAAAACAAAAACTTGAGAGTTTTTAAAGAACATTTGGTTTCAGAAGGAACACTGATATAAATGATAAAGGATCAGGACTTGGAATCAGAAGACCTGGTGAGCTTCATGACATAACTCTCTGAACCTCCATTTATCTATGATATGAGGATACCTTCTTCACAATATTGTTATAAAAATCAAATGAGAAAATGGATGCAGACTCTACAAATAAAAGTATTATTAAGTCTAGAAAGACAGGAACCATTCAAGGGGAATGAAAGCACTTTCCTCACCCTTCTTGGTCCTCTCTCCTCCAGCTGAGCATGCCTACCACCTTGGACCTGGATATTCAGTCTTTTCTGAACAACAGCAACTCACACATTGAATGTAGCTGCACTTCTGGCTGTAAGTCACTACCTCACTGACTGGCGGAGTTGGAAGGCTTCTTACCCTCTTTTCTTTTTTTTGTATCCTGGACCCTTTTGGCAGTCTTGTGTATGAACCCCTTATCAGGATGAGTTTTTTAAATGAATAAAATCCATAGATTATAAAGGAAACCAACTCTATTGAAATATAGGTATCATATTTTTTTTAAAAAGTTCATGGATTGTAGCTTAAGAACCCCTGCTCTGAGAAAGTATCTGGTTCAACTCCCTCATCTTGCAGGTGAGGAAACTCAGGCCTGAAGAAGGAGAGGAACTTGTCCAAGGCCAGGATGCTTGTTTTTAGGAGTCACTTCACTCCTAACTCAAGGATAAATGGGCCACAATGCAAAGCAAGCTGGCAGGTAAAGGTGAATATATCTCTTGGAGCCAACTGTTGATATTTCCAGCATGGATATTCCAAAATGAATAATAAGAGCCTTACACTATGATCTGAAATCATGCTGGCCAGTTTATAAGCCTTAAAAAATAAATTCCAGCCAAGCTATTAAGGAAGACTTAAGTATGATTGCACAAGGCATGTATTTTGGAAGCCTTGTTGGATTTTAGATTATTCTGCTCTTTATAACCAAGTTAGCAAGGTGTGGTGGGTAATAATTCTTCAACACTTCCTTAGTTCAAGGCTCCCAGCAGGTGTTCAGTAAATAATTATTGGTTGATGAAATAAACAAATACAGTATGTCTCACTACGTTCAGAATCCGAGGACTTGAGTTCAAATCCCTTTAAATCTTATATAAGTCACTTAAACTTTCTGGACCCCAGTTTCTTCATCTGTATAATAAAGGAATTGAATTACATGGACTCCAGATCAGATCCACATCTTTGACTCTACAATCCTATTAATGGTGGTGTTCCCAAAGTTTATTACTTAAGACACAAAAGAGTAGAATAAAGATTTAGGGGTGAATGGGTGAAAAAGGAATGTAAAGCACTTTGATGTGTTGTTCCATTTCTCTACCTTTCGACCATTTCCAACATACACCTTCCAATTAAGCAATGTCAGTAAGCATTTATTAAACTCTTACTATGACTCTTACTAAACAGATATCATGTTAAGCCATGGGGTTACAAAGAAAATGCAAAAACAGTCCCCAAGTTCAAAGACCTTTATTTTAACTCCATTCATGTCCTTCTTTGTCCCTTAGAGGAAAAAGCCAAGCTCCCATCAATCTCTGTTCATGTAGCTACCACTTCCCCGGTAACCTTGCCCCTCTCATCTACCTGTCCAAAAATCTATCCTTTAAGACAGAGGTGTCAAATTCAGCCCTTCTGCCCACAGCACTCCAGAGTGCAGCCAAACCACATTAAAATGTAATTGGGAAATATTTAGCAAAATAAAAAAAAACCAATACACCAGAGATAATATTAACATGTGGTTTTCTGTGTCAGTATGTGGCCTACAGGGGTTCCTTATGTGCAGTTCAGTAGCCTCTATTTCTCTTCGAGTGTGACACCACTGCTCTAAAGTATAACAATTTTCTGGGCTCCCACATATACCCTTTGAGGCTTTCTCTGACTACTCAAGCATACAGATCTCCCCCCTTTTCTGAATGTCCACTACACTTATAGCCACCACTAAAATCATGAAATCACAGGACTCCAAAATCAGAAGTCATCTATAGTCCAACCTATACCTGAATAGGAGTCCCCTATAGGACACACCTGAGCAAGTTTTCACCTAGACTTTGCCTGAAGCCCTCCAGTGATAGGAATCTCACTGCCTCTTGAGGCAATACCTTTCACTTTTGGACAGCTCTAATTGTTAGAAGTAGAAATCTGCCTCTTTTTGATCAAGCAGAAGTCTGTATTCTCTCCTGCCCCCAACATCCAACAGATCCTAATTCTGTTCTCCAAGGAAGGTCAAATAGAAAATAATTCCTCTTCTACGTGACTGTTTCCCATATTTGAAGACAGCTCTCATGTCCCTCCAATGGCACGATCTCCAGTCTCCTCACTATCCAGGTTACTGTCCTATGGAGACACTCCAGCTTGTCAATATCCTTTCTAAAATGTGTAGCTCAGACCTGAGCACAATCCTCCAGTCTTTATCCAAGGCTGTTGTGGAACTATGAGATTCTCTTCTCTGCACTGTTTCCATTAGTGCTGCCTAAAATCTGATGACCTGGGGGAAGGGGAGGGGGAGGGTGGGCCTCTGGCTATTCAATTTTCAGTCTGCTAAAAACATCCTGGTTTTGATCACAGAAATTGCTGCCTAGATTCCCTTCTTTCTGCAATGTACTGTGCAGTTAACACTTAATTGTCGTCTGATCATTTTGTATGTGTACACAGGTTCCTCATTTAAATTGCTAGTATCTTGAGGGTAAGGAGAACATATCCTTACTGAGTGTTAGAGCTAGAAGGGACCTTGAAATTCTGGCCCTAGCTCAGAGCCTGGTACACAGTAGGCATTTAATAAATGCCTATTGATTAACTAATACTTGTTAAGCCTTCTAGTCCAACTCCTTCACTTTACAGAGGAAAAAAATTGAGACCAGGAGCAATAAAATGTCTTTGTTAAGGACACACAGCTAGTTCATACTAAAAGTAGAACTACTATAATCCAGGTCTTCTTATTCCCAAACCAGAGTTCTTTGTATTTTGTCTTTGTATTCCCAGTGATCAGCGGTTTGGTACATAGTAGGTGCTTAATTAATGTTTATTCATTAATCATATTGCATAGTGTCCCAATGGTAAGAGACCACCCACTTCATTTTCTTGATGATGAAACAGAGACCCTGGGGAATTCAATAACTGGCCCAAGATAGAATAGGCATTAAGTGTTAAAGATGAGATTGGAACCCAAGTCCTCTGATTTAAGAACCTCTTTCCAAAGACAAATATATCCTCCACATTATGGCACCGTATACAAAGAAGATACTCAGGGATATGTGTTAATCGATTGAAGCCAAACTAAAAACATCAAAGATTCAATCCTGCTATGCCACCCTTCCCCAAAAGCCAAGGATATTCCTCAGTTAGGAGTCAAAGGCCACTGGAGATTCTGCTGCCCTTTCACTCAGATCTCTGGGGAAAGCATAATAGGTGGGAGTCAGAGCCAATGCAAAGGTTATTTGTAGGAAAAAGAAGCAAGAATCCACCCCAAAACAGGAACGTAGTGGTGGACCAAGAGTTTAGACATGGGCAGAACACAGAATTCCTCACTCCTATCCTGCCATGTCACAGAAGCCAAATGAAATATGCTTATTTCATTAAAGTTAATCGGCCTGATTGGTTGAGCGGGAGATGCTGGATCTGTGGGGAAGGGAGGGGCGGCTGAAGGGTACCACATGGTACATGTTTGGGCTGTTCCAGGGCCTGGGAGGCCCGTCTTTGAGTCTCGCTTATTAGGAGTCTGTGGTCTGGCAGTGGTGCAAAGGCTCTGTTTTTCATTTCTGAAATCATTACAAGCATGTGAACTCTAAACCCACACACTATTTAGGGGGCATAAGGAAGGGAAGGGGGTACAGACCAACAAGGAATCTGAGTCTCTTTGCTATATCCCAAACAAGCCATTGTTCTCATCAGCTTTCATGCCCACTCCAGTTAAGTTTAGCTGTCTTAATTCAAAAAAGGTCAGTGTCTTTGGGGACACAGTCCTGCATGGAAAGGCTAGCACCCAAGGCATGGGCTCAGATTCCCTTCTTATTAAGACAATTAGAAGTACAGACTTTGTATTCAAGGCACCAATGGGGTGCTCCTACCAAAGAAGGATGGCACCTATTACCTGCTGCTTAAGAAGATACCCATCACAAAGGGGCTGTTGTAAATAGAGGCTTTGCAGGAATGAGCACAGAAGTGGTAAAGCAAGGGGCAGAAAGCATAGGGACATTGTGTGAATTTTTTCTTGGGAGTTTAGAACCCGGAATTAGGGGGGTGAAAACATGGGATTTACATGCCATATGTCTATTTCCCTCACTTCCTACAGTTCACCAACCTAATCATTTATACTTCCGAGGTTATCAAAGCAGAGAGCTGCACTAAGACTTTTAGGACACCTTGTATATGTGAAATGAATGAAGTAGTGCCATACCCATAAGGAAATGTAACACAGTACAGAACAGGATAGGAATAAAGGAGAGATTCCTACAGAGAATCTCCAAGGAAATAGGAAGAGATCACTTTTCTTCAGGGGAGGCTGAAGGAACACAGAAGTAGAAGACGTAGCATCTGAATAGAACCATGAAGGAAGAAAAGGATTTCATCAGGCAGAGATGCAGGGCATAATCCACATGCACATCCAGAGATGGAAGAGTGTGGAATGAGGCAGAGGGACAGTCAGAAATGAGTTTGACTGGAATGTAAGATGTGTGCCTGACACCCAGAAAGTGCTTAATAAATGCTTATTGATGGCTCAATTTATTATTAAAGGACAATAATGTGAAACAAGACTAGAACTGGATAGCACCGGGACTTATTTGCCAATTAAAATACTCCACAAGCAATTTGGTATAGTAGAAAGAACACCGAATTTGGAGCAGAGGACCTGAGTTCGAACCCTGACTCTGATATTCATTACTTTTATGGCCTTGGGTGAAGTATTGAATCTCTCTAGATCTCATTTTCCTTTTCTATAAAATGAAAATTTTGACTAGATGACATGTAAAATCCTTTCGGACTCTAAGACCTATGATCTAAAATTGAGACTTAGAAGGCTAATCAGTACTTACACTTGTCTACTCTCAACTTGACCCAAAAGGGATCTAAATGAAAACGATTACCACTACCTCCAGCTGGAAAAAGGAGAAAACTTCCATCCTGGTGTCAGTCTTATCAGTGTTGACTTAGCATGCAGTGTAGGGGGGGGGCGGTGGTAAAATTTTCATCTTTAACAGTACACAGAATTCCACAGGCCCTTGGGTAGACAATCAAAGCTATTCCAAGACTAATACATTAAGCAGCTTTTCCCTATGGGAGGTAGGGATGGGGAGAGAAAAGGCTTAGTACCTTGCTACTCCATCCTTTGAATTCAATCAGTCAGAAGCTATGGCCTCAGCTCCTCCACCATCAATCAATGTGCAACTTAGCGCTCTCTCTCTCTGTCTCTCTCTCCCCCCATATATATGTGTATGTGTGTATATGTGTATGTGCACATATACACATGTATATATGTGTGTATGCATACTCTATGTGTATGTATGTGTGCATATATACATATTGGATATATGCATTATCTCCATATATGTGAATGTGTGTATGTATATGTTTATATGTATGTATATACTCTCCCTATGTATGTTGTATGTATATGTATGTATGTGTGTGTATATATATGTATGTGTACACTCTCTATATGTACACATACACATACACATATACATACATATATATATACACATTCGTTGTCCAGTTGTTCACTCATGTCTGATTCTTCATGACCCCATGGACTTGTCCATAGGGTTTTCTTGGCAAAGATACTGCAGCAGTTTGCTGTTTCCTTCTCCAGTGTATACTCATTTTACAGATGAGGAACTGAAGCAAATAGGGCATAAGTGACTTGCCCAGGGTCACAAAGCCAGTAAGAGTCTGAGGCTGGATTTGAACTCAGATCTTCTTGACCCCAGGCCCAGTGCTCTATCCACTACACCACCTACCTGCCCTATATACACACATGTATGCATAAGTGTGCACACACATATATATATATACATACACATATATACATGTATGTATACATACACATCTATACACTAGTATGTGTCAAATATAATATGAAAAAAGATGAGAAAATTTTAACCCTTCCTCATCTTCTCAATCAAAAATCTCTCTGACTTTCATATATCATAGGCATATACTTCATCTAGATAAAATGAATGATAACTTATTATTTGTCTTGTCTGGATGAGATACATACCTATGGTATATGATACCTTGCCAGGCACATAAAATCTTTGAAGTATAACTCCCCCAAATCTCCCAAGGCCATTATTCTTTCCGTTCCCACTACCACTACTCTGGTTTAGACCTTCATTACCTCCAGCCTGGATTATAGGAATAGCCCCCAGTGGACTTCTATGTTGTATGTCCCCACTTTAAGCCATCCTACTACATGCCATGGGATTCATATTCCCAAAGTTTACTTTGATTATGCCATGCTAGTTAATGTTTTGAAATTGCATATATATCTATTATGTGTGTGTGTATGTGTATACACACAGAAACACACATTGTGCCCTTCCCCTTCGAATGTCTTTGAAGTCAGGGCCGCTTCCTTTTTGTCCTCATATCTGTCATGGAGTCAGGAAGACCCATCTGTCTGAGACATGCTAGCTATGTCATACTGGGTGCCCCAAGCAACTAGACTTGCATTGGTAGAGAATATTTCCTCATGTAAGAGTTAAAAGCAATGAAATTACGGGTTCAATTCCTATCCTCCAATCCTGAGCGCCAAACATAGTACTTGCATGTTGTGGTTACTTAAGAAATTGCCAAATTGATGATATCTCTAAGGCCTCTTTGCAAGGCTAAATTCTATGGGTCTAGGGTAAAACTTGTGACTCTGTGACCTAAGGCCCTACAACATCTTGTTCTCACCTTATATCACACTTTTATCCTTCAATAATCAATTGATTAATTAATAAGCACTTATTAAGCATCTGCTATATGTTGGGCACCCATCCTACATTCCAGTCAAACTCACTGCTAACTGTCCAATGGCCTCATTCCACAGTCTGCCATCTCTGGATATGCATGTAGATCACTCCCTCCATTGACTGAAATACTTTTTTTTCCTTCATGGTTCTATTCAGGTGCTACGTCTTCTACTATGTTTTCTTTAAGCCTCCCCTAATGAAAAGTGATCTCCTCCTCTTCCTACTTTCTTGGAGATTCTTGGTAGGAATCTTCCCTTTATTCCTATCTCATTTTGTTACCTAACTTCACTCATTTCACACATTGTCCTAAAAGTCTTAGTGCAGCTTTCTGCTTCGATAACCTCAGAAGTACAAATGCTACCAACCTTAAGAAATTGAAAAGTCAATTACTTAAAATTCTAATATATTAATATAATATATTATAATATAATTCTAATATATTAATTATAATAATTATTAATATAATAATTATATATTAATATATTATATATGAACATAATAAGATTTAACATAAGCACTGTCTTGTGACATCCATCACTCTAGTCAGCTTCAAATTTTCTAATTTCATCAGCTGCTTCTCAGTGACTAAAAGGACTACATTTGTAATCCTGGACTTTAGATCATCCATAGAATGAGGTTTAAAGGCATACACAACTGTTCTGATGTGACCCCACAAGAAACAGTCTCATAGAGATACATCAGGTGACCGAGGTGGATAAAAAGAGGACCAGGACCTTCTCTACCAATCCATAGATCTAAAAAAGGGTCACCCAGAAAGTGTCACTCATACAAGAATGACAGGCTTCCCCTTCTTGATAAAATTAAAATTAAAAACATATTCAAGAAACCAAATAAGTGTAAGATAAATTTAAATAACTAAAATCTCAAATGACTTTTTTCTAAGTTTGTCACATTTATATTTTGAAGTTACTAAAGCTTAATACTGCAGCAAGACTTTTGAGTATTTGCTGAGCAAGCTCTGTATTTACTGAGCATCCACCATGTTTGACACACTGTGCTAGGTTTTAGGGGACAAAATTTAATTAGGATAGGATAATTCTACCCTCATGGCAATTACAAAGGAATATGACACATAATAACTGAAATTTATATAGCATTTTAAAGTTTGAAAAGGTTTTATAAACATAACATTTCAACCTCATCGCAATGCAGTCAGGAAGGTAGTATTATTCCCACTTTATAGATGAGGAAACTAAGATTCTGATTTGCCTAGGGACACAAAGGTTCTAAGTGTCAGAGTCAGGAGATGAATTAGGTTTCCCTGGCTTCAAGTTCGACATGCTAACTGCTATACCAGCTGTTCTCAAAATGAGCTCAGCCCAAGACTCTTTTAGAGTCCATGAGGTCAAGGCCATTTTCATTTAAATACTAAGACATTATTTACCAATTACAATCCTCCTCCCTTTTCTAACTACACATCTGTATAAGGTCAGATTTTCTTCATGTAGTTCAACCAAAACAAAACATCAAAACAGATTCAATGCAGAAGCAGATATGAGAATCTAGTCATCTATTAAGCCAGACATTAAAGAAAGTTGCAAAAATATATAAAACAATGCCATTCTTCTCACTAAACTCTTTTTTTGGAAAATAGTTATTTTTCATGAAAAAATTTATTCATGTTAACAGGTAATGGGTTTAATGTTGTTATCTTTCCATGAATTAATAAATACATATTTTAAGTTTTTTTTCACTTTTAATTTCTGATACAGCAATCACTGACAGGGTCCTCAAAAGTTTTCAAGATTGTAAAGGGATGCCAAGGCCAAAAAGGTTAAGAATTGTTACATTATACCACACAGCCTCTAAAGAAAACTTATAGACAAGAATAACACCCAACAACATGCATTACAGAGCTGCACAAACTACTATAAGAGATCCACAAGGGAAGATGATATCCTCCATGTTGGATTTCGGGCAGGAAATGAGTCATTTTTCATCGTTACATTCCTAGATTAACATAACGATGTTTTCATCTTTGTCTTTGTGGCCAAAGCACCCAGCAGAGCTCCTGGCACAAATAAGGTTTTTAATAAATGCTTGTTGACTGGTTGGCACATAGTGTATGTCTGTTAACTGAATGGAATTAGTCCTAAAATTTAGGAACCTTGAAAATCACTTAAAGGCCAAGGGTCCCCAAATCTTTTTTTCCTATAGAGGAACTACTTTTTGATAGCCTAGAGCTTTAGAAAGGTCAGAGACATGCTGGCGACATGGATAAGTCATTGGTCAGGGGAAAACCATAAGCAAGCCTCATGAAGGGAACCTTTAGTCCTCACTTCTCTATTTCCAGATGGCTGTAAGGATTATTATTTTTCTTATAAAGAGGGAAAATAAAGAGGATCAAAGTCTAAATCTTTATATTAGGAATCTAAGAGCCTGGCCTCCAGTTACTGGTAAGACTCAACATCCAGAACTATACAACAAAGAACTGAGATCTTATTTGGCCATATAGGGATGAATTCTTCAGCCACAGCAGCTCTGAAAGAACTTCTCCTAAGTCTTAAGGGGGAATGTTATACAGTGGTGATGAAAAAATCCACACTAACAAAATCACAGCATAGAACAGAATTCAGCAAAGATTCTAACGAATTGAACAGGATGAGTTTCCTTTTGAAAACCTGAAAGGTTTTTTGAAGGCAAGAGCCTCAGAATCATCATTATGGACACAAATTTTCATTGTTCTGGTGACTCATAGTCGATAGGAGACTGAAATTCATAATGTTCCAGTTTAGGTGAAGTCTAGAATATCATCTATTTCCAAAGCCAGAAAGGACTTCCAGGGCCATCTAGTCTAACCCCTTCATATTACAGATGAGAAAACAGCACCTTGTTCTCCTACTTCAGTTCTACCATAATTTAACAGGTCAGGACACCTGAGTTCAAGTACCCAGGCACAACCACAGTACCCTGCTTCAAAACTTTATGTGATGATGTTATATAGGAGAACAAAAGCATGAATATAGAGTTCCCCTAGATTGTATCAGTTGTATTGAAAATGCCCTTGGTGGTATGCCATTTGGGAGGCTGTCCATAGAACAAAGTACCTAAAGAGAGACGCCAACTGGTAACTCACTCTAGGGGTGAAATGCTTCTTTTGGACAGCTTTCCTGAGAGGGTAAGACTGAAATTCTGGTGCTGGAGAAAAGCAGAGATATACTTTCCTCTTTTTAACAGAGAAGGCTTCTAGGTGGCACAGTAGATAGAACTCTGGACTTGGACTCAGAAAGACCTGAGTTCAAAGCCAGCCTCAGACACTTAGTAGCTGTGTGATTCTGGACAAGTCACTTAACCTTTGTTTGCTAGTTTCCTCATCTGTAAAATAAGGGTGATAATAATAAGACCTACTTTCACAGGGTTGTTGTGAAGATTAAATGGTATTATATTTATAAAGTGCTTTGCAAACCTTAGAGCAAGTGATAGCTATCTTGATTATTATATTGTAAATAGTATTAGCTTTATATGTTATATATAATTATTATTCTTATTAGAGAAGTGGAGGGCTATGGGGGTAAAACAATACAAATACTATCAGATATGGTTGTTCTATCCATTAGTTTTGATTAACTACTTTTCCATGTTTTTTAGGGTTCAGTGGGAGGGGTCATAGGGAGGGGAGAAGGGAGCAGATTGGGGGAATGTCTGCAGTGTGAAACAAAAGGCAGCAATAGACTTTTTAAAAAATGAGAATATGGGATTGATTCTCACCTTCACTTTCCCCAACCCACATCCCCTGTGTTTCTAACCGTAGAAGTCTTGCAATCATGAGGAATAAGGAAAAAAAAAAGTGAATTCTCTGTTTTTTTTTAAATAAAAGTAATAATTCCTTCATACAATTTTTTTTTAAAATCTTCATGTCAATGGGCAAGAGCTAGCAGTCAGCAACACCTGCTAATTAAGTGCTGTCACTTCTTAACTGGGACAGAAGAATGTGGCGTCAGTCTCCTCATATCTCCAGCTTCCCAAGCCTCATTTGTAGTTTTCTCTTCAAATAAAAAAAGCACTGGACTTGTAATTGGAACATTTAGGTTCTGATTCTGATTCTGACTCTTAATAGCTATATGATTATGGGCAACTCATTCCTCTGTGGTGAGGAAGCTTCCTCTTTTGCAAAAATGTGGAGGTTAGACTAACTGATTTTGTCTCAAAGTCTTTCAGCTCTAAATTAATGATCCTATGAGTTTACTCTAGGAAACGCATACTATGAAGCAAAAATCTAAATGAACCACACTGATTCTATGAACACACTGAACTAAATCAAAGACACCCAAATTTCTGAAACTTTCATTTATCTAGAGCATAGATATAATCTCCAGAGAATCAAAAATTACTCCTTAACCACAAAGACAATGGATGTCATAAAGTAAATGTACTTTACTGCACAGAAAATGTCATCCTGGGATACTCATGAGAGAATCTAGTGACTTTGTATTCCATGTAAAATGAAGGTACTGATTTAACAAGCTTGTTATCTGCTTTCCTCTGGCAAACTTTCATCTGACCTAGGATAGAGCAGTCAACAAAAGTGAAATAGCAGTGAAGGCTACTTCAGTGACAACAAGCAAGAAGTGACATCTGAGAACAAGGGGGAGAGAAAGAAATGCCAACTAAAAAAACACAGCGGTTTAGGGCGAATGAATATAAGACAACTATCTCTTCTATATATGAGGGCATTGCTGTGTTATATGAGATTACAATGTATTATTCTTAATAATAATTGACATAGGTTTTAAGGTTTACAAAACACTTTCCCACTTCAACAACTCAGTAAAAGAGGAACTGTTAGTGACCTGCCCTCAGTCACACAGATGCTCAATAGAAAGGCAGGATCTGAATATAGATCTCCTAGCTACGTCAAAAGCCATTTATACTGCTTCCCCTTCCCTGATTCTTCAAGGAAAAATTGAACAAGTTTAGTTTTTCTGTTTACAAAAATAGGAAAGTTTCCAATGCATTTTAGAAAGATTTCCAACAAAAACTGTTTTAAAAAACAAAGTCATCTGGAAAATTCACTTTTCCAAAATACTTACATTACCTGATGATGCCAGATAATATTCTATGAATTTTTAACCAAGAAGAAGATAAAGGGAGAAAAAGAAATAAAGGTGAAAAAGAGAAACAAACCACATATTTATATATGTTTGTGAATAGATAATAGATATATTTATATGTGTATATTCAACTTTACCTGCCTTGTATCTGTATCTCTTTCTAATATGTCTTAAGCTTTGCTTCAAATGGACCTCAGTTCCTCCCCTTCCCCACCCCTCCCAAAACTATGTTTACCACTGATTCCACATGAAAGTGAGCCTTTCTAGGGAGTCTGTTTACAATTGTTTATTTCCCTTTCTCTCCCTACCTTTTTTTTCTCGCTAATGGCCTTCCTCTCAAATCTTTCCTTCCTTTACAGGCTTCTCCCTAGCAACATCTGAAGAGAGCAGCAGTCATTGGTTTATAATCAATCTGGCAGCCAATGAAATGTCACCTCAGAGATTATTCTTAAACCAGTTGGAATCTTGTGTTTTTCAGGGAGACAAATTACCGTATTATAGAAACACTGTATTGCTACCCTCTAAGTGTGGAAGGGCAAGACACATTTACATGTTCAAGGTTATACCAATTCTAAGCAGTATGACTGGTGCGAGGGTGTGCACACCCAAAGCTAGTGAAAGCACACACAGAATAGACAATATATATATGTATATGTGTATATATGTACATATGATGTGTATGTACATACCATATATACATAGATGTCTGTATGTATATATGTATATATGTGTGTAGATATGTAGGTATGTGTGTATATCTATCTTTTGTTGTCCTTCCCAACTTTTTGTGACCCCATTTGGGGTGTTCTTGGCAAAGATACTGGAGTGATTGGCCATTTTCTTCTCCAGCTGATTTTACAGGTGAGGAAACTGAAGCAAACAGGGTGAAGTGACTTGCCCAAGGTCACACAGCTAGTAAGTGCCCAAGTCAGGAAGATGAGTCTTAATGACTCCAGACCCATGACTCTATAGACTTTGCCACCTGCACCAACTAGCTGTCCTACATCTATCTAGTGAGCTAGCTAGCTATCAAAAAATGATAACAATCAAAACTGGATAAACCAGAATGCTCAAAGAATTGGTTAATAGAAATTTTGGGGTACCTGAGGGCTAAATCCAAATCCCTATTTGTTTCAGCCCTTGTAACTGATAAGCTTTTCAACATTTCTAAGGCCATTTTCCTGCATTGATCATGTTAATGAACATAGTTGACCCTTTTTCTCTGTTACAGATCACCTACACCCTCAAAGCCATCATTCTAAATAACAATTCTCACTATCCTCAGCTGTTTGTGTAGAGGGAGGAGGTATGAGAAACTGGACTGAATATACTCAAAAGCCTCAGTGTTGCTTGGGAAAGGTGGTGGTGGTGGTGTTGAGGAACTAAATCCCTAATTTTGGACTTATTTCCTCATGTCTTATCATTTTCTCCTAAAAGTGTATCATAGCAAAAAAAAATTAAGCTTATTTCATTGGGGGTTCTAATGACTTGGGTTGATTAAAACTCCACTAAACATATGTAAGCACTCTGAAAAGCATGAAGAGTAATGTAACATGGTTTTCTGGAGTTAAGTTAAATCTGAGCTATGTTTAGTCCTTAATATTCCAATTGCCGATTCTTGCATTTGAAAATTCCTGATTGCATTATTTATATTAGCTTGGATTCCTTCCTGCCCTGGCCCCATTTTAATAAAAGGATCCATACATAATACTTGGTCAGTGAAGAACAGACATTTAACCACACCTTGACCCCTGGAGCCAGTAATTGCCAAACCTAAATATACTGTCACTGACTGGACACACACAATGTATCAAACAAGAGCAACTCACATCTATTTGTTGGAAAAATTTGACTGATGTGCCTTCAACCTGTCATCAGACCACAGTGACCTCAATTTTTTGAGAAATAAAGTCAAAATCCATTCTTATCTTCTGAGATGCAAGACTTATTTATGTGTCAGCCTTCCCCCTCGATTGTCCTTAGCCTTTGGGAAGCAGTCTAAAAACACAATCACGCAGTGAAGACCTTCAGTCCTTACCCACTTTTGACCATGTTCTTTAAATCTCTCCTAAGACCTTCCAATTATAGTTTGTGAAAGTTACACATGCTGCAGTTGACTGGGCTAGTTCTGATTCTAGGAAGAAGGGAGACAGGGAGAGTTCTAACAATAAGCCACCACTACACTCGCCATCAAAGTAGAAGCCAAGCAAAAAGGGAATAAAGGACATAAAAATTGGATCACTGGGTTCAGATACTGTAATGTATTATTGCCTCTGACAATGACACCAAAGAATGTTTTACAGAGGATATGAGATGAGGAGATCATAGTCCAACTTTCCATTTCACAGATGATAAAATAGAGGCATGGAATAGTGAAGTAAGGCCCCAAAGCTAGTTAGAGGGAAAGTAGTTGTCCTTGATTTCATCCTCAAAGGTTAGAGATGTTCCCCAAGTTTCCATGAATGAATGAATGAATGAAAAAGCATTTCTTAAATACTCACTATCCCCATTCATTCTGGATCTTTAGTAAACCATTCATCATAGTTATTCATCCATGAGTTTATCTAAACTTTTTTGAACCTATTCATATTCTGTGCCTCCAAATACCACCCCCAAGTCATCTAAATAACAGATGTCTAGATTCTCCATCTTCCTCTAATACTTCCACCAGCAAGAGTATGTGATGATCCCCTTTAGCATCTGAGGCTGTCTGACAATCAAAGGGAAGCTGAGAGGCAAGAGAGGCTAGCTAGAAAGATGGGAGAAATAGATGAGGCCCTCAGAGCCCCCTGAGCTGTTTTCTAGGCATCAGGGTTTGCTTACACAGCAAACAGAAGCACACCAATCTCCCATTCCAGGCTTAAAAATATGGACTTGTTTTTTAACTCCTAACATAATGAATGAGCTTAAATATTAGAAACTTGAAATTATTAAGTAAATCATTGCACCTGCAAAGCTTCTATTTGCATAACATTAATTCATGATGGCAGCTAAAACAAATTCATCACATTCACTATATTAAAGGCTGATTTATGTAGGAATTGAAAAAAATCACTGGCTTAAAATTATGTTGACATGATGTACGTGCTCAATGGTGAAAGGTTTTTGTTGGGGTTTTTTAAAATCATCTAAACAACTGAATTATGGGGAGAAGGAAAAAGGTTTGGGGGAAGGAAGAAGGAAAAGAGGAAGGGGGCAGCAAAGGAATGGCATCTTCAAAAATGAGTAATGCTATTGCTTCACGCGCATGTACTCACACACACTCCAGTTATTAATGTCAAGTATGCCAAAGATACGCTGGAAAATCATTACCATTCATAGCCACTAACAGCCATTAAATTTCAATCAATTCAACTTAACACAAGTGTACTTCAGCGGCCCTTACAGTTCCTTATAAATGTGGCTCAAAAGTCGGCCTGACTTATTGCATTGTCCACCACACAAAGAGGCATTGCTAAGGATCTCTCTGAAAAGGGACTATCTTGGGTCTTCTGAACGGATGCTCTTTTAACATCCCAGTCATCAACAGGTCTTTCTTTTCTGAGGGAGCTAAGAGAGGGTCCTAATAGCACCCTCTAGGTCAACGTAAACGGAGGAAAATATGCCTTTTTTAGCTGAAATCCTTCCTTTTGTGCCTTTGAGGTGGGAGAAGGATTGAAAAGTGGGTGTCCTCTGGAAGAAACTTAACAACTTATCCTTAAAGAGAAAGTTTCAGACTCCATCAAAAGTTCCGTATTGCTCCACAGCTGCAGCTCACCCAACCCACTTGAAATTTGTCATTTAATATGCTTCCTTTAAGCTCTTTGAAAACTAACATTTAATTCCCTTCTCAGTGAAGGGGCCTTAGGGCAGGTCAATTAGAGAGGAGGAAAGACTAGAAGAATACAGACCAACTCCAGGCAGCAATCGCATGGGTTAGAAAACCCGCCTTTTCAAAAGCTAATAGGCTTGCAGCCTGGTTTCTTACAGAGACTCTTCCAGCCTGGGATGGAGAAGTAGCTGAGTTATGATTTTGTTTCCCTCTTAGAGGCTGGGATTCCAGGCTGAATGGATCTCAGAATCCCGCTTACACATAGTTTCACAACACCAAGGTAACAAAGACAAGTTGGGCTGAATAGATTTCGATCTGGTTGTCTATTCTTTAGTTTCCATGAAACAGGTTTGAGCCATTCCTGCAACTTGCTGAAGGTTGCTGGTGGGCAGCCTATTCTGAAAGCTGCAACAATGCACGTATTGTTTAGTATACTGTAAAAACAATCTGGGTGTGCAAGTCCCCGTATAACAAGAGGGGAACTCGATGTGTCGCAAATTATGAGGAATGTTGGCACCGGGAGGCTTTACATCCTTGCTATTAACCCATGGGCTCACCGGCATTTGAGTCGGACGATTAAGTAATTAAATGTTCTATGGAAGGCAATAGATGGGAGAAAAATCTTTTTAGCACATGCTCTCCCTCGACTTTCTCTTCCCAGCTATCTCAGATCTCAAGACCTCTGTAGGGTGCCTCCCAGAAGCTGAAACAGAAAACCTAGTAGGGGTTGGGGGTGGGGGGTGGGGTGGAGAAAAGGAGACAGAAATGCACGAAGTACATACAATAGGGATGTACTCCAGACTCAGGCACAATGCCCCCAGCATCAAAAGAGCAAGAGTTCAACTGATTTCATAAAGGTAAATTGCTCTAAACAAGGCGATGTCAGCAAAACTTAATCACCCCAGGAGCTTTGCGTAATTACAGGTTTTAAAGCACAGTTTAGAGAAAGGGAGATACTTAAATGTGTCACCTGGAAAGGTCCAGACACTCAAACTATTTGTAAGTTAGAGGAACACAAATATTTGTAACTCCCCTCCCCGCCCCAAAACCTAGCAGACCCTCTGTGGCAGCACACAGAGAACCAATCAATCCTGTGAGGATGGGGGGGGGGGGAACCAAACATATTTACATAGTAAATACAAACTACTAGGCAGTAATCATTGAGATCTGTCTTTAATTACCAACCTGTAAAAAAAGTTTCATTTCAGCAGGAGGTGTTATCTCTTAAAGCAGTTTCCCCAGCTATGATCACCAAGATAACCATGCTTAACCCTTTCCAAATCAACAGAGCGCTCAACCAAAGGAACTCAAACTCTCTCCCCACAAACTGATCCCCAAAAAATTGAAGTCAGTTCACCATAAGGACTACTGTAATGACACAACATTCTCCCCCTTTCCAGCTATACATACACTTATAAAAAACACACACACACATATATACACACATGCACATACATACAAACACAGGGGAGGTAATGAGCCCTCTGAAGAAAAAGGGGGGAAAAATCAATCTAGTGCTAATGAATAAAAAGTTCCTTTTATTCCACTGTTGTTTTTGGTTCATTAAATTTTCCACAGATTTGCAGAGAAGAAAACGTAATCAATAAACCTTGACAAAAGTGAACGTGTGAAAAAGGCCAGAGAATGGAACAGGAAGATAAAAGTGATATCCCGATCACAGATTTCAGAGGCAGATGACCAGAGCTCTGGACTGCTGAATAATCTGAATAGACCATCATTTCTTTGCAGCCTTTCACATTCTTTTGCCTGACTGTTGAAACTCTTCATTCAATACAATAGTAAATGCACTAAAACTTTTTTTCTTATGCTAATGGTGAAATCGGGTACTCTGAGTTAAAACACACTTCCCAGTAACTTGTTTTCTTTAAGGGAAAAAAAACTCCACAATACATTAACTTATTCTAGTTAAACCAAAATTTCAAAAATGGCTTGCAAAAGTATTGCTCACACCCCCGAAGTTGTCTTCCCTCTTCTTTCCCCAAAAGCTATATATGTACACACACACACACACATACACACACACACATAAAATGTGAGAGTATTTGCAGCATTTCACGATGCTTTTGTATATGAAAGAACACTAGGAAAACTTACTTTCTCTTTATTTGCAATTTTCTAAGTCTTAAATACAGTGATTGGAAATACTACTTATATCACTTTATCAGTTTTAGAATATATGCTCTTAAAGAGGCAGCTATGATTACTTTTCAAAGACAAGATCCAATGAGCTTTGGCATTTTGTACTATTATTATTGAACAGGAGGGTATTTTTTCACAAAGGAGTATTCATCTGAAATCCACAGAAGTTATTTTTGCTTTTCAAAAGTTATATATTTTACATCAAGTGGCTTTTTCTTTATTCCCCTGAGCTAGGGAAATCTGCTGGAACAATTAAGATGATGTTTTTCATTCAATTTTACTAAAGATTTTTTTCTCAGAACTTTCTGCATATTCTCCATACTCTAAACCACTGCTCTAAAGTCTCCATTCATGATTTCTCTTGCCCAAGCTATTTTCTAGAATCTCAAAATATGATTTCTCTATTTGGAAAATTTCAACATTACATATATATATATATGTATATATATATATTTGTATACATGTCTACAAAAGAAAGTCAAAAGGCCAAAAAAGCCTAAGAATCCTGCTATAGCTGGTTTCCTAGGAGCTATGGATCAATCCCCAGGGCAGTAATGAGTGTGCCCCAACTGTTTGTGCAGTAATACAGTAATTTGAACTGAAGTCAAGTAGAAAATCCATCAACATGCTATGCTTCTTTCACAAAAATTCTTTTGCCCCATCTCCTTAAAGTGCAACACAGATGCAAAAACATACTACCTAAGCTCAAACTTTTGCCCAGGAAAAGCCAGGTGTTCCCATCCTTTGCTAAATAAAATTCCAAGGCTATGGTTTTGAGCATTCACAAGCCAGATGGGTATGTTCAGGTTGCACTTTAAAAGTATGCATTATAACTTTTCAGACCCATTTAAAGGGAATCTCCTATGTCCATTCAGTGGAGGTTTCTCTGGAAAGAAACACTGGAAAGGTGTTTATTAGGCAAATATCCAGTTTTGTCTGCCTGCCTGTTGAATCCACTGGTTTCACTAATCCAGCACTGGGTGACTTCACTGTGTACAGGGCACTTGTGGGAATACAAAAAGCATGAAGTATTTGTGTATCTTTCAGTCTGCAGTGCAAACAACCCAGCTACAGTACCCAAGACACCAACTATCTGAAGAGCCAATCAATAAGCAACTACCCGACAGACCCTTCAGGTCCACTCATTTCCCTGGGCCCTTAAAAGGATTCTCTTTCCCAAAATGGGACTTGAGGATGCATAAGTAAATGGAGTGGCATTCCATCGCAAAAGAAAATCCACCTTGGAATGAAGCAGCTTTTCCCAACTTCATCTACAATTTGGATAAACCAAACATTGCACTCTGAGAGCATGTTCAGGTTCAGTGTGATCCAGAGAGGAAGGCTAAAATGACCTTGGACTAAGAAGACTCCAATCACTTTTCAAGTCTCAACCACATCAAGTGAGTTTTTAGAATCAAATTTATCCCTCACATGAAAAATAAACTACTGGTTCCAAAATTCAGGACTGAGAAGTACAGACATGTCTAAACTAACTTCACTTAAAAAAAATTGTTGGAGGCTTCAGCATAATTGCTTTTAAATTCTTCCTCTGGAAGAAGAAATTGTAATTTCCTATTTGAAACCATTCCCCACTGACCTACTTTTCAAAAAGACCAAATTGGATGTCATCATCTTTTAGGTGAAGGATTCCATGAGGAGTAGCCCACAGCCTGGTCACTTCAAAGCTACATTGTTGATTGCTCTTATGAAGCATGTGAAATGGGTAGAAGTAAAACACCACTTTACTTAGGAGTAATCTCTTTGGCAGAAATACATGTCACAACAGACAAGGCATGAATCATGACCCACGGGGAATAGCATGCTTCAAAAAAAAAAACCACTACTGAATTACTAGGTAGCTTTCTGAAATTTGCCTGTTCTTCAATTGAGAAAAAAAAAAATCCCCTCCCCCCTCAAACCTATTCTTCTTAAAATTCTCCAAATGGATGACATTTGGAAATCATGTAGTGGCATCTGGATGGATTTAAGACTCTGAGGATAACATAATACACACACATATGCATATATATATACATATATATTCCTATTCCTCTGTGCAAATTGATAAAATAAAGGAAAGAAGAAGATGAAGCAGAAGGCAGAGGAGAAAATGGGTGAAGAAATGAAGCAGAGGGGAAATTTTTTGTATGGTTTAAAATAAATTTGCCCATTCATCCAGGCATCTGGAAACCTTAATATCCATACTCTCAAAACTATAGGGCAGTTTCACCCAAACACAAGTCCCCAGTCCTTCCTCTAGCTATATAATAAATTTCTCCCAAATGGAATAATTGCAGAGCTACTAACGCTGCCTACAGAGGGATTCTGCCCATAGTCAAAATGGAAAGAGTAAAAGGAAACCCCCAGCAAAGATAAGTAAATTAGTGCTAGTGAGGGAGGAGGGGGGGAGAAAGAAGAAGAAAACCCTTTTATGTTAGGTAGCTAGAACAAACAGATCAAATCAGTGAGACTTATGACAAATCAGCCTATTCCACTGCCTTTCACTGCTGTATATTTTGGATTTCACGGTTTATTTACTTTACTTTTTTGGCACCAAGCCCCCAGAGCATGCCAATACAATATTTGTTTAAACACTATTTTATGCAGCAAGCGAGGGAAACGTTTACTTTCAAATTCTTGCACACCCCCAAGAGCCTCATCGGCAAACAGTATATGAACGTTTTACAACTGTTCCCTTTATCAGAAGCTGTCAGGATTAAAACTTCACAAACTCAACAGGGGGAAGGGGGGAGGGTCTCTTACATAGAACTGGGGATAGATTTTTCAATATCCTTCAGCAGTATGTGTATACATTAGGTGAGGTAGGGAGAGGGGATGGATGTGGGTGCGTGCACAAATACATATATATATATATATATATATATATATATATATATATATGTATATACACACCATATTTAGGTCAATTGTATAGACATGATTCCTGAGAGTCTTGGGGACTATCTGACTGCACATTCCCCACTTTTCCAGCTAGTGTTTGTTTCTATGAAAAGAAAAAAAAATTCTTTCGTAAACCTACGGCTCTGAGAACACTGACTTTGATTTCAGGATTTCTCCTATCCGAACCTGTAGGGGTAAAGAGGTGGGGTGAAGAGAGTAAGGGGATTCATCCTAATCTCTCTTGCTGTAAAGTCAGGTTTCCTAGGAAATGACAGCAATTACTCGAAGAAAAAAAAAGGCGCCCAGTTGGGCTGGCTTTCTTAACATTTCTTCTCTTCCCACCCTTTTCTCTCCTTCCTCTTCCCCCCCCACTCCCCATGCATAACCTTCCACACAAGCCCCCAACAACTACACACACACACACACACACACACACACACACACACACACACCCTCACTCACACTCACACTCACACTTTCCTCTCCCCACAATTGTCTTAAAGCCACAAGGTCCAGGGAAAACTCAACTCTCTAAATCCTTAATAGGATTGGCGCCCAGCTCTCTCCAAGCCTCTCCCCATCACACAGAGATCAAGTTGCAGTAGTGGATTTTTCAAATTCCTCAGCAAATATACTTGTTGAAAGATTGCCCCTCCCGGGGGTGGGAAAGGTGGAAGGGGAGTGGGGGCAAAAGGGAGGAAAGTGTGGATGGGGGTGGTGGTGGGGAACCAGAGCAGGATGGTAGGGAATAGGGTTGAGTGGCCAGGTCCCTCCAGACTCCTTTGGGAAAGGAAAGCAGTCTGAAAGAGAAAGAAAGCAAGAGAGACATACATGCAGGGAGAAAGGGGGGGAAGATCTGGGGGCTGGTAAAACCGGGAGAAGTTTCTGCTAAAAGTCGACACGCAGGTCTCTTGCTTCAGATCCTCCAAATCACCCCCGCCTCACAAGCTCCAAGTTTTTCGTCCCCTCTCTTCTCTTCCCCCGCCCTCCACGACTGCATCACCTTAGAAAGTAAGAGGGAGGAGAGGGGGACATTTCCCCAAACCTCTAATCTCACCTTCTTCTCCAAGACAAACCCCCACACGACACAGCAACCCTTAGGGTTTAAGCGGCTGAGGTCTTGGATTGGGGGTGTCCTCTGGGTGGGGGGAGTTGCAGTTTGAGGAATGGGACTGAAGATAAATGAAAGCTTCCCCTCCCTGTTTTCCTAATCTCTCAGAAGAAGGATTAAAATTTTTTTTTGAGGGGGGGAGCAAACTGGCCCACAGCGAAGAGAAAGACCACCCCTCTCACTTCGATGCACATTGTCCGAGAATTTCAACTCCAAGCTCCCCTTTCATTTTTCAGCTCCCCGCTGCCCAGCGTAACCCTAACCCTAAACGCGCCGGAGCCCCCAAAGAACACACAACAAAGTTTCCCCCAAGCAATCTCGAGCCCCTTCCTGCCCGGTTCCCTCCCTCTCTACTCCGGTCCCCTACAGCCCTATACCTGCAGGAGCCGAGCGGGTGAGGAGGGCTCACAGGGCCGGGGCCGCCTTGCCCGAGCGCCCTTTGGGGAAATGCAGCATCCCTTCCATGCGCTCTTCTGCCCCCGCCTTGCCCGGACACTGCCGGGGAAACAGAATGAAAGGCTCTTTTCTTTTCTTTTTTTTCTTTAAAGAAAGAAAAAGGCAAATATAACTTTACCAAGGAAGAGAAAAGTTTGCTCTATAATGCAGGTGTCTGTTCTGGTGTAGGGCTGCAGCTCCTACCCCCCATCCCAACTTTGCTGTGCGATCCGAGGCAGGCTGGCTGGCTGGGTGGCTAGAGGGCGGGGGTAGCACTGGGGCGGGGGGCGGAGGAGGAGGGGAACGGGGAGGGGGCGGGCGTGGAAGATCCTACTGTCTTTCCTTCGCCTTCTTGCCTAGGCTGCCGCGCTACTCCTGCCCTCTTCTCTTCCTTCTCCTCCTCCTTCCTTCCTCCTCCCCCCCTCCTCCTCCTCCTCTTCCTCCTCCTACTCTCTCCTTCTCCTCCTCCTCCTCTTCCTCCTCCCCCGCCTCCTCGAAGTCTCATTGATGGGAGTTTTTTTTTTTAAAAGTCTGCTGCTGTTGCTGGCTCGTTCCTGCACTTCTGCTATCCATCATCTACATCCAGATATCTAAGATATAGACTCTCTCTCTCTCTCTCTCTCTCTCTCTCTCTCTCTCTCTCTCTCTCTCTCACACACACACACACACACACACACACAGACACACACACACACACAGCACTCGGGTGCCCGCATACAACACAGACACACACTGACTGAAGTTTAGGAGGCCCAGCAGGGCAGAGATGGGAGGTGGAGGAGGGGTGGGGAAGTGAAGAAGCTTTTTCCTCCCCAACACAGAAAAAATAAAGGGGGTGGTATAACATAGAGAAAAAGTTAAAGGAGAGAGGAAGAAAACAAAGCAAGGAAGGAAGGAAGGAAGGAAGGAAGGAAGGAAGGAAGGAAGGAAGGAAGGAAGGAAGGAAGGAAGGAAGGAAGAAAGAAAAAGAAAGAAAGAAAGAAAGAAAGAAAGAAAGAAAGAAAGAAAGAAAGAAAGAAAGAAAGAAAGAAAGAAAGAGTTCTCCCTCACTTTTTTTTTAAAATGAGGGGGGTGGGGTGTTGTAGCTAACTCAAGTCAGATGATCTCCAGAGCAGAAATCCACCAACTGATCTGTTTTCAATCTAATCCTTCTCCTTCTCCTCCTCCCCTCACAGCGCCCCCCCCCCAGTTGCACCATTTGCTATTCCAGATGGGCCCGGCTCTTTTTTTATACATAGGAATGGAGAAACAGAAATGGACAGCTCTGGGTCATGTAGCTCCTTCCCAACCTTCACTAAGTTGCCGATTTCCTGAGAACCTTAGGGAGGGCACACAAGGAGAAAGATGCAGGTGCCTGGAAGTTTGTTTCATTCTCACCTTTAGGGTTCAGAGCCTCTAATTTTCCCCTCCTCCTCTCCCCCATTTACCAGTTTCCTCTTATCAGTATCTTTGACATATTGTCATCTGAAATCTGTTGTGAAGAGAAAGCCTTCAAGATTTTGTTTTGTGTCTTTTTTTTTTAAGATAGTATACTCTCTAGTTCTAGTTATGTCAACCAGATGGAAATAATCAGAAAACAACAACAGAGGAAAAAAAACAGAAAAAGAAAAAGCTGATTGATATCTTTAAAATGGGGGTGGGAAGCAAGCAGGAAAGGAGGGGGAAATTAAGAGTCGAACTTTGTGATTTGGCTTCTGATGAATCCCCATTACACGTAGTTTGAAGCACAGGTGTGATTTTTTTTTAACAGGTCACAAATGCTCAGCTTGGAGATTCGGGTCACAAAACAGCCTAAAAGTTTGTGTAACTGTGAAGAACTCTCATTTCTATCCAGGTATGCCAACGACCTTTCCCATTACCTCCCACACTTGACTTATCTAATTTCACGAAGTTGAGTTTATCAGTGACTTCAAATGTAGTGGCAGAAGAAAACTGGTCCAGATAAATAAAACGTATCATTTCCTTACTGCTGGAAAACCTTTTCAGAATGTTTTGGTTGGTGGTTTTCTGTTTTTCCTTTCAGCCTTTTATACAATTGTGTGTTGTTTCAAATATAAGTACAGTAAACCTTGACAAATCCAACTTTCTCAACCTTAGGTGTGACCTTCATATACACTTTTTAATCATCTGATTGTTTTTTTGTAAGTAGCTTTCTACATGTTTTAGCTCATCTCATCTCTCTCTCTCTCTCTCTCTCTCTCTCTCTCTCTCTCTCTCTCTCTCTCTCTCACACACACACACACACACACACACAACCACTTTATGTAAAAAGGAAAACATTTTTAATGACTCCGACTCACAAGAACACAATCAGAGGGAAACAATAGATTAGAATAGCTTTCTTGAGCAGAGAAAACGTATTGTACACTTTTAGAATGATTAGATACTAATTATGTTATCCTCAAACAAACTATGCAGCTCGGACCCTGCTAGAACAAAACTAGATAGATAGATAGATAGATAGATAGATAGATAGATAGATAGATAGATACACACACATAATTGCTTCTTATTTTGTGTGTGTGTGTGTGTAAGCTGAAGAAAGGCAATGTATTTATTAAGAAAACATGTTTTGAGAAATAGCTTTTAAAAATACATACAATCAAACTCACCACTTTACAATATATTTATTTAAATTCCTTCTGGGCTTTCAGAATACAGACTCCAAGGAGACAGAAAAAGTAAACTGAACCTTCCTTCTCTGACCTATTCTTTTCAGTGACCTGTTTTGTACTTATTCATACACATCTTCCTCATTGTTGGAATATTAGCAAGGTAGGCTGATCGTTCCAATTGCTTTTCTCTCTTATTTGCTTCCTTTGCTTATAGAATTTGTGAAGAGGTTAAAAAACTCCACCATTTGGGAATGTCACCTGTTTTTCTCCTATACCTAATGGAATTTGACACCTAATGGAATATTGTCTCTCAAATAACTTTTCCTAGACTTTTTATGAAGATGGAAATGTTTCCTCTTGTTATTAGGCTATTAGTAAAGAGTTAATTTTAAAATGATTAAAGGTTCGGCATTAAAAAGTATGTAAAGTTTGGGCTGAGGAAGCCACAGTATAATGGAAAGAGAACTCATCTAAGAGGTAGAAAATCTAAGTTCTGTTCCCAGCTCAGTCTGTTTGGCTCAAATTCCATGTTTGACCTTTGACAAGTCTTTTAACCTTTCCTTGCCTCTGTTGTCTTCTCTATAAAACTAAGATAATATCTTCCCTACAGAGTTATGAGGATAAAATGAGGTGTGTGTGAAAGTAAAGCAATTTGAATGCTCTATAAATTGTTATACAAGCATAAGTAAGTATTATTTATGTAACAAAAATCACAGGTTTGCTTAATGTCTGGGGTTCAGTATAAATTCAGTCCAATATCTTCCTTCCCTTTGGCAGATTTCATGTTCAGAACTGATTGCCCTTAGTCACTGAAAAATCCTGTCGGCAAAGAAAGATTACATTAAACTGCGTTGATGGCACTGGTCAGTATTCAGAAAATATTTTACTGGCCCAAAAACCTTTATCTAAAGTCCTTAGTTTTTAAAAATCTATAAAAATTTAAAAAGTTGACACCTTCTCCTCTCTTGACTCTCATACCTGATCTTCTCCATAATTCCCAGCGCCTCATTTCCTGAACCCCAACCAATACCTATGAAGCACTGAGTCATCCACAGTAGATAATTTAGACTCTTGACTGATTTACACTATATGGGCCAGCACACATCTCTGGACTACTTGTTCAGGCCAGAAAATAAGTTTAGGCATCATAGAAAGTATTTTACCAACAAGACTGCAGACAGAGTTAGAGGATTCTTGATGAAGAATATTACCTATACTAACAGACTATTCAGTGTGTTGATTTTCCTGAGCCGCTCTTTCCCTCTTTTCTTTTGAAGATTTTTATTAAATGGGTTGGCTCAATGGGTAGGTAAATGGTCAGGAATATATTTAGAAATAATGATGATATAAAATCAAAAGGCAGCAATGAAAAAAATTAAAAGAAAAAAGAGATTCAGTAATTGACCCTCAGTTACTCAGAAATTTCTATTAACCAGAACATGCCATTCCCAAGTAGTTAATCAAGATTTGAGTCATAACCATTTTCCTTTTTGTAAACAGCTGCACCTTTCATCTCAGGATCAAAAAGCACTTTTGTGAACAATAGGCTCGTTTCTCACCTTTCTCTGTTGAGCTTTCTCAAACCAGCATGGAACAAGGCGTTCCAGCACGGAACTGAGGTTTGAAGGAAAAAGGTGGGTTTAGCCAGTTCTCCATCAACCCCAACAATCCTTCCAGGAAGGTAGTTCGTTGAGGTGGGTGAAGGGTTGGAGAGGAACTATCAATATCATTCCCATTACTGGGATAGAGAAGCCAAGGTGCTTGGATGTGAGCTAACCAAAATAAACAATTTGGAACTTTCTGGCTGCATAGCAGCAAATGATCAGTCTTTTTTTCTCCTGAATTGACAATTTGAATGCACTTAGCAAATCAGCTAGCTGTTTTGCTTTCATGTACCACCAACCTTAGTATTACTTTGGCATTAAGTAAATGGCAGAAATGAATTGGGTTGGATATTAAAAGCAAAGCAATACAATAATCTGACCTTTAAAATCATAGACAGCCTGCCTAAATGAAGTCCTTGCATTTTCATATGAGCTGGAAGGCAGACAGTCAGTCAGACATCATTCCATTTAGGATGGGTCTGTACAATGCCAGAGTAACCAGTAGAAAAGTGAAATTCAACCAAAATAACTATTTGGTATCCTGTAGATCAGAAGACTTAAGTTGTTTTACTGAATTTCCTTGAGTTTTGTTTTTGGTCTCGGGTTTGTTTTGTTTTTGTTGTTGTTGTTCTGTAAGTACATCTAGCATTGCATATGTGCACAGTAAGTGTGTTGGCTTTACTTAACTGTTCTTGCTTGTTAAAAGGGATCGAGGAGGTAGACTGATGTAAAAACAAAAGGCATCCACAAAAAATTCAACAAATAAATAAAGTCTTTTAAAACAAAATTAATTCACTCAAAAGGCCTATGAGTTCATAGTGTCATAGACCTAGAAAGCCCTTTAGAGATCACCTAGGTGAATCCCTCATTTTTGAGAGGAAGAAATAAAGCCTAGGAGGAAGTGACCTATACAAAGTCACCCAGGCAGCTAGTGGTAGAACCAGGATTCTAACATAGATAATGCTGGCTGTCAGCCTAATACCCTTTCCACTATACTATGTTACGAAGGCCTGAACCAGTCTTTTCCTAAAGGAAAAGAAAAAATGTAGAAGAATGCTAGTCCTACCTTTAAGGAATTGACACTCCATTTAGCAGACACACGTGCAGTAGTAGAAGCAATAATTAGTGAGTCCAAACTGGCTGCACAAATGCTGAGGGGACAGGGCACTACAGAGAACAGAGGATGGAACTATGCACAGGTGAGGTTCACATCTATGTAAGGTGTAATGAACAAATATAATCCATACTAGGCATTAGAAGTCTTTGGACTGATTTCAACCTAACAGTGGCATACATTTTATAACAAAATTCACACACAAGGAGCAATCAAGCCAGGAAGGGCCAGCCTGAAGAGTAAGTTAAGTAGGCTGCCAATGGCCACTGCTATGGTGCAATTGTCATAGTGACAGGAATTATTATGCCCCCCACATTCACACACACACACACACAATCCCTCCCCCCCCCCCAAATGGTTGACTGATGTCTGAAATTCCATAGAGTCTTTCTTTTGGCTTGAGGCTTCTTCTTCTATTAAAATGTAAATACCCTTGGGAAGGGTAAAACATTAAACTTTACCTTCATGCAAAAACTTATCATTATTAATGAGTCTGTCAGGTCCTTTTCTGGTAGTTGATTTTGATGGAAAACCAGAGAGAGGAGTAGAAAGACACAGAGAAGAGGAGCTAGGACAAGGGGTGGAGAAGATGTTACTTGAGAGCCCAGAAAAACATGACTGGAGGCACCAAAGACTGACTTTGCCTGCTTATAGCTTTCTCTTTGCAGCCTGAATCTCTGCTCTGTCACTCATGGCAACCTACTTGGCGAAGTGCTGTGAGGACTTATGCAAGGTCTGAACGCTGGCTTTCCCACTAAAGAAGCCACAAATGACATGTCTTTGAATGTAGTATATTGTATAGAGAATACCCTGCAAAACTAGAATGAGAAAGACATGTCCGGGGCACCAGGACAATGCTTTGAAACAAACTTTTCCCCTTTTCATCTTTGTTCACTTAGTAACTTTTCAATCAAGTAACAAACATTTATTAAGCCTCTGCTACACACCAGGCACCATGCTATGAAGTAGGAAAACAGAAATGAAAATTTTTGCTTTCAAAGACATTACCCAAAACAGATTGCATTTCCTTAGCCAAAGAAAAGGGTATTCCCACTCACATATAAACATTAGACTTTAGACAATATCATGCATGTCTGCCTTGTCTGCCTCTCCCTTTCTCTCTCTCTCTCTCTCTTTTTTCTCTCTCATAGGTTGATGCCTACTGCTAAAATTGTCCAGTTTCACATCTGCCTTTACATTGTATCTTTTTACCTCAAGAATAGATCCCAGCATCAAACAAAGAATGTAGGTCTGGACAAGTTCAGACAAGTATTCTCAATTCCCTTGACTTTGCTACAAACTGTCTCTCTTGAATGTTCTGCCATCTTTTCTATCTCCTCCAACCTCATTCTTTTCAGCAATAGAATAGGCAGGAATGGAAGAGAGGTAGTTGTATTTCTTCAATTTGGTCACAAATGGCAAAATCAGGAGCAGTGAGTCAAAGTTGCCAAGAAAATTTAGTCTTGATGACGGGAAAATCTTCCAATCAGAGCCATCAGAAAACAGAATGGGTCACTTCAGGAAGAGGTAGATTCCCCTTCATTGTAGGTTTTCAAAATAAGGCCATTGTATGTTATAGTGGAGATTTTTTTCATTTGTATGTTGGATTCTGGCTACTGAGGTTCCTTTTAGTTCTAAAATTCTACAGATGTACTGGTTTAGCTCTATTTTATATTTTCCAGGATCCTATAATTAAATGTAACATGCTATAAAATAACATATTTGCCTCATCTTCAGTTTCTAAGGCAAATTAAGATAAATTTTCAAAACTTCTCACTTTTACTACTATTCTCTTTTTCATTTAAGTTTGATGTTTTAGGGGAATATATGTGTGTGTGTGTGTGTGTGTGTGTGTGTGTGTGTGTGTGTGACATACGTATATGGAAGGATTCATACATAGAGGAGAGAACCTCTAATATGGGCTGCGTGAGCTCTTTGAGACTCAGGCAGTTCTCTAAGACTTTTGGTGATAGTCTGATTTTCAACTGCATCAGTAGAAGGAATTCCCCACACCAGGAGAGCCACTTGGAGCCACCAAACAAATCACAACTTCTTAATATGTATGTATTCATGTCAATACTTAAAGAATGTAGAGTTTCATTTGTGTAGATAATCTTCCCACTGATGCAAATCTCAACCATTTTATGCCCTTAGTCTATGGTCCTCATGCATTGCTATCACAGAAAAATTTCACCATGTAGAAGTCAACCCTGGGGTAATGAGCCTCTTCACATTTATTAGGTTGGTTCTCTAATATCAGTCACACATTTATTTTCCAGATTCTTACTTTAAATCTCTTTAGCTTAGAAGGATCTGACAGACTTCATTGTTATAGCACTAGAACACACAGGAAATTACTTCCACACCATCATGAGGCATTAAGAGCAAGATTTCGTTGGAGATATATTGATGTTTGATCTTTGTTCTAGAAGAGGACCAATGATGTCAGGAGGGGGATGTCTTGACTTGTAAGTGAATTGGATTTAAGTGAGGCAGAACTGTGCAAAGTCATCAGCGTTACTGTCTCTTGTAAACTCATTAGAATACAATGGCAAGACATAGGTCAAGACACTGGCTATGGCCAGGATGCAGTGGGAGACCTTGGCCTTTTTAAGCTAAGGTCTTTCCCAGGTCCCAGTTTGTCTGAGACAACATTCTTTCCATGATTAAAGGCCAGGTTAGAATAGAGTCAAAATGTGGCCTAGTTTGACTTCACAAAAGAATCAGTCTCAGAGGGGAAGATGAAGGTGTATAGAGAAAGCACTGAAGACTTAGGAGACCTAATAAAGGGGAGAGAGAGTATCCTTGCTTTACTCTTGTATTTATTGAGAAAGGTTCTAATACATACCCACTGTATATGAAGCTTGCTTTTGGTTTTAGATAGATATTTTTATGCTATTAAAAAAATCCCTCCATGCCTACTCTTTGTAGGGTTTGTAAGTGTAAATGAGTGTTGTACTTTGTCATAGGGTTTTTCCCCTGTATCTACTTAGATAATCATGTAGCTTTGAATGTTTTTGTTTTTAATATGATTAGTCACGTTGATAGCTTTCATATTGTGGAATCATCTTTGCATCCCTGGTATAAGTCCAACTGGGTCACAATAAATTACTTTTTGGTTGAATCATTGTAATCTGCTTGATAGGAGAGTATTTAGAAATTTTGAATCAATATTCATCAATGATATTGTCCTATAGTTCTTCTGTGCTTTATCCAATTCTGCTTTAGGTATTAGGATTATATTTTTCTCATAAAATAAATCTGATAAAGTGCTTTCTTACTCAATTTTGAAAATAGTTTTTGTATTATTGATACTAATTCTTCTTTAAAAGTGTGTTACAATTCTCTCATGAAATCATCAGTACCACGGGTTTTTGTACAGATAGTTCTATTTCCTTTTCTTGAAACTGGATTATTCAAGATCTCTATTTCATGTTCTGTTAGTTTGAGTAATCCTCTACTTCTTTTGTGTTCTGAGTTTTGTTTGTCTATGTTTATTGTAGGGTCTGATAATTCTTCTAATTCCTTCTTGTTTTGTTGTGATTTCACCTTGTTCATTTTTGCCTTCTTTTTAATCAGATTAACTAAAGTTTTATCAATTTCATTACTCTTTTTAAAGAAATAGTTTTTAGTTTTATTTATCATTCCCATAGTTTTTGTTTGTTTGTTTGTTTGTTTTTCAGATTAGTTGTTTCTCTTCTGATTTCTCTTCTTTTGTGATTCTTTTTGTTTTATTTATTTGTTACTAATTTTAAAGGAATATTCAATTCATTAATCATCTCTTTTTCTACTTTATTAATGTATATTTGTAGGGAGATAACTTTTCCCCCGAGGACTGCTTTAGCCATATCCAAGAAATTTTGGTATTGTTTCATTATTATCATATTCTTTCTCCCCCCAGGCACTTTTAAGTTCATCAATACTTTCCCTTAACTATGGTTCTCATACCTGGATACAGTACTTGTAGACTTGGTAAAAAGTTAAAAAAAAGAGTTGAATCTGACTCAGCTCTGTGGGTAGGTATTTCTCATCCTCTTCCCTTTCTGCACCTCTTCCATTATCCATTATTTCATTAACCTTTCAGCTTGTCTTTTTAAATGTTAGGTGTCAGAGATTTGTTTTGTGCCTGGGTTATAAGGTAAGCTTCATTTTGACTTAGGTCAATTAGGAGAGAGACAGTGTCTCAATACAGTTGAATAAATCAGAGGAGCAAAGAGGTGGATAGAACAGCGTCATCGCCGAGAAGGGTGTGCTGAGAATGCAGAGTGACAAACCCCAAATGGAGGAGGGGCATTTCACTTACTCAAGGAAGACCTTGTTGATGGAATAAGTAGATTTGGAATTCATCTTTCAAGAGCAGAGTAAGGAGGCAAAATCACTATTCAGAATTTAAAATATAATTTTGTTTGGATAGCCGCTTTCAAACCCTTAGTTAGCATATATAGGACTAACAACAGGTTTTGAGGTGAGAAAATTAGAAAACTCAAAAGAGGCTCTAGACACATCAACCCTAATCAGATCACTTCAGCACTGACCACATCTCTACCTATTCATCACTCTGCATTTGAAGAGAAAGAGAAAAAAAGGACAGAGAAAAAGATGAGAGGAAGTGAAATGAGAGGGAAAGATGACAGATATAGGAGCAAGAAGCATCTTACACTCATTTGGAAATGAGAAGGTGGAATTAGAAATAATAGGCATTTACATCTCACTTCAGAACATTATATACATCATTTCATTTGAGCTTCATCACAACCTTGTAAGGCAGGTGCAGCTGGTTGGCTTGGTGGATAGAGTGTGGGGCCTGAAGTCAAGAACACGAGTTCAAATTTATCCTTAGCTACTTACAATGCGACCCTGGGCAAGTCACTTAATCTCTCCCTGCCTCAGTTTCATCATCTGTAAAATGGTGATAAAAATAGCATCTACCTCCCAGGGTTATTGTAAGGGTCAACTGAGACAACAATTATGAAGCATTTAGTACAATGCCAGGCACATAGTAACTGCTATGTAAATGTTAGCTAATATTCCCATTTTGTAGATAGGCAAATAGGTTCAGAGATGTTATCGAATAGTCACACAGATAGTGTCCGAGCCAGTATTTGAACCTGGGTCTTCCTAATTCCACACGCAGCACTCTAGTCACTACGGTCACTACACAAGACCTTCTCCCCTGATCTCCTCATCCCTTCTCTACATTTTAATAGTGGTGTCAGAAAAAAGCACCCCCTTCCCTGGAATTCTCTCGGGCTATAAGAGTCTGTGTTGGTTAGATTCATAGGACAAAGAAGCATTGACTTCCTGAGATCCACTTTGGAGGTGTGCTGTAAAAATTTGGAGAATCTCCTCGATTTCTTAGAAATGTTCTTACCTACATAAAGGATAAAATCCTTTTTCACTGAGGAGATTCATATTGGATGGAGTTAGCAAAAGTTGCAGGTTGCAGTGTTGCTAGGGCAACTTAACTAGAGGGCCTGTTAATGAAGCGAATAAGTATTATATGCAAATTAACTCAAGCAGTTTCAACAGTGAAAAAAAGTAGGGAGACAATTTCGCTTGCCTTCTAAAAAGGGCAAAACGGAAAGTTACTTCTCTCTATTTGTGGAGTGGGAAAGCCAGTCATGATGCTTTTATTCTCATAGTATATAGGATCCCTAGGTTACCCATTACTTTCTTTAACAAAGAGTAAAAGACTAAAGAGAATTAGGAGCAAAGATTTGTCCAAGGTGGCAAAATTAGTAAACAAGAATTCAAAATTCAAAACAAGAAGGGATAGTTCACTTACTTAAAGAAGATTCCTGTTGATGGAGTAAGTAGAGATTTGGAATTCATCTTTCAAGAGCAGAGTAGTGAGGCAAAAACACTAGTCAGCAGAGACTAGAATCCAGATCTGTGATTCTATATTTCTCCTCTGCTTCTTATCTCTCTTGAGTTAACTCTCTCTCCTGCCTCTCCAGCCCCTCACCATTTCTTCTTTTGGTAAATTGAAGAAGAAAGCTTGGAGGAACTATCTTTGCCAAATTACCACAGGGAATCCACATAGGTTTCTATTGATGAAGCACTGTGGATTAGAAAGGAAATTGCTAACCATTTCACACAAAAAAATCAAGGTTAGAATAAGCTGACTTTCAAAAAGTTTTCTTTTTAGCAAGAAAGGTAAATTGCACCATAATTTATTGTTTTAAAAGTTGCTCTAAAGTAGCATTACTAAAAATATTGAATTTCTTAAAAGTTTATATGTTTTTATTGTCATGGGTAAGTTGTTTTATTTTTAGTCTTGACTCTACCATTTCCTGATTAAGAGTTATTTCCTCTGTCAGTGAGTTAATCATTTAGCATTTATTAAGTGCCTACTATGTACCAGATGCTGTCCTAAGCATTGTAGTTACAGAAAACCAAAACAACGGTCCCGCTCTCAAGGAGCTCACAGTGTTATGGGGGAGACAACATGTAAACAACTATGTAAAACAAGATAGAAATAGGATAAATTGGGAGCGGGCAGTCTCAGAAGGAAGGCACTAAGATCAAAGAGGACTTATAGAAGGTGGGACTTAAGCTGAAATGTGAAGGAAGCTAGGGAAGCCAGGAGTCAGAGATAAGGAGGGAGAGAGTGCCAGGCAAAGGGGACTGTGAGTGAAATGAGGAGGTTGTAATAAACTATCTCATTTTTTAAAAGAGGAAAATTGGTTTATTGTTGTCTTAATCACACACTCTGGTGCACTTATATTAATTCATTTTAAGCTAAGAACAATAATATCCCTCAGCCCCCTCCCCCAAAGAATTATTAAAACCCATATTGTAAGAGGCTAAAATTTTTTATCATTTTGAGTTGACCTGAAACTGCTATTCTGGAGGGAGGGGGAGTCCCAAAGTGTTTTTAGAAGCATTTTGAAAGCACTTAGGTGGTACAGTGGATAGAATGTTGGGCCTAGAATTATGAAAACTTGAGTTCACAAAAAGTTTCAGACACTTACTATCTGTATGATCTTAGGTAAGTCACTTAAACCTGTATCTGCCTCAAGTTTCTTCAAATGCAAAATAGGGATGATAACAATCACATCTACCTCCCAGGTTGCAATAACAATGAAATGAGATAATTTTTGTAAAACACTTAGCACAGTACATGACACAGAGTTGTTGTTGTTTGTCCTTTGTTCTAGAAGAGGACCAGTGACATCATGGGGTAATGTCTGAACTTGTGTGAGAATTGAATTTAAGTGAGGCAGAGTTGCACAGTGTTATCAGCCTCACTCTCTCTTCCAGAATCATCAAAGTGCAGTGTCAAGACAAAAGCCAAGTGGCAAGCCAGGAGGCAGTGGATAACCTTGGACTCTTCAATGTCTGATCAAGATCTAGGCACTCCTCAGTGCCTGCTTCAGCCACCTTCATGGCCAGTGGAACAGATTGTTCTCATCTTCCCATTCCTCTGCTTGGGGTAGACATCCCCCTAACTCACTGAGAGGTCTGAGGACTGTTGGTCACCCTCAACCTGGTTCAGCCCATCTGCCTGGATGGTTTTGTTGGGTGTGTGGCCACTGTACATGCTACAGCTTCTTGAAGCAACAGATGAGTTAGGTGACAGGTGGATGAGCAGTCCTGAAAAGGGCTTGGCAAGCCTTCTTCCCAGAGGGGCATATGGGACATGCAGTGAAGACTAGGACTTCTGGCAAATAGTAGTACTTAACAGATACATGTTTCCTTTCCTCCCTTGCTCTTGTGGGAAATTATATTGTATTCAAAGAACCCAGAGCTTGAAAGGGCATCCCTTGGAGATCACCTAGTCTAGAAACTGAGGACCAGAAAGGTAAGGTGCTTTGATGAGCATCATGCTTAAAGTAAATAGCTGAGTGAGATTCTGAACCCATGTTTTCGCAGTGTATTTTTTTTTTATAAAACATCATTCCTACCTCCTATCTACCTTACCCAAAATAACCATCCTCTTTAATACAGAAATACATGTAAGCAAAACAAACTGAAAGACTGGCTATGTGTGTCTGGCAATATAGGCCTTGTTCTATAACCGTAGTTTACTACCTATCAATGGGGAGGGGGGAGGGATGTTTCATCATAGGATTTCTGGAGTCAAGAACCATCGAACCTACTTCTCCTGACTCCAGATACAGGGCTTCTTTCCATTAGCTCCATGTTAATTTATGCAATATTAAAATTTAGAGCTACAAAACCACTATAAAAATGAAGAATTCTATCTGTGAAATTCATTGCTCATGCCCGACGCTTTTGCCATAAAAGGAAAGTTTAAGAGAAACACTCACCGCCCTATTTTTTCTTCCCTAGTTCACATAGAACAAAGCATAAATTAATTTAAAGAGCATGAAATTTACATTCAGCCCAATCTGGGAGGAGAAGCAGGTGGAGGGGGAGGAGACTTCCCTCACTTTCTTCTCTCCTAAACAATCCATGCAGAACTGAGTCTACCTAGTTAGTATATCATTCCTGCTCTATACTCATTTCCATGTCACCCAAGAGGTAGAGGAATGGCGCTTTGTCTCTATTGTTGAGGCAGCTAAGTGATATGCTTGATGGAGTGCTGGACTTAGAGTAAGGAAGATGTGAGTTCGAATCCAGCTCCAGGTACTTACTATCTCTGTGATCCTGGGCAAGTCACTTAACTTATCCATATCTCAGTTGCCTCATCTGTAAATGGAAATAATAATAGCACCAACCTAGAAGGGTTGTGAGGATGAGATGAGATGCCTGTAATGCACCTTGCAACCCTTAACATCCTATAAATGCTCTGTTCTTTTTGCAACAGTGTTCCCCCACCCCCACTACCCATTAAGCCAATCCATAACAATGAGAAAAAAATCTTAGTTTGTGAACTGTTGGCTTCTACTGGGAACATCTGATCCAAAATCCTGGTGAAGTAAACCTGTCTATTCATATTTTCTCTTACTTTGATGGTTCTATGATGTCATGGGTGTGACACTCATATGCCACAGTCACATCACGGATGTGACATTCACTGTGCCACTGTCACAGAGAGAGGGATCAAACCCAGGTCTTACGAATCCCAAACCAGTGTTCTTCCCATTCCATCAGACCATTGGTCTTCATTTAAATATTCAGAAGAGGGTAAAATAAGGAAAAGTAATTAGAAGAGCACCTTTCTTTTCTTTTTTCTTTTTTGGATAACAACCCCTTCTATCCCTTCTGTGTATTCTCATTTGGATTCTTTTTCTATCCTCCTGTACATCTGCCAGAGAGGACCTACAGCATTAAGACTGTCTGTCTGTTATCATTCACTCTCGCACTGTGACTAGCTAGCCTCCTTTGTCTACCCCAGAGTCCCACTCCAAAGCCTCATCACAGTATAGTGGTGACTTTTGACTCTTGAAGGGTGTGCCAGCAGAATCAAACCAAATGTAAATCTTGCAAAGCAGAATTGGCATCGAGAATAATCCTAGAGATTTGCTATCCAAGGACTAACCTAGCTCAATATGGAGTTTATCACCCATAGGTAAATTTTTTGGCCACGGAAACCCATCAGATCTGCTCATCAGTACCCAAGTCTGATGGTTACATCGGCAATATTGTTAGATGTCATTTCTTTAGACTTTATTTTCTCTTTCAACTACTTAAATATCACCATCGACAGCAACCACCAATACTCATTAAACAATGTAGAGGGCACTGTGCTAGATGCAAGAAACACAAAGAGGGATAAAATGTAGTCTTTAGGCTAATAAAATGGGGAAGGCAGTGCAGCCAAGATTCAAAGATAGGATAGATGTCGGTATGTGATAATACCACTAACACAAAATTATTATCTATAACCTTAAGTGGGTTGGTACAGAAAGTTCAGGAGTTAGGTGGGACTACCAACAAATGATGGTGCAGTGGGAGAGGTGCACAACCAGGGGCAGCCATGGTTTTGTCCATCCTTCCAAGAGTGGTGACATTATTGCCATCTGGTCATGCTCCAATCTTCATTTCTGCATTGACTGAGCCATCGCATCAGACGTTGTTGATCTTTCTGTGTCAGGGTGAGTCAGTGCTCACAACTTTTGCAATGGACTAGCCTAGCATAGTTTACATTTTTGGGAAATTGGTGTGGGGAGAAGGTCGTTCATGAATTGGAAAGCTTTAACGGAAAAAGGAAGCTAGAAAGCAATCAGTGTTCCAAAGCAGAATTTCTAGTTCTCAGAGCAGATGAGACCCTGTCATTCTTTTACTGGTAATATGATGGCAAGAATGTCATCTTATGAAACATATACTGAAGGGGGCGGGTGTGCTGAAGGGCATAAGTATTTATTAAGTGCCCACTATGTGACAGGCATCGTGCTAAGCACTTTACAAATATCTCATTGGAGGTTCGTGAATGTTAAGTGTTTAACCCTCCTTGGGAAGAGAGGATTAAAGGGGTATAAAATTAAAGAGGTTAAAGGGTATAAAATTTTAGAGTTGGGAGCAACCTCAGATATTATGTGGTCCAGCCTTTCTATTTTGCTGATGAGGAAATCAAGGGTCATTGAGATTAAGTAAGTTGCCAAAAAAAATCATAAGATTATAGCTCTAGAGCTGGTCCTACACAGTCATTCTGTCCAACTGCCTCGTTTTCACAGAAGAAGAAACTAAGATGCAGGGAGGCGAAGTGATTTTTCACAAGGTCCCACAAGATGCTAAATATTGGAGGCAAGATTTGAACCAAGATCCTTTGAACCCAGAGTCAGTGCTCTTATCATTGTGCCACAGTCACAGAGCAAGGGGTCAAACCCAGGTCCTGTGATTCCAAAACCACTGTTCATCCCATCACACTGGATGTAATTGGTCTTCATTTAATCTTTTATTATTGTTGTTCAGTCGTTCTCAGTTGTGTCTGACTCGTTGTGACCCCATTTGGGGTTTTCTTGGCAAAGATACTGGAGGGAGTTGCCATTTCCTTCTCCAGCTCATTTTATAGATGAGGAAACTGAGGCAAACAGTGTTAAGTGACTTGCCCAGGATCACACAGCTAGTAAGTGTCTGAGGCCAGATTTAAACTCATGAAGATGAATCTTCCTGACTCCAAACCTGGCGTTCTATCCACTGTGCCACCTAGATGCCTTTAAGTCTTTGGAAGGTTAAATAAGAAAAGCTAATTAGAAAAGCACCCCTTTTTGGATTACTTAGTGGGGCTAATTAATGACAATCAAGATCTTTTCCTCTTTTGAATTTATGAACATTTTAATATAACCAAATGACTACTTGGATGAACTGGAAAGAACAGGGAAGAGGGACTCAGAGAAAGAGACAGTTGGGGGTGGTAGGAGAGCTTCCAGCTCTAGTTGTAAGATTCTGTTTCTCAGAATGTGATAGTCCTAAGCACTCTATTATTACTGGATTTTTCCGTGTGTCTTCCTGGATCATCTCCCAAACAGTGCAGACAAACAACTATGGCGAAGAAAATAATCATCACAATTATTATGAGGTCCAATAGTGCTGACAACAGTCAGTGTACCTGGAGTCAGGAAGACCTAAGACACTTACTAATTATGTGACCCTGAGTAAATCACCACCTCTCTATGCCTCAGTTTCCTCATCTGTAAAAGTGAACTAGATGGCCCGCAAGGTCCCTTTCAGCTCTAAATCTATGATCCTATGAACTAATCAAGGGAAGAAAATCCCCCAGGGGAAGAAGATATGCCAGTGGGGTAAAGAATCCACTAATGAGATTGGTGAATGGTTTGTCCTCAGTCCCAGAGGTAAAAACTGGCACAATTGGGATTTAGATGCAGGTCCTTTCATTCCAAACTATTACTTTTACTGTTATACTTTACTGCCTCTTGTTCAATGTATTTGACTAGTTATGGTATTTGAGACACAGTTTAAGCCCTTCCCATGCTGGAGCTCGGGTTGATGTATTTTTCCCAACACTGCTCTGAATAGGCAGGTCCTCCCACCCCCACACTACAAGACCTCAAAGCATCAGTACTTATTGCCACACTGGAGGGTTCACAGAGTGCTGGGATCTATTAGGAAGTTGGATGTAAGTTTGAAGTCAACCAAATCCCCCTACTTCTATTTCTGAAGCAAGAAACAGCTTACAGATGGTAAGTTTTGTAGCTGTTTTTGTTTTTAAGTTGAGGGCAAAGCGCTGTATGGGGAAAGGAGAAGGGAGGAGAGAGAAAGAGGAAAGGAGAAAGAGAAGGGGAAAGGAAGGACAAAGAAAGAGAGGGGAGGAAAGGAGAGGGAAGAATGGAGAGAGGGAGAGAAATGAGAGATATTCAGTGTCTTCTGCCCTGGAGCAATGTATCCTTTGCCTGATGATAAGAGAGACATTGGTGGAGACATGTAAATATAAATGGTTGTGCATGGGATAGAAAATGATTCAAAGTGAGCCTTGAATCTAGGAGAGTTTTCAGGGCAGCCCACATATGAGGGATCCACTAGTTTTGCAGAAAAACCACTGGGCTAGAAATCAAGAGATCTGGTTTTAGTCCTGAACTGTTATTATCTAGTCTCTGTTATTAACCAGTTGTGTAGCCTTGGATAGTTTACTTAATCTCTCTGGGCCTTCGTTCGTTCATCTGTAAAATGATGGCTAGTTGATCTTTCCATCCCTTTCTAGATCTATAATTCTATCCTTTATGTGTATTGTATGTGTGCTTTCTTTGACTAGAAATTTGGAAGCAGAATGTTCTTGTTCTAGCAAGCTTCCTAATGATCTAATTTTAATTGGGTATAGTCAGTAGTAGGGATCAGGGTAAGAGATGTTTGGCCTACAGAGCCCAAGTAATGATCACCTTTTGCAGTTTCAAGATTCAAGGAATCTCTCCACCATATTGCTAACACAAATGTCTTGCTGGTGGTAACAGAAAACTTGAGGTTTGAGCTCATCATCGATTCATCGCCATCACCACAATTCAGTTGGCTGCCAGAGACATTGGATTCAGGGAATGAGTAAAGGCTTGGGGTGGGCGGCTTTCCACTTGGCAAGTGTACATCGTCAAAGAAGGGGCTTAATTACCTCATCAATGCCATACCCCTGTCCTTCCACCCAGATTCCCCAGCCCTGCCCAGGATGGCAGGAGAAGAGAAAAGGCAAGTGTGAGGAGGGATTTCTTTGCTAGGAAATTTTACTTGGCTCTCAACCCCCTAAACAAAGACAGCCCCTCCGCTGTGCAGCCCCACATTTGGCACCCGCCCATCCCCGTTTCTTTTATCCCATTGCAGGCTGCTGACATGCCCTCTGGTCTTCCCTGTCTGTTCCTGTAAGGATCCCTGAGCCAAAGCTCAGTGTGGGAGGCCAACTTTTTTTGGGTTCCCCGCCCTACTCAACGGGAATGAAAGGGAAAGATGCACAAGACCGCCTAGGTTTGCAATGGGAGCTTGATCCCTTATCTCAGAAGGCTTCTGCCAGAACCCAAGGACTTTCAACAATGCCTGCTCTTATATTTGAAACATAAGTATCCTGGGGGATTTCATACAGCCATCTCTCCCTTATCAACCACCCTAAGGGACTGGGGAAGTCTAGATGAATGAGAATCCACAGGTCATTCAGAAATCTCAGCTCAGCTTCAACCTCCCTCCTGGGACTCACCTTGTACCACAACTGCCAAATTATAGCAGCAACAGAAGCAACAACAACAAACACAACAAATTAGCCAAACCAAGATTAGAGGTAGAAAGGACTCCAGAGGCCATTTAGTCCAATGCCACTGCTTCCTCCTCCTCCTCCTCCTCCTCCTCCTCCTCCTCCTCTTCCTCCTCCTCCTCCTCCTGCTCCTTCTCTTCTTCTTCTTCTACCTCTTCTTCCTCTTCTTCTCTTTCTTCTTTTGACTAGCATTTTATTAATAAAAGAAGTCAGTGGTACTCTCAAATGCCAAAGACCACAATGCCTTTTTAAAAATTTATTTTTTATTTTTAGTTTACAACGCTCAGTTCCACAAATTTTTGAGTTCCAAATTTTCTCTCCCTCTCTCTCCTCCCCCTTCCCCCCCCCCCAAGATGGCACAGAATGTGATGCAGGTTCTGCATATACCTTCACAATAAACTTACTTACACAATAGTCAAATTGTAAAGAAGAATTATAACCAATTAAATGAATCATGAGAAAGAAGAAACAAAACCAAAAAAGAAGGAAAAAGAGAGCAAATAGTTTGCCTCAATCTGCATTCAGACTCCATAATTCTTTCACTGGATGTGGCCAGCTTTTTCCATCATGCATCTTTTGGAGCTCTCTTTGAACTTTGTGTTGCTGAGAAGAGCCACATCTATCATAGTTAGTCATCACAGATACCATGTGTCTGTAATTGTGTATAATGTTCTCCTGTTTCTGCTTTTCAGGTTATTATGAAGTCTGTCTGCTCCTCTTTTCTTATAGCACAATAGTATTCCATTATATTCATATAACACAACTTGTTTAGCCATTTCCCCAATTGATGGACTTCCCCTTGATTTCCAATTCTTTGCCAATACAAAAATAATTGCTATAAATATTTTTGTACATATGGGTCCATTCCCCACTTCTATGATCTCTTTGGAATATAGCCCTAGAAGCGGTGTATTGCTGGGTCAAAGGGTATGCATATTTTTATAGCCCTTTGGGCATAGTTCCAAATTGCTCTCTAGAATGGTTGGATCCTTTCACAACTTCACCAACAATGTAACAGTGCTCCTATTTTCCCACATCTTTTCCACAATTCATCATTTTCCTGTTAGTCAATCCGACAGGAGAGATATGGTACCTAAGAGTTGTTTTGATTTGCATTTCTCTAATCAATAGTGATTTAGAGCATTTTTTTACATGACTGTAGGTATCTTTAATTTCTTCCTCTAAAAACTGCCTATTCTTATTCTTGGACCATTTATCAACTGCGGAATGACTTGTATTCCTATACGTTTGACTCAATTCCCTGTATATTTTAGATATGAAGCTTTTATCAGAGACACTGGTTGTAAAAACTCTTTCCCAATTTTCTGCTTCCCTCCTAATCTTGGTTGCATTGACTTTGTTTGTACAAGAACTTTTCAATTTAACATAATCAAAATTATCCATTTTGCATTTTGTAATGTTCTCTTTCTCTTGTTTGGTCATAAATTCTTCCCTTCTCCATAAATCTGACAGGTAAACTATTCCTTGTTCTCCCAGATTGCTTATAGTATCAGTCTTGATATCTAAATTGTGAAACCATTTTGACTTTATTTTGGTATACAGTGTAAGACATTGGTCTATCAAAATGTCTTCTTTTTACAGCTGAGGAAATTGGGTCCTAGAGAGGTGGAGTGATTTGCTTAGGATCATACAGCTAGTTAGAGGCCCTTGGACAGCAAGCTTTCTTGCCTCCTGGTCCAATGACTGAGCCCTGGTTCCCCCAGGAGAAAGCTCCCCATCTATATTAGAAGATTCATAGCCTAGATTTACAAGTATGGGGAACCTGCAGCCTTGAGGCCACCTGTGGCCTTCTAGGTCTTCAAATGTGGCCCTTTGACTGAGTCCAAGTTTTACAGAACAAATCCATTTATTAAAGGGATTTGTTCTGTGAAGTTTGGATTCAGTCAAAGGGCCACACTTGAGGACCTAGAGGGCCACATGTGGCCTTGGGGATGCAGGTTCTCCACCCCTGGTGTAGAAGAAGAAATAATCATATGCCAAAGAGTGACCAAGGGAGGAGGCCTGAAGGGAATGAGGGGGAATAGCTTCAGGACAACTGAGGTAATTTGGTATATTTTTAGGGGGTACGTGGTAGTCGAATGGCTGTTTTTTGACAAAGACAGGACTATAACCCAGGCTTACTGACTTCTGGTTCAATGTTCTGTACTTGGGTCATAGAAGCGGGGCAGGGGAGGTGTCAGTATTTACTGGGTATAAGTATTAAAGAATTACACTGATACCCCACCAGATTAGCTCTTTCAAGATATGATGCAAGATGAAAAAATGTTACCACACAGTCAAGATGTTGACAGTCAGTGTAATATTCATATGAGTTGATACTGAAATTTGAAGGTTAGCTCAGATAAACTAAGACCACTTAATTTTCCTCTCAAGCAATCACTCACATGACATTCAAATGACATTAGAGAACTATAGTGGGGTTTGATCATAAAGTTGCAAAACAACTTCAGTCCAAGAAGGAGGGAAATAAGTATTTATTAAGTGTGTATTATGTACCTGGCACTGTGCAAAACACTTTACAAATATTATCTTGTTTGATCACGACTACCCTGAGAGGTAGGTGCCTTATTATCTCTATTTTTCAGATGAGGAAACTGAAACAGATTAAATGATTTGACCCGATTCACACAGCTAATAAGAATTTAAAGCTAGACTTTAACCCAGGTCTCCCTGACACTAGGCTGACATCCATTCTGCCTTCTAGCTGCCCAAGTTAAGGAAACATTATGTGAGGCATGCTCGTATATATTAATGTATTCAGAACAATACTAGCTGCTATGAGGGACACAGACAAACTGAGATATTATGGTTCCATTGACCATGGTGATGAAAATAAAAATAACATTGAAAGACACTCAGAATTATCACCAATTCACTGACCAATTATGATGCCAGAGAACCAAGAGTAAAGCATGCCTCCTTCCGCACACCAGAGAAGTAGCCTGAGGATGTCACTGTCAAACATGGCTAACGTGTTGGTCTGTTTTACTTGGTTGCACTTCTTAGCTGGGAGTGTATGGGGGGGGCATGTTCAAAGAGACCTCTGGTATGAGGTCTTTTCATGGCTGCTCATCCACCTTTGGTGTCTATGTGGCATCCAACTTTCACAAGTGTCTCCAAGAAGCTGTAGCATATACAGTGGCCACTCCCTGGTAAACATTCTTGGCAGACAGGTTAAACCAGGTTGAGGGTAACCAATAGGCCTCAAACCTGTCAGTGAATTAGGGGGATATCCACCCCAAGCATGTCAAGACTTTCCTCAGTAGAATGGGCAGACCAGAAAAATTTGTTCCAGCAGCCATGAAGGTGGCTGAAACAGGCCCTGTGGAGTGCTTAGAGCTTGGTCAGACATAGAAGATTCCAAAGTCACCCACTTCATCCCTGTCCATCACTGCTGGTCCTGATTTTTGTGTTGCCACTGGACTTTGATAAATCTGGAAGAGAGAGTGAAGCTGATGATTTTGCGCAGCTCTTTCTCGCTTAAAATCCAATTCCCCCATGGAATCAAGACTTCCCCTGTGATGTCATTGGTCCTCTTTGAAAATGAAGCACAAAGAACACCAACAACAACCAATAACTTCTTTGTTACAAAAGAGGGATCTGTTGTTGAGAAGCGATAGCAATATCCTAAAGTAGGATTATTGAAACACTTAAATAAAAAGACCTCTTAGCTCCCATTCTCAAGGAATTTGGAGTCTGATTGGTTCAAGTTGAGGAGATAAGATTGATATGCATGAAATAATAAACCAGATTGATAAATATGACATAATTAAAGATAAAATATAATTAAGTTTAAAAAACTGCATGGTATGGGCAGACTAGCTGTTGCAGAAGTTGAGAAGGAAATGATCCTGGTTATCTGGTGTCACTTGTTACAATAAAATAGTCAAAGGCCTTGGTTGGGGGAAGAAAGAAGATTAGGCCTTTAATAATGGACAACTGAGTAGATTGGATTTCAATCCACAATGGCCCTAGCCCTTGGGTAAGTTATTTTAGTACTTTGGGCTCAGTTTCCTCATCTATAAAATGGCCAAAAAAGTTGGGCCATATAATTTAGAAGGTTGCTTACAGCTGGAACAACCTATGATTTTATGATTCTGTCCCTAGGTCACAGACAAAAGAAACTGAAGGCCACAAAGCTTTGGGGGAGAGTAAAGGTGGAACCATAATTGGAATTTCTCTCCTTTCCATCCTCTGAGAAAGAAACTCATTATCAGATTGAGAGTTGTGTAACATGGTTACCAAAAAGACCAGCTCCCAAAGTCAGGATTTAGGTTGTTTCTGAACAATGAATCATGACTGGAAAAGGAAATAGTGAATTAACTTATTATATTCTAACATCTTAAAGATTTCTCGTTTTTTTTTAGTTTCTTCTGATAAGGATTCCATTTAATCAAAAGTAAATGATTTTAAAAGAAACTCTTTGATAAACTACAGGACCACATTATCAAAGCTCTGGAGCTGGAAGGAATCTCAAAGTCCATCTAGTCCAGCTCCCTCATTTTACAGGTGAAGTAATTGAGGCCCATGGAGGACAAGATGATTCATCTGCCATTCTCCTGTCCCTCCTCTTCTGTATGCCCTACTCTCCAGTTCATAGACAAGTGACCCCTTACCCATAGCACCTTTCCTTATAACCAAGAATAAACAAGCAAAACAAATGAGCACACATTGGCTAAAAAATATACTGACTTCTAGTCCATCCCCTCTCTACTGAGAGGTAGGAGGCATCTTCTGTCATCAGTCTTCTATTGTCATGATTGGCTAGAATTTTGGTGTTCTTCTCCTTTAAATTATTGTGGTCATTATGGGAATTATTCTGCCAGTTCTTCTGACATTCCTTTGTATCCATTCATACATGTCTTCCCAAGTTTCTCTGAATTCTTCATATTCATAATACCTTAGAGGAAATAATACTTCATTAAATGTGTACATCGCCATTTGTTCAGCAGTTTCCTAATCAAGGAGGTGGTTTTCTCAAAGGTAATCTTAATCAATTCAGTCTTCAAACTCCCAAGTCATACACCTCATGGCAGAGGAACAAAGGCTGTTAGTGATATTGTGCCCTGAAAGCTGAAGGCAGGTAAAATGAACCCTTGGCTATTGTATTCCAGGAAGGCCAGGTACCACAGAGCTATTTGAGGCAAATGGTTAATTGCCAGCCATGCCTGGTACTTGGGATGGATTAGGATTAGTACATGGACCATGGCAGAGTCCAGATTGATTTTGCCATTGGAAAAATGTGTCCTAGGACAACCCATTTGGCTTCTGTAGGGCTCAGTTTTCATAACTATAAAATGGGCCTTGAAGTGCATAGCATCTTGAGATGAAGCATACAACCAGCTAGAAGTTGGCAGCCACTGTTGATGATTCAGATGAAGAAATGCTATGAATCTGCCTCAATTTCTTAAATCACAGGCACATCAGATTGTAAGATATTAGCGATCATTGCATCCAAGTCTTTGCCTCCAGTTTGGACATCATTGGCCACAGAATGTGACTTTCATTCTATGTACCCTTTCTTTTGAGAATCCTATGTCATTATGAACTAGGAGGTAGGTGTGTTTTGGGGGGGAGTGGGGAGAGAGTAATGCAGGAGACTGGACACATCAGTCTGCCACATCTGTCCCATCTTTGAATTGGCAGGTGCTGATCAGACATAACAACTTCTAACAACCTCCTGGCGCTGGAGGCAAAGGAGTGATTCTTGGTGGTTTAGGGTGTAACTTGAAATTCTGCCAGTGTGATTTCTTTCTTATCATATTATCTGAAAGAAATAAGAAAAGAGTGAGCTCATTCTAACATAAGCCATTATAATTTTTAGTTTTCCTATCATTTAAGTCCTTTGTCTTTCTCCCAATTTCAATATTATCCTTAGAAAGCCTTTGTCAACAACCTTTCTATGCAGGGTGCTACGTTAGGCACTATTCAGTACAAATTAGGTCAATTAATAAGTATTTTATTGAAGATCATCACTGGGCTCAACATTATCCAAGGTACAAGGGCAAAGACATAGTACATTCTCTTGTGGAGTTTATGGTCTAGGTGAGGGGGCAAGACTGACATACTTGAAACAACTATAGAACAAAAAAAAAGTACATAATGTATACTACATATAAGTGCCATTGGAGTTCAAAGAAGGAAGTAGAGAAGACTGAAATCATCAGGAAGACTTTGGGGACAATATAAGACTAGAGCAAGTCCTTGAAAGGATAGATAGCCCTCAGATAGGCAGACAGGAGTAGAGAAAGTAATCAATGAGAGAGAATCAGGGGCACCAAGGCATTGAAGAGTAGAATAGTCAAGGGTCCTTGTTGGGGAACAGTGAGAGAGCTTTCCAGAAATGAACTGGGACCAGATTGGTGAAGGCTTTGAATGACAACAATAGGAGTTATTGAAGTCTTTTGAGTGGGAGACTAATATGATCCAAGTGGTGGTCCAGAAAAATCAATATGGTAATGGTGTGTGGGATCAATTATGGAGATGAACTGAAAGGCAGATTAGTTAAGAAGCTATTGCAATACTCCAGATATGAGAATCAGAATAAGCCCCCCGAGAGTTTACAATAAAAAGATTTCTCCTTGGATAGGATAAAAGTGCTTAGATTTTTCAGCTCTAGAAGAACCTATTCTCATTTATCATTTGTCCTCTCAGAATTATAATTTGCCTGAAGCTTTTGCCTCCATTGATCTTAAATTCAAACTAGGCTCATCACTCTTTTGCTGTTTTCCAGTTTTTGGACCTACACCACATTGTGTATATTTAAGATTACCGATGATCTCTTAACAGGCAAATCTAATGGCCTTTTCTCTCCTCATCCTTCTTGCCTTTGACACTGGTGGTCACTCACTTCTCCTTGATGCTTTCTTCTCCGTAGATTTTCATGATACTGCTCTCTCCTGATTCTCCTCTTACCTATCTAACCACTCCTTCTTAGTCTGTTTTGCTGGTTCTTTATTTACCTCCTGATCACTATTTGCTTGCCCCAAGGCTCTGTCCTAGACTCTTCTCATTTTGCTCTATACTCTTACACTTGGTGATCTCATCAGCTTCCATAGGTTCAATTATCATCTCTTTGTAAATGTTTCCCAGATCTATATATCCAATTCTAGTCTCTCTGCTGAATTATGGTCACATATCTCCATAGAACATCTCATAGGTATCTTAAACTCAATATATCCAAAACAGAATTCGTTAACTTTTTCCTAACCATTTCTCCTTCCTAATTTCTCTATTGTTACTGGGAGCATATTTTCCTCCAAGTCACCCACTTTTACCATTTGGGTGTCATCTTGGATCCTTCATTTCTATTGACCCCATATATGCAACCCATTATGAAATATTGTTATTTTCATCTTTATAATACTTATAATATCTCTTTTACATATCTTAAATCCTTTTTCTAGCCACAACCCTAGTTCAGGTACTTATAACTTTTATCCTGCTGTTATGCATCCTTTGTTTTTGAAGAGGGCATCACAAGTGATTTCTTGACTTGTGCATGAATTGGATTTAAGTGAAACAGAGTTGCACAAAGTTGTCAGTCTCACTCTGTCTTCCAGAGTTATCGAAGTCCAATGGCGGGATAAAAGTCAAGATAACTAATGATGGCCCGGAATACAGTGGATAACCTTGGCATCTTCTGTGTCTGACCAAGCTCTAAATGCTCCACAGTGCCTCTTTCAGCCACTTTCATGGCTATTGGAACAAATTGTTCTCATCTGCCCATTTCACCGGGGAAAGTCTTCACATGCTTTGGGTAGATATCCCCCTAATTCACTGACAGATCTGAGATCTATTGGTTACCTTCAACTTGGTTTAGCCCATTTGTTGAGACAGTTTTACTGAGGTATGGCCACTGCACTTGCTACAGCTTCTTGGAGCCACAGGTGACAGAGTTGGGTGACAAGCGGACATCAAAGGTGGATAAGCAACCCTGAAAAGGGCTCAGCAAGCCCTCACAGCAGAGGTGCTAGTCCTTTGTGAACACCCCACACTGTAGTAGCCTTCTAGATAGTCTCTCTGCCTCAAGTCTCTCAACTCCAATCTATGTTCCATTCTGCTGCCAAAATGATTTTTCTAAAATGTAGATCTGACCATGCCACTCCAAACCCCACTCCTACTTAATGAATTCCAGTGATTTCACTCTTACCTCTAAGATCAGATATAAAGTATTCTGTTCAGCATCTGGAGTTCTTCATATTCTCTCCCCTTCCTACCATCAGTTTTCACACTTCACTCCCCTCTACACATTCTGTGATCTTATTATATTGGTCTTCTTGAAGGCCCTTGGACATAATGTTCCATCCTTGGTCTCTGTGCCTTTGCTCTTGCTATCCCCCATGAATGGAATGCTTTTCCTCCTCTTCTGTTCTTCTGCCTCTATAGTTTTCCTAGCTTCTTTCAAAACTGAACTCAAAATAAGCCTTCTACAAGAAGCCTTTTCTGGTTCCTCAGCTGCTAATGCTTCTTCTATCACATCACTTTACACCTATTCTGTACATCTACATATGTACATACATATATATATATATATATATATACATAGCTGCTAATGCTTCTTCTATCATATCACTTTCCATCTATTCACACACATATATACATATAGATACATATATACATATAGATACACATATATATATATATTATGCACCAAGTAATTTATACATTTTATCTCCCATTAAAATATGAATTGTTTCAGGACAGAGATTGTTTTTCTTTTCTTTCTTTTTTTTGAGTCCCTCCCCAGTAGATAGTATTTTATTTTTCCAATTACATGTAAATACAATTTTTAACATTCATTTTTTATATAAAATTTTCTCCCTCCCTCCCTTTCCTCTTCCCCAAGATGGTAAGCAACTTAACATCAGCCACATATGTGCAATCATGTTGTTTTACCTTTCTCTGTATCCCTGATATTTACCCAGTGCCTGGAACATAGTGAGCAAATTAATACATTATTTTTGCTGTTCTTGTTGACTTAAAGTACTTTCTCTTAGGTGACCCAAAGGTATAACTCCTACTTTAATCAAACCAATATACCAAGTCCTGGGCTCCTCCAGGTGGAAAATGTAGTATAGATAGGAAGAATATCAAACATCAATCAATCAGAGAACATTAATTAAGCACCTCCTATGTGCCAGGCACTGTGCTAATCCTTGGAATATATGCTAACTTGCAACGCTATTGAAAGATAGTTCATCTCAGAGGCATTTTGGGTGGGGAGCGGGGAGGATATTTCTGGGAAAACTGCCTGGAAGAAGGCGAATAGAGTGTTAGAGTTCATCCTCACTTTATGTCTGAAATACAACTCTGACAAATCTGTGCAGGGGGAGTACTTTTATATTGAGCCACATTTCCCCATTTTTTCCATAATCATTTCAGAGATGTGTTCCTGGAGAAAACTGCTTTACATAATAAAAGACAATCTCATTTCAGAACCATAAACATACTTTTCAAGGACCTCCACCTGGGTATAGTCTAGGTGAATTGAATTTTTCCACATAAACCCTTTGTGAGCCTTTTTATCTAAGTATTCAGTAAAGCTTGTCTATTGTTATGGACATATTTCAAAAGTCAAAAGAGAATCCAGAGATCATTTAGTTCAAGCTGTATTTAATCAGGGTTCTTCTGGAGAACACTGCTGTGTAGTGGCCAGCCATCCTTTACTTGAAGAATTCTAGTAATAGGGAACCTACTGCCTTCTAAAATGTTTTCTGTTTTGGGGTGACTAATTTTTAGGAGTTTTTTCTTCTATGGATCCAGAGTCCTCTTCTGAAACTTTGACCAGGTTTCCTACTTCTGTTCCCTGGGGTCAAGCAGAACAAATCGATCCCTCTTCTGTGATATTTGAGGACCATGATCATATCTCCCTAGGTCTTCTCTTCTCCCAACTAAACATTCACAGTTCTTTCAATTGCTCCTGATATGGCAGAGCCTCCAGTTTGCTTACCATCCTGGTTGCTCTTCTTTAGACATGCTCCAATTTAATCAACATTCTTCCTAAAATGTGCTGGTCAGAACTAACCTCAATACTCCACTTATAGTTTGACCTAGGCAGAGTACATTGAGATGATCGCCTGTGGATACTATACTTCTCAATGCATTCTGGGATAGAATTGTATTTTATTTTAGTGTTTAATTCACACCTTTCACTCATTTTGAAAGTCCAATCCATTAAACTCCCTGATATTTTTCAGATGAATTACTGTCTAGCAATATTATAATTGTTAAGTCATTTTTTTAAAACCCAAGTTGTTTCAAGTCTGGTCTGACTTGGCCCCCAAGTCCAGTAGCTTGAGATTACAATGACACTGGTAGAATGTATAACATTTAACTGAAGGAAGTTTATTCAACAATTGGGTGAAAAGCACAATGAGCAAAGGTACAGCATTGGTTCAGGTGGGTACAGCTTCTCTCCCCTCTGCATTTAACTCAGTGGTTCATCTGGTCAGAAGGGTGTGTTGACTTACTGAACTAAGGGAAGTCCATCTAAACTGAGGAGGCTCCACTTCTCACACACTGGCCTTAGTAGCCAGGAAGCTAAATCAATGGTTAGAACCTTAGTCCCTGGAGCAATTAAGTCTTAAAGACAGTTTCTTTGCCTTTTGAGGTAGGAGAAACCTAGCCCATGTGGTAGGAACCTTCCAATATTAGTAGATATTTCTCTGACCACATAAGTATAAATTTATCCCCATTAAATGTTATCTTATTAGATTTGGCCCAATATCACAGACTGTCAAGATCTTTTTGGATTTTGACTCTGTCATCGACCATGCTAGTGATCCCTTCCAACTTTGTGTAATCTACAAAAATTTGATAGCCATGTTATCAGTGCTTTCATCTAAGTCATCGATAAAAATATCAAACCACCATGATGATGAGAACAGATCCCTGAAATATTCTGCTAGTGACCTCTCTCCAGGTTGACTCAATCCATTATTGACTATTCTTTAGGTCATTAACCAGTTCTCAATCCACTGAACTATTACCTAGCTTAAATCTATCCACTCCACTTCCCTCCCCCAAAGATAGCAGGAAGGACTTTGTCAAATGCTTTTCTAAATCCTGGTCTATTATATCTATGGCATTCCTTTGATCTACCAGTCTACTATCTCTATCAAAAAAGGAAATGAGGTTAGCCTGTTCTTGATGAAGCCTCTCTGGCTCTTAATGATTACCTACTTCTTGCTTCCCTTACAAATGTTCACAAACCATTCTTTTTAACAATAGTTTTAAGAATGAAGAATGAGTTCAGAGATCACTGGTATATAGTTTTCAGGGTCAACTCCTTGTTTTTTGGTTTTTTTTTAATTGGGACATTCGTTTATCTCCAGTTTTATATCCCCTCTCCTGTTCTTAATAAACTTTCTTATATCACTGATGGTGGCTCAGCAAAGAAACTCTGGGCAATTTATGGACCATCCATGATTTTCAGACAACAAATCTATTTACTTCCTTTGAAAGCTAGCCCAAAGAAAACCTATCATCAGTCTTCTTTAACAAATACTAGCTGACTTACTGATGGACAAACAAAGAAAAAGGGTAATCTGTCTGAGGACTGATCTCAAAAATCCTGTTCAGAGATTTTTAATGGGGTTTTATTTTTTAATAGAACATCTCTTGCCAAATATGAGTTTAAATATGTACAAATGTAAAACATATAGAGATGTAAAGAGAATCACTGCCATTATTTATTAAACTTCTACCTGTGTGGCCTTGGGTAAGTCATTTAACTTCTCTGGGCCTTAGTTTCCTTATCTATGAAATAAACTAATTTTATTAAATGTTATCTCAGATCACCTTCAGCTCTGTTATGATTCTATTTTCCTAAAGGGAATGAAGTGAATATATGCAAAGTGATGTTGACTTGCATTCCTTTGAAGGAACAATGAGAAGAAAGAAAAGTATCTTAGCCTGACATTACTTATAGGTCTGTGAGCCCTATAAATGCCCTCTTTCTAGTCACTTCACTCTGCATCAGTTCATAAAGGGAAAAGAAGCATGAACCATAATGAATATAATGTTTTAAATGGAGGAATCATGAGCAATTTTAAGGTTACAGTAATGATAAAATTGAGGCCATTCACCATGAGTTTCTTCTTCTCTTCTTCTTTTCAGCTGAAAGCACTTTGATATCACCTCCCACTCTCTTCTCCCAAATTCTAGATAATGTAATGGTCCTATTCCTTGCCTTGATCTCATCCCATCTTCTCCAGTCGATTTTCCCCTCATTCATCTCTCTCTCTCTCTCTCTCTCTCTCTCTCTCTCTCTCTCTCTCTCTCTCTCTCTCTTTCTGTCTGTGTCTGTGTCTCTCTCTGTCTCTTTGTCTCTCTCTCTTTCTCTCATCTTTCCCCATATGCAGCTTCCCTCCCTACTGTCTTCAAACATTTCTAAGGCTCCTCATTCTTAAAAAATATTTCACTACTATCCCTTCAAGCTATTATTCCATAACCTCCTCCCTTTCTCAGACAAACTGAGAGTGGCTGAGAACCTAAGATTTCCCTACCACCACCACCAAAAAAAAACCAAGAGGTTAATTCTATGATGATGATCACACCATTTGTGAGAGAGATGATACATAAATGGGAAAACTATGACGAGGGAAGATGCATAGGGTGGCATGCATGTAGCGAACATGCGACCGAAGATCCCACGTCTTCACAAACTCACTCATAAGAAACAACGTGCAGAGCATTTCAGAGCTCTGAATCTGTGGAGCCGCAGATGTCCTCCGACTTCTCCACCGAGCTGACATCTTCTCCTGATCTCTTCTTTCTGCTCTTGCTATTTTCTTCTGGGCTTATCTATTGACCTGCTTGCTTTCTGCGAGATGTCCTTCTTGCTGCTGTTACTCTCTGCTGCCATCTGCCGTTTTTTATTTATTACGTGACCTCTTTCCAAAGAGAGAGTCTGTCGGTTCACCGTAGTTCGATAGCTCTAAGGATCACTATTAGCTCATTCGTGATTCAGACACTTTCCATTCACACCTAGCCAGCTAGTTTGAGAAGCCATTAGTTACTAGTTGCTTATTTTTGTTCTTTCTTTCCTGCTTTTGCTCAAGGTTTAAAATATTACTTACCTTATGGTTTGAAATTCCATTTAACCCCTACCGTATCCCTGGTTTGGGGTGTAACAGGTGTGATTAGGGGAAATCCATGATCTTCTAGATTCCTATGGATGTGGGCATGTGAACTCTGACTACATGGGATGGTTTCTTGGTTCAGCAAATCAGGAAGTTCCTCTGAGCAGGTGTGCACACACACATGCATACGTGCACACACACACACACACACACAATGCATCTCTCTCTTCCTCTATCTGTCTATCTATCTATCTATCATCTATCTCCTTTGAATTGTTCACTTAGCTGGATTTCAAAGGACCTGCATAGAGCTAAGGTGATAAGGTTCTTTTCAACCTTTGTAATGACAACACAACAATTATGGGTATCATCACTAAGTGGAGTATATTAAAAACCCATACTTTGTAGGGGTCTCACACTCTTATCTAGGCATGTTGACACCCACCTCTCTCTGAATGGCTTGTTTGCTACAACCTGCTCTCACTCTGACAAATCTAGATTTCCTGAAAGTTTTTGAATGCAAACTTGGGAGAAAACTTAGGGGGCCAAGTGTTGCTGGCAGAGCTGGAAACTTACACCCTCATTCCTTTGTCCTATGTTGCTATCCTTTTTTATTTATTCCTATCAGAAACAAAATTTCTGTTGTCCCTGCAAGAGGAGAGACAGACAGACAGAAAGACAGACACAGAGAGACAGAGACAGACAGACAGACATAGAGACAGACAGAAAGAAAGACAGGAAGAGAGAGAGACAGAGAGATAGGGGAGAATTAAGGAAGGTATGAAAAGGAAAAAAGAGAAGAAAAGAGAGAGGAAAAGAAAGTTAAAACAAGGGAGAGAAGTAGATGAGGAAGAAGAAAAGGGACTCCTTTAGAACACATAGGTCTTTCGCTCCTCTGCATCAGAATGTTGTCTAATAATCAATCGATACGCATTTTTTAAGTGCCTACCGCATAGCAGGCAGTGTCTTAGGCCCTGGGGATACAAAGACAAAAATTACATAGTCTCTGCCCTAAAAAACTTAGATTCTATTGGAAGAGACAAAATGGGCCTATAAATACATATAAAATACAAACAAAATAAATATAAGTTAATTTGGGGAGAGGGAACATAGGAGATATCAGGGATGGCTTCTTATAAGCAGTGATGTTTGAGTTCAGGTGCAGCTAGGTGGCACAGTGGCTAAAGCTCCAGGCCTATAGTCAGGAAGACAAGTTCAAATTCCCAACCTCAGCCACTTACTAGCTATGTGACCATGGGCAAGTCACTTAACCCTGTTGGTTGTTTCCTCATCTACAAAATGAGAAGGAAATGGCAAACCACTCCATTATCTTTGCCAAGAATACCCCAAATGGGGTCATGAAGAAATGGTCATGACTGAAACAAATGAACAAAAACAACAACATTTGAGCTGAATTTTGAAGGAAAATAGGGTTTCTAAGAGGTGGTGGTGAGAGAGGAGTCCATTCCAGAAGTGCAAAAGCCCAGAGATGGGAGATGGAATTTCACATGAGAAACAAGAAGACTGTTTAGTTGAACTACATATATTGTGTGAAGGGGAATGAGCTACAATAAAGCTGTAAAGGTAGGTCAGAGCCAGGTGGTGAAGAGTTTTAAGTGCCCCAAGGAGGGATTTGTATTTTATCCTCAAAGTAGCAGGAAGCCCTTGGATTTTGAGAAGGTGAGTAATGAGCTCTGAGAATGTGCTTTCCACTTTGGAAGCTGTGTGGAGGATAGATTGAAGTGAAGAGAGAATTGAGGCAGAGACACTAATTGCAATAGTTTAGGTGAGGGAATGACAAGAGCCTGAGTTGTGATGGCAGCTATGTGAGTGGAAAGAAAGGGAAGGGTACAAGAGATGCTGGGGAAGTAGCATCCCCCAGAAATGGCAATAATAGTTTCAAATATGTGAATTTTGCATCACTATCAATCTTTGGTATTATTTGTGCCCTGAGGGCAGAGTTAATGACCTATATTACTCTAACATCCTCTACAACCTCTAGCAAATTAGTGTGCACATAATAGGTGTTCATTAAAGACAAATCAATTAAAGAGTTGAGAAATGGCAAGAAGGAAAAGTGGCAGAGAAAGGAAGGAGAGAAAAGAAAAAGGTGAAGGTCAAACATTCACCAAATATGTATCAAGTGCTTACTATGTGCAAGGTCCTGTGTTAGCCAATGGGGATACAGGTATAAAGAATATAAACACCCCTACTCTCTCAAAGAGCATCATAACAATAGAGACAACAAGGACTTAAGTGACTATGTACAAAATAAACACAAGAGAATAAATGCAAATTAAAGGTGCTTGGGGAAAGGGGGCGCAGCAGTTGAAGGAAATAGGAAAGGCTCTCAATGGAAGGTGGTGTTCAGCTGTAACTTGAAGTGAGGGATTTGGGATCCTTCGAGGTAGAGGTAAAGAAGAAGGGCATTAAAGGTCAGGGCAGAGGGGCAGAAATGGAAGACAGAGTAAGAAGCAGAGAGGAGGTCATTAACTGGATTGAAATACGTAGAAAGGGGAGTAATATGCAGAGACTGGAAAATCAGGTTGAAGCCAAGCTGTGAAGGGCTTTCACAAGCTAAATGGAGTGGTTTATACAGGGTATCCCAAAAATTCTGGTGCCATCTTAAGGCTTAATAGCTTAAGACTGCACTAAGACTTTTGGGACACCCTGTATTTGACGCTAGAGGAAATAAAGCACCATTAGAATTTATGTAGTAGGAAATTTCTGCTTGTGGAAAACCACTTTGGCATCAACATGGAGGACTGGAGCAGAGAGATACTTGAAGAAGGGAGACTACCACAATAGCTTAGGTAAAAAGAAATGATGAGGGCTTCAATTAAGGTACTGGCTGTGTAAGTAGAGAGTGGAGAGTGGAACCAAGATGGTGGAGTAGAGGCATCAACCCAGCCAAATTTTTTCCAGTATTCCCCTCCAGACAACTTTAAAATTTCTCTTCAAATAAAAGTTTGGAGCAGCAGAGACAACAAAAGGACAAGGTGAGGCTTTTTTTCAAGCCTAGGACAACTTAAGAGGCCATCAGGAGAGGTCTGTGGCCCTGGAGTTGGGGCAGGCCTGAGGCAGCAGCATCAGCGATGGGCCACGGAGGCAGCCAGGACCCTGGCAGCAATAGCAGCTTTGAGAGCTCTCAGCCCAGAGACAGTAAGGGGTCAGAAAGTGGTCAGAGATAACAGAGGACCCTTTGCTGGCACTGGGTGTTGGTGCTGATTGGAAACTCCATTGGTCATATGCAGTTCTGGGTTGCAGAGAGAGAGATAAAGTGGGAAGGACATTCTTGAACAATCTTTGGTTATTCAGAAACAATAGAAGAAAGTAGAAACCAAGTGAAATCCCCCTGACCCATTGCCCTTCCATCTCTAGCTCCAATGTTAACACATGCACATAATATACATACGTATACATATAGAATGTGTTATACAATATACACATGTCTATACAAGCCAATATATGTTGTAACCAACATATATACGTACACATATATGTGTATACACGTATGTATTAGTGTGTATATGCTGGGAAGACTAAGATTTTTTTTTCCATTTCTTTACAAAATTGGGTTGGGCACACATGACATATCTTTTGTCCTTTTGGCCCAGGGGCTTATTTCTTACCAAGAAAGAGTCACAGAGTGACAATCACCCCCATATTTTATCCACTCTTAATCCTTCGCATTTCTCAAGGACCTTCTTGAATCCAACCTTTACAATGAAGCTTTCCCTGATCTTCCCAGGCAACAGTGATTTCTTTCTTTTCTGAACTCTACTACTAGTATTATGTGTGCATGTATATGTGTATATATATATATATATATGTGTACACATGCATGTATATACATGTATGCGAATATACATACATACATGTATGTAACACATGTATAGATACAATATATTGTATACACTCATTTATGAGCAAATACATCATATCTTTCCAACTAGATTGTAGGTTTATTGAAGGGAGAGTGACACCATATACTTTTTATATCCTCCCACATCCTTTAATTTAGTGCTTTCCATATATTAAAGATTCATCAAGTATTTGCTTATTGGTTAATTAGTCCCTAGCACCTCTTCTTTGGGGCCTGTTAGAGACTACCAGTCAAATAAGGTGCCACCTCTTTTCCTGCTTTTAAGGAACCAGAATAATCTCATTCACCAAGAAGGAAAGGAGGCACGATGGCAGAGACCATATCACTAACGAGCGATATGACTTTGGGCACCTCATTTGCTTTCTCTAGGACTCAGCATTCTCTTCTACAAATGGTGAGGTTGGAGGAAACGAACTCATGGTGCCTTCCAGCTCTGATACACTATGACTCTCTGATTTGAAGTCCACTGTTTGTACTGGCTACAAAATCTCTATCCATGGCAGGTGCCTAAATGACAGAAGAAACCTGGAAACATCCTGCTTTTGTGGTCACACTGAGGCCCTCTGGCCCCATCTAAGTCTAAGCCTGGGCAACGAGTAACATTCCCAATCTGATCTCAGATATTTCAGCCTGGATATAGTGCTTATAGATTGCTGTGTCAAAGTGTGTGAATTCTCCAGGGTTCTGGGAGATTTATACATTTCTCGACTGTGCCGGGCTGGCTCTTATTTGCTGTTACCTGCAAAAATATATCTCTTGGACCCAATTCACAGTGGAGCAATGTTAGGTCATTATTCCTTGAATTGTTAGGCTGTAAAGAAGTAATTTCTCACTAACCTGTGACATAGGAAATAGTGATTCGGTTTTCAGGTTATTTCAGGAGTTCCTTTTATGACAATCTGTTTTGATATCAGCGAATGACATTTCTGTATTTTCAGAAAGTGGACACTTTGGTATTATTTGTGGGTGCACATTAAATATTTTTCTTGTGCCTCTTGTTCCTCCTTGGTGCTTTCAATTCTAATATATCATGCAACGGATAACTAAATATGGTTGATGAAAGGGTGTAAGTGCCGGAGATGGGAGCTAGGGCTGGCATTAAGTGCTTTTCTAAAAATTGGAGCTTCTTGGCTTGATGTTTCTTTCATGATGAAGGAAAAAGAATGGTGCATGCCCAGGTGCCTTTCTGGTGAATTCTGTTTTCCACCCAAGTGCAACATACCATCTGTCATTCATGGTTGGCATGCCAGTGGGACTGTTAGCTGGCCTTGCCTTAGGCAAAGCCAAGAGGTCGATGATATTGTTCCTTCTCAACACAACTGCATTCAATTAAAAAAACATTTATTATGAGTCTTTTCCATATGACATTAACCCTTTGATTCCAGGATTGGAGATAGAATGTAAACTCCTCAAGAACGGAGACTGTTTCCTTCTGTCTCTATATCCATAGTCCCTGGAAAAATGCTTGTCACATAGTAAGTGCTTACTAAATGCTTGTTGATTGATTGATTGTAGATCCCTGGAATGGAAGGATGGGTTAGCATTGAGAGATCACCTCCACAGGTAACTCCTAGATACAAGTTTTATTATGTTCAACTCCTTCCTACTCAGAGTTGGCTCTGGGAAAACTATGATTTTGTAGAACTCATTGTAGAACTCATTCTGGACCCCAGTGATGTTCTCCCTCTTTTCTTGCCTCAGATGCCAAGGAAATTTATGTTCTTTCTCCCTAAAAAATGGGTTCTTATACCCATAGATGACATAGAAGGCATGGTGTTGTATTCAACCCAAGGTAGATTCAGAATTAGAGTATCTGATCCTGTCCTGGGAGAAGGTGATGTCTCATGGTTCAATCATCATTGTTTCTCAGTCTCTTTCCATTCATCTATATGCCACTCATCCATGCTCTATTCATCAGTAATGAGATGCACACAACCTGTTTGCCTAAAATCCTCAAGAAGGCAGAACTGAGTAGAACTAGAATCAGGGATGGGGAATCTGTGACCCTGAGGCCACATGTGGCCCTCTAGATCCTCAAGTGTGGCCCTTTAACTTGGATTCATGGCTGTACTTGAGGACCTAGAGGGCCACATGTGGCCTCAAGGCCACAGGTTCCTCACCCCTGGACTTGATCCTAGCAGAAAGGAACACAATGAGTAAAAAGATGATCTTATTGCACCAGAAGTAGTAGACAGAGTTTTCAGGCACAGACTTCTGGGATTTCCTCTACTTATTCTTTTCTCTACCTCGTAGATGGGAGAATGGTCCTTTGGAGCTCTTCCTTCTCAGTCATGCTTCTCTCTCTCTTTTTTTCCTTATAGGATAGAGCAGTAAAAATCATAACGACTCTTTACATTCTCTTCATGGACAGAAATGAATATGCTGATTTTCTGGAAGAAAGAGAAGTGACCAGAAGTCTTTCTCTCTTTCTGCTAGTAGTTGGGAAGTCCATATGGCCTCATGCTAAGGAAAGATCAGCTGAGTAGAGGGGATATATCCTTACCATCTGCCATTCAGAAATAGGTAAGTACCTCATATTTTTAAGATTATTTTTAAGAATTATAAATTCATCATATGGTACCTATTTTTATGTATATCTAATGACCTGTTAATTTCTACAAGAAATCCATAATAGCTCATATACTTAGTCCACTAAATCTCTTCAGACAAAATTGTTGGTTTATATAGCAGGGTTCAGTCTATCGGACACCATATCGGCCAGCACTAAGAAAAATCTTGGCCCTCAACAGATTTAGGGTGTGGGAATTTCATTATTGCTTGGGCACTTCTTGGATTGTATTATTTGTGTTATCACACATATTTCCTGGAGAAAATAACATATGACAAAAATTATGAATCCCATTTACTGTGAATTGGAGATAAGAGAATAAGTAGGTGGGAAGGAGACTTAGAAGCAAAATGAAACAAGTGAGAGATAGTTTAAACAATGTCCTTTCCATATGACACTGAATTCTTAATTCTAAGGTTGGCAATCCCAGCAGTGAAGAGAGAGGGTTATCGCTGAGAAATGATATCCCAGATAACTCCTAGATCTCAATTTTATTAATAAGTTCAATTTATCCTCTTAAGCATTAGCTCTGGTAGCATTGGAGAACTATGTCTTCTCCTTTGCCTCTCTATTCTGAACTTCAGTGATATCTTCTCCCCTCATGCTTCAGATGCCCAGTGGACTCATGCTCTTCTTTATAAAAGTAGGACCTCTCTATTTCATTTCATTCATAAGCAGGAAAAAGACTACTAACATCTTCAAGCGTGTGCCTTCCTGTGGGGTGGGGGGTGGAGGGGAAGTCTGAAATCTACCAAGTTGGCCTTAAGCCAGATCAAGGATTCCTTATGTTTTGTCATTAACCCCTTTGGCAATTTGGTGAAGCCTTTGGACCCATTCTCAAAATAACATTTTAATCACATAAAATAAAATACATGTGATTGCAAAGGAAGTCAATTATATTGAAATACAGTTATCAAAATATTATTTTAAAAGTTCATGAACTCAAGATTAAGAATCTCTGAGGTTGGAGGATGAAGCTTTAATAAAAACTTTTGGGGGCTTGGAGGTTTTCCTGGCCAGTGTTCCTCCCTTGCTACCAAGAAACAAAATTGGTGGAAGTGAATTTTTCCCCTTTCCTGTTCCCCTGCCCATGCTTGGGTAGAATTGCCAATGAGCAGAAAAAAGAAATAGCACAGGACAGGCACAGGAGAGAGAGAATGAAGAAAAACAAGGGGACTTTAATACCCCACTGACTGAATAATCAAACCTAGCACTCTTAATTAGACAAAATCACATAGCTAAACAATGAGACAGACATGATTTCCTTAACATTAGGACTATGGGATAATTATATATGCTGACTGAGGCAAATATGCTTACGAAAGCATTATGGCCATGATTCTGGAGGATTGATAAAGAAGAATGCTTCCTACCTCTAAATGGGGATATTATGAGCTAATCTGCAGAATACAAAACACATTTATGGACACGATTGATTTGGGAATATGTTTGACTTCTTTCCTTCTTTTCTCCCAGCCTCCCTCCCTCCCTGTCTTCCTTCCTTCCTTCTTTCTCTTGTTCTTTTCCTTACTTCATTCCTTCCTTTCCTTTCCTTCTTTGCATAGTGGGTGGACAAAGGTGGGAAGGAGAAAAAATGCTCAATAGTTGAAAAAAATGTAAATATATGCATTTTTATAAAAGTATGTAAACATATAAGTATACCTATAGTGTATGTTTCAATAGATATTTTATTAATGAGGCTATACATTCTCCAATGTAAAATTTTAAATCTTTTTTTTAATTTAAAGTTCTCCATTGCTTCATGGTGGTATGGAGTTTGCCCAGGGTTCTTGAAGATTGTACTAGCACAGCACAAGTTTTTATGGATTCTATTAACCTAAAAAGACTTCAAATATAGTTCTGGTTATGGACTCTACTTCTGTCATTTGTAGACAAGTCTTGCTAAGTTTAGCGACTTTCATCATAAAGTTGACCTCAGGAGTGGGAATTTTCTTGGCCATGGCACCTCTTGAAGACCATGGATCTCCTTTGCTAGAGATTATTTTGGCCCTTAAAGTGCTGAAGTAAAAAGATGAGAGTTATCATTTTTTAATGTTTTGAATGTACTTTTCCTTGAGGCAGGAGAATATAAAAAAATGGTTTGTCTAGTATCCTTCCTACTTTTGTATTCTCTGTTCTTTTATTTTCCAATCCCTGAATGAATGAATGAAAAAGCATTTATTTAAGTACTTATCATATGCCAATCACTGTGCTAAGTACGGGGGGATGGGGATGGGGAAGATAAAAATATAATATAGACTCAATCTTTATCCTCATGGTACTTATACTTTAAAAAGAGGAAAATACACATATAGGGGAGGGGTGGCTTAAGAGAGGTATTTTGGTTTAGAAAGTCACAAAAATGAGGAATGGAGTTATGGATGGGTAAACTGATGCATCCTTTCCTATAACAAGGGCAATATTGATTTTATTATGGGTTTATTTTATTATATTATTTAACCTAGAAGGAGTCAGGGATGGGATGAGAGAGAATAAGCATGTGGCGCAAAGCAAGATAAGATTGGGTGTAAAGTGAAGCATGGCTAGATACTGGAGAACTGATAAAGAAGAATGTTTCCTACTTCTTAATGGAGATATGATGAACTAATATGCAGAATACAAAACACATTTGTGGACAGGGCCAATTTGGGAATATGTTTGAGTGTGCTTATGTGATATAAGGCTTCCTCTTTCCTCTTTTCCTCCCACCTTCCCTCCTTCTTTTTCCTCCTTCCCTTCCTTATTTCCCTTGTTCTTTTCCTTGCTTCTTTCCTTCCTTTCCTTTCCTTCTTTCCATGGCTATTAAAACCATTCTGGGCAGCTAGGAGATGCAGTGGATGCAGTCCTGCAGTCAGGAAGACCTGAGTTCAAATCTGACCTCAGACACTTACTAGCTGCATGACCCTGGGCAAGTCACTTAACCCTGTTTGTCTCAGTTTCCTCATCTATAAAATGAGCTGGAAAAGGAAGTGGCAACCCACTCCAGTATCTTTGGAAAGAAAACTCCAAAAGAGGTCAGACACAACTGAAAAAAAGACCAAATAATAACATTAACCATGGAAGGCATTCACCAATTAGAGCCCCAGGGCAGGAGTTCCAGTGCTGAAACATTAAGTCCCTCCATGGCATGGTCTCTGTTCTGGTGCAGCAGAGAGGAAGGCAAGAGGTTGGACAGGACATGGTCATAGGATCTGAGACGTAGAGCTTGAAAGGACTTGAGGTATCATCCAGCCTAACCCCCACATTTTACAGACAAGGAAACTTAGACCAAAAAGGACTTGTCCAAGGTCACATAGGTAATAATCATCAGAGAGGGGATTTGAACACAGGTCTCTGATTCCAGAACCAATGCCCTTTCCACAGCTCCATGGTAGCCTTCTTGTTCTCAGCATCTTTTGGTTGTAGAACAAAGAGAAAAGTGAAAGATACAGGATAGTGCAAGGTAATCAGTTCCACTGGAATTGTATCCATTGTGTCTTCAGAACATTTGGTCATAGGAGGCTAAGTACACACGATGCAATGCTCAATAATGCAAAGCAAACTATGCGACCCATGGCTAGATTATGACAACATCTTGCCTAAGAGCAGATTGGCAATATCCAGGACCTTGCAGAACTCCGCATCCTGGCAGTCAAAAATAAGTACATGGGAGACCGTTGCCTTTCATTCTCCGTGAAGGAAAGAGGAAAGAGAAGTGTCCTCTTGATCCCATCAATTAGAAGAGAAGCCATAAAATGTCCAGTATAATTGAATGTCCTCTCTGGCCTTTGCCAAAATAGAGATTTAAAACCTGTTTTATTATGAACTTAATAACTATCAACTAAACAAATAATCAAATAAACATGCAAAATAAGAAAATACAGATTTAAATTCTTAATATATTGTACTATAGAGTTTCTTTCTCTCTTTCATTTTTTAAAAAATAAACTTTATTTATGACTTTCATTTTTAGATCATAATTATTTCTGGATATATTTCCCCTGGCCCCTTCCCCCCCTCCCCGCTCAATGCCTCCCTTGTAGCAAAGAAACACATTTAAACAGTAACATCCAACACTATGGCTGACATTTTATGCAAAATTCTTCACCCACAATCCCTCACCTCTCCACTGAAAGGAAGGAGGTATTTCTTCATCTCTTCTCTTGGGCTGAGATTGGTCATAATGATTACTCAACATTTGGCTTCATTTTAGTGTTGGACAGCTAGGCAGTGCAGAAGGTAAGAGTGTGGGACTTGGGGTCAACAAGATCTGACCTCAAAACCTGCCTCAGATACTTACTAGCTGAATGACCCTGGGCAAGACACCCTAACTCTGTTTGCCTCAGTTCCCTCATCTGTAAAATGGGGGTATTTATAGTACCTACCTCACAAGGTTCCTATGAGGATCATAGAAAATAACATGTACAGTGCTTTGCCAACCTTAAGGCTTTTTATAAATGCTAACTATGAACTATTGTTCATGTTATAATAGTCGTGTATGTTTTTCTCCTGGTTTCTCCTATATCAATTCATACAAATAATCCCATGTTTCTCTTATTCAAATTCTTTACCATTCAGAATTATTCATATTCTTTACCATGCATTTAAACAAACCTGAACCAAATAAGTTAACAAAAAACAATTTCCTGAAAGTGCTTGACTTTTATCACCTTTTTAGTTTATCTATTTACTCACCTTCTTTAATATATGTAAGCCTATTTCTGTGTGTATGCATGCATATGTATATGTGTTCCATTACCTACATGTATATTTCAATGTGCAGACAGTTTGGCTTCTAGTGACTCCTTTTGCATCACTTAATATAAGGCTTTATATAAGAATGTAGATTTTTTAAAAAATATTTCAAATTACAGTCTTCAGTGGTTCCCTATTGCCTCCAGGATAAAATACAAAATCTTCAGCCTGTCAGTTGAAGCCCACCTCAGTTTGGATTTCACCTTCCTTTCCAGTTTTATTTCATTAAACCCTTTACTAGACTCTTAATTGTTCCCTGTCAAAGACACCCATCTTCCATCTTTATCCTCAGCATACATCCAAATCCAGGTCAGATGCCATCTCCTAGACAACTTTTCCTGATCTCTCCTTCCCTGCCCCAATGTTATCACTCTTTCCCTCTTAAAATTACTTTGTGTACAACTTTGAATATATTTTATATTTATTTGTCTGCATCCATGTTGTGCTTTCCCTCCCTATCCCCTGCTGTTGTATTTATCCTTTGTTCTCAAAGAGGACCATGACATCAGGGAAATGATGACATGACTTGCGGTTGACTTTGATTTGAGTGAGGGAGGGCTGTGCAAGGTCACCAGCCTCACTTTCTCCTCCAGAGCCATCTGGATCCAATGGCCTGATATTCATCAGGACAACTGGAGATGGCCCAGGATGCATTGGGAGATTCTGGCCCTTTCAGTCTAAGGTCTTTTCAGGTTCTCACTTTGAGTGAGGTAACGCCCATTCAGATTTCTTTAAGAAGTTAATCAAGGGATGGCCCCTTTAATCAAAACTTAAAAAAAAAATCAAACTGAGAAGGGAAGACCCTCAGGGTTCCTGGTCAAAAGAGAAACAGTTACTATTTAGTATTTACATTCACTCTGTGCAAGGAGGGCAGGGACTTATTGTCCAATCTATGAGCTCCAGAGTGAATTGGGTTTAAGGCTTGGTTTTTTAGAAAGAAATCTAGCCAGTAAACCTGGAGTTAAGGAGGAAGCCTTCAGCCATGGAAATGTACCTTTTTTGGGCAGAGGAGAGAGAGAAGAAGAGGGAGAGGGAGAAGGAGAGGGAGAGGGAGAGGGAGAAGGAGAGGGAGAGGGAGAGGGAGAGGGAGAGGGAGA
>CM053622.1:567043839-567062877 GCA_028646595.1 Phalanger gymnotis
GTTTCCACAATACTCAAATTGTTTCTTTCTGGCTACTTGCAGTATTTTCTCCCTGATCTGGGAGCTCTGGAATTTGGTGACAATATTCCTAGGAGATTTCTTTTTGGGATCTTTTTCAGGAGGCAATTGGTGGATTCTTTCAGTTTCTATTTTACCCTCTGGTTCTAGAATATCAGGGCAGTTCTCCTTGATAATTTCTTGAAAGATGTTATCTAGGCTCTTTTTTTTGATCATGGATTTCAGGTAGACCAATAATTTTTAAGTTATCTCTCCTGGGCCTATTCTCCAGGAAAGTTTTCTTCCATTTTTTTCATTCCTTTGGTTCTGTTTTATAATATCTTGATTTCTCATAAAGTCAGTAGCTTCCACTTGCTCTAGTGTAATTTTTAAGGTAGTATATTCTTCAGTGGTCCTTTGGACCTCCTTTTCCATTTGGCTACTTCTGCCTTTCAAGGCATTCTTCTCCTCATTGGCTTTTTGGAGCTCTTTTGCCATTTGAGTTAGTCTATTTTTAAAGTGTTATTTTCTTCAGTAATTTTTGGGTCTCTTTTAGCAAGTCATTGTTTCTCATGGTTTTCTCACATCCTTCTCATTTCTCTTCTCAATTTTTCCTCTACTTCTCTAACTTGCTTTTCCAAATCCTTTTTTGTTTGCTTTTTTTTTGGAGGGGGGAAGGCAGGGCAAGTGGGGTTAAGTGAATTGCCCAAGGTCACACAGCTGGTACATGTGTCAAGTGTCTGAAGCCAGATTTGAACTTAGGTCCTCCTGACTCCAGGGCCAGTGCTCTACTCACTGTGCCATCTAGCTGCCCCCCAAATCCTTTTTGAGCTCTTCCATGGCCTGAGACCAGTTCATGTTTTTCTTGGAGGCTTTTGATGTAGGCTCTTTGACTTTGTTGATTTCTGGCTGTATGTTTTGATCTTCTTTGTCACCAAAGAAAGATTCCAAAGTCTGAATCTGAATCTGAGACCATTTTCACTGCCAGTTCATGTTCCCAGCCAACTGTTTGACCCTTGAGCTTTTCATTGGGATATGACTGCTTGTAGAGTACAGAGTATTTTGTCTCAAGCTCAAGGGGCTGCACTGTTGTTTTCAGAGCTATTTCTACACACCAAGCTCTGCCACACCAGTGCTCCTCCTCCCCCAAGACCCTCCAACCTGGACCTCAACTCAGATCTAAGCAGGCTCTGCATTCCTGCTCTAATCCACTGCTTAATTCCTCCCACCAGGTGGGCCTGGGGCCAGAAGCAACTGCAGCCGTAGCTCTGTAAGCAGCCACAGAGCTGTACCACCTCTGCCACCCCCAGGGCAGTGGCTGACCACAAACTTATTTCACTCATTCCTTGCAGTTTTTCCCACTAACCTACTCTGTTGTCTTTGTGGGTTGAGAAGTCTGGTAACTGCCACAGCTCACTGATTCAGGGGGCTACAGCCTATTCCACTTGGCACCCAGTCTGGTTGGTCCAGGCATGGCCCATGCTGGGCTCTGCTCTGCTCCTCTCCCAGCATGCTGCAATAGACCTTACCCAGTGACCATCCAGGCTGTCTTGGGCTGGAGCCCTGCTTCCCTCTGCTATTTCGTGGGTTCTGAAGTTTTAGAATTTGTTCAGAGTTGTTTTTATAGGGGAGAGCTTTAGGCAAGTCCCTGCTTTCCAGCCTCCATCTTGGCTCTGCCCGCCCCCCCCCCAAGCAATCTTTAAGACAAGTTTGCAAAAGTTTATTTTCATGCTTTATAGTGGGCAAGCGTTCTTAGGGAACCTGCAACCATATAGGAGTGCAGGGGAAGTTTTTATAAAAGGTTTTAGGGGGCTAAAGTGGGGAACCATGTCAGTTAGGTGTTTCAGGGTGGGATTAGGGAGTGGTTAAGGCATGGTTAAGGAGTGGTTAGTTCTTAAAGGAACATGCACATTTAGTATCTACTGCGCAGGAGTATTACTCAAAGTTCTCTATGAAATAGCCCACAGTGCAGTTTCTAGGGATGTGGTTTTTACTGTGAAACATCACCAAGTTCACTATCAGTCAAGGCTAAAGGGGAATCTCTATATAGTTTCTCGTCTAGTATCTTGTTAGACAAAATACTATGTCAGGACACATGTTAGAAAGATCAGTAAATAGTAAATATGGTTATGACTCAGTGTGTAGTCAATTATCAGCATCCAGAAATCAATCTATAATTAGGCATAGCTGCTTACTAAGGAAGAAGCAGAGATAAGTTGGGGCATGCTGCCCTTTAGCTAGAGATGGACTGCTTGGGACAGAATATGTTTTGAAAACTCGAAGTGTTTTGGAATTGGGGTTCAGGCACAGGCACCTAAGCAGAGGCTGTTAGAATTAGAGTCTAAGCACAAGCACCTCATCACTGGAAAGGCACTTAATATGTTTGTCACTCAGTATCCTCATTTATAAAACAGGTGTAATAAAATCTTTACTACCTATTTAATAGGGATATTGTAAAGAAAATCAGTTTGTAAAGCTTGCTATCGTTTGGGGTTTTCTTGGCTAAGATACTGGAGTAGTTTGTCATTTCTTCTCCAAGTCATTTTTATGATGAGAAACTGAGGGAAACAGGATTAAGTTATTTGCTCAGGGTGACACAGCTAGTAAGTGTCTGAGGCCAGATTTGGACTCAGGAAGATGAATCTTCCTGATTCCCAGCCCAGTGCTCTATCCATTATTCTACCTAACCACCCCTTGTAAAGCATAGAATGCTATATAAGTATGAACAATAGCAAATATTTCTTCTTCCCTGTCTTTGATAATTTTTTTGCTGAGAACTTATTTATTATCTAGTTCCACCCCTTCTATGATGCATGAAGTCCTTCTCTAATATACTAGATATGTGATCATTCATTTCCTCCTTGAACAGCTCCAGTGGCAGAAAATGTATTATGGTACAAAGCAGCCTGTTTAATTGTTGTTATAATTACTATTAGGAAGGTTTTCCTGATGTTTAGTCAAAAGCTTCGGTTCTATTACTTCCAGCCAGTAGTCTTCTTTCTGTTTCCTGGAGTAAAGAAGAGTAAGTGTAATCTTTTTTAAACTTTTTTTTTCAATTAACATGCATTTATTTAACCAAGACACATAGGAATTATATGAATGCAACCACAAAATATGATTTACGGAAATTGGAAGAATATTATTTGCTCATGGGTAGGCCAATAAAATATTAAAAGAGTGACAATCCTAAATTTATGTACTTACTCAGTGTCGTACCTATCAAAATACCAAAGGACTATTTGATGGATGTAGAAAAAAATAATAGCAAAATTCATTTGTAAGAATAAAAGATCAAAAATCTTTAGAGAAATAAGGGGGAGAAAGTCCCTCACAAATGTACAAAAAGAAAAGAAAAAGTGAAATTGTGAAATAGATGTGCATAGTAAAGCAAAACATATTGGGCCTGTCCAAAAGTGTATCTAATTGTATGTCATGAGTATACTACCTCTTTGTCTAAAGGTGGATAGGATGCATTACCATTGGTTCTCTGTAATTGTGGCTGGTCACTGTGTTCATCAGAGTTCTTAAATCTTCTCAAGTTGTTTGTTTTTATAATATTATTATTGTATAAAATTTTCTCCTGCTTTTGCTTCCTTCACTCTGTATCAGTTCATACAGTTCTTGTTAGGCTTCTCTGAAGTAGTCCCTTTTGTTATTTCTAACAGTATATTAGTATTACATTCCATTGTTCAGTCGTTTGAAGAACTTATTGGTATCTAGTTCTTTGCCACTACAAAGAGAACTGCTATGAATATTTTTCATACATATGAGTCTTTGATTTTTAAGAGTATTCACCCTGTCTTGATGTTGCTGGGTCAAAGCAACTTTTTGACATAGTTCAAAACTGGTTTCTAAATATTGGACCAGTTAACTTCACCAGCAATGCATGAATGCAAATACTTTCCCACAGCTCCTCTACTATTTGTCATTTTTCTTTTTTGTCAACTTTGCCAATTTGATGTCTATGTGGTAGAATCTTAGAGTTGCATTAATTTGTATTTCTATAATTATTATTTATTTGGAATGTTTTTATTTTCATGTGCCTAGTGATAGTTTTGATTTCTTTCTTTGAAATCTGCTTGTCCATATCCTTTTACCATTTGCCAATTGGAAAGTAGCTTTTATTCATATAATTTTAAATTAATTCCTTATAAATAAATTTTAAAGGAATTCCTTGTAAATGAAACCTTTATCAGAGAAACTTGTTATAAAGGTTTTTCTTGGTTAACTTGTTCATTTCTAATTTTATCTGTATTGGTTTTTTTTTCAAAAACATTTAAATTATAAACAGAAATTATCCATTTTATCCTCTGTGATCTTGTTTTTATCTCTTGTTTGATTATGAACTCTTCTTCTATCCTTAGATCTAAAAAGTAATTCATCCCTTGTTCCTACTATTTTTTTATGATGTGGCCTTTTTATATGTCCATTTGGAGCTTATCTAGGTATAACATGTGAACTGTTGTTCTCAATCTAATCTATATTAGAATGCTTTCTAGTTTTCCCAGCAGTTTTTGTCAGATAGTATGTACTTACTCCAGTAGATGGTATCTTTGGGCTAATCAAACATTAGGTTACTAGATTAATTTGCTTCTGTTTTTGTGAACCTAATCTGTTCTACTTACTTTTTTTTAACCAATACCAAATTGCTTGATGACTATTGCTTTTTAGGATAGTTTGAGATCTTGTTCATTGAGATCTGTTCATTAATTGAACAATTACTTTTTCTTCTCTTTTTTTACATTTGTGAAGGACTTTCCACTTTTCTCCTGTTATTTCTCTAAAGATTTTTGATTTTTTATTTTTCCAAGTGAATATAGTTTGAGATCCGGTATACTTTCCCCAAAGAAGAAGAGGGCAGTGAGAGAAGAGTGTGTGCATCCTTAATGCTCTATGCTTTTATTCAATATGCTTCTATTGCCCTGCCTTTCTTCCCTTCTTCTCTACCAACCCATAATCACAAGTTCTTATCCATTTTTTCCCTTTAAAAATTTTCTTCATAACCCATTCTTTGAGGTTAGAAGAGTTTTTTTTTGTACTTATGATCAATCCCTCCCTGACCTTACCCTCCTTCTTATTTCTTCTCTTAACTCTCTCCATTCCCTTCTCTTTCTATGTTGAGTTAAATATATTTCTATTCCAAACCGTGTGTTTGTGTGTGTGTGTGTGTGTGTGTGTGTGTGTGTGTGATCTACCTGCTTGTGATTGGTTCCAATGAAAGTGAGGTTCAAGTGACACTCTCTCTGACTCCTTCTTGTTTGTATACTCTTTTATTTATTCATTTTGTTTACCTGAAATAAGTTCCCTTCCCAACCCCGCCAGAAGAAAAGTTTCCTTTCTTCTTAAGATCATGAAAACATAGTAAAACTATTCCTAGTCCCTCAGTCTTATCTACCCCCCTCTCTGACTTCTGATGAGATTGAGGTTCTGAGGAGAAACTTTTATCTTCTCTTTCTATTATAACACAAATACTTCACCCTTGTATAGTCTCTTCTGATTGCTTGCTTGTATTTTTTTTTATCTTTCTCTTGACCCCTGTGTTTATATTTCAAAGTTTCTACTCAGCTTCAGTCTTTTCTTCTGTAATGCTTGGAAGTTCTGTATTTCATTAAAGGTCTATTTTCTTCCCCCGTGGGATTATACTCAGCTTTTCAGGGTAAATTATTCTTGACTGTACACTTAAAGGTTTTACTTTTAGGAATATTGTATCTCATGCTTTCTGTTACTTTATTGTTGTAGCTTCCAAATCTTGTGTGATCTTGACTATGGTTTCTTGACATTTGAACATCTTCTTCCTGTCTGCTTTCAGTATTTTTTCATTGGCCTGGAAACACTGGATTTTGGCTATCTTACACGCAATGTAAAAATATCTAGAAAGAGGCCCCTAGAGTACTGGCTGGATCCTCTATAGAGGACATGTAGATAAACAAAGTGAAGAATCACATAGAGTACTAAGACATGAATGTGTTGTTACCCAGGTTGATGGAAGTCATAGCCATGTTGATACCATCACAGATACACTGAAGAACTAAAGATGTACAAATACTTATGAAGAAACTGGCTTACTTCCATATTGGAAATGAAGACTTTCTCTAGTACTGAGGTTTTCTTATGGGCTTTACAAGGTATGAAGCTGAATTAATCTTTTATCTATCAAATACTGAAAGGATAACTCAATTATTATTTTTATGAAGGAAAATCGTGTTGGAGAAAAGATGAGTTCAAACCATCTTTTATTGTACACCCATCTTTATAGGTGTGCATCTTCTGTCATTGAGCTTCAGCAATTTGTTAAACAAACTGGTTCATATCATTATCTCATTCACATGCAAATGCCACAATGCATACATTATGTTGGGAGTTTGCTTATATTTTTTTTGTTTACTAAGCAAAACCAATTAGAAATATGTATAAATTGGTACTTGAAAGTGTCATAAGTAATGCTATTAGGTGAATAAAAAGCTAGGTATTCATGAATTAAATTATTAACTGCCTTAAAGTTTTTAAAATAAGAATAACCCTAACTTTAGTCATTAAAATATTAAATACTCTAGAATATTAAAAGTTGAATGGAATCATGTGCTCTATGCAATTGAGGATAAATCTGTGCAGCCAGGGGTTTAAAAAAACCCTTCACATGTCAGCTCTTTTGAATACAAATCATATTTCTAATTACCAAAGTCATATGATGCTGTTTTCAAGTACATCTTAATTTCAAAGAACAAATCTGCTTTTATAACCCTGAAAAAAATAAATTACTGACCTCAGGTATTTCCTCTAAACCACCAGTTCTAAAGTGATGAGTGGATGTCTTTACTTACCCACGAGTACAGCTGACACAGCAGGACTGGTTCTAACAAGTTCAGTTAGCTTCCGAGAGCCCAACCCAGGAGCTTCTTCCTGCCTTCTACCAATGATAGACTACAGAGTTAAGAATGAAAAATCACAAGAACTATCATAATTGGTATGTAGGAAAGAATTGAACATACATGTAAGGTATAGCATTTAGAAACACCAGGGGCTGGATAAAAGGAGAATGTTCAAAAACAATTGTGGTAGTAAAATAGTCTTACCATTTCTTGTAAATTGATGTAATTTTATGTTTATTTCAATTGTTCTGAAATGATTATTAACTCATTAGGTTTTCGTTAATTTTTTTCTTCAACAAGCCATTTCTTAATTAATAAAAAAAAAAGATTTTCTAGAGGCAATGTAATATAGTAGAAGGAGCCTTGGAATCGGAGCCAGAAGATTTGAGTTCAAACATGGGTTCTGCGACTTGCTCCCTGTATGATCTTAGTTAAGGTTCTTCTTCTTTCTGAACTTCAACTTTTTCATCTGTAAAATGAGGTGGTTGGATTAGATAATTTTATTTGATTTTTGCACTGAATATGGTGACTTTATTGATGGTACAAAATAGAGAACTCTGTGCATCTCCTCCCTACTACAGGGGTGCTTTAGGGCAAGGATGTGAATGGGGCACAGGATTCCCAGCACAGGAACATAGGTTGGGGACTCATTTTTTGGTTGGGAATGAAGATCTGTGGCTTTCTACTTTAACCCTTGAAGGACATGTAGCCATGAGGTCTACTACACAGTTGCTATAACCATACTCATTGTCATACCAGGAAATAAGCTTAACAAAATGGTCATTGAGGGCAATACCAGTGCTAGCATCAAAGATAGAAGAGTGGATGTCACGGTTAAAGTCACAGGTTACAACCTGGTCCTCTGCGTAGTACAAGATACCTCTCAAGGGTCCCTCTGATACCTACTTCAGCACTTTCTTGATTTTATCATATTTAACAGATTTCTCTATGTTTTCGGTCAGATCAAGATATACTGGGAGTAGGAACATGGAAGAGAGTAGAAATATGTGAGCTTCCCACTGAGCTCAGGTATGACCTTGCCTACAGCTTTAGTAGGATCAGTGGAAGCAGGAATGATATTTTGGGCAGCACCATGCCCATCATGCCACTGCCTGCCAGAGGAGCAACCTACGGTCTTCTTGGTGGTAGTAATGGCATAAACTGTGGTCATGAGTCTTTTGAATGACCTTGGCCAAGGGGGGCAAGCAGTTAGTAATGAAGGAGGTGTTACTGATGGTCTTAAGGAAATTATTCTATTTCTCCTGGTTTACTCCCATCACAAACATTAGGGCATCAGCAGAAGGGGCAGAGATAATGACTCCCATGGCTCCACCTTTCAAGTGAGCCCTGGCCTTTTTCATGGTGGTAAAAACACAAGTCAATTTTACAATATACTTGGCTCCAGCATCTTTTCATTTAATATTGGTAGGATCTGGCTCTTAGAAGATGGTAACGGTTTTTCCATTGATCACCAGCTCTCCATTCTCAGCCTTGATAGTGTCCTTGAAGTTGCCATGGTTGGAATCGTATTGAAACATATAAACCATATAGTTGTAGTCAATGAAGGGGTAACTGATGACCACGATGTCTACTCCACAAGAGTTGAATATAGGCTTGGTCACCAGGCACACAGTGCAGTTCAAGCCTTTGATGCTGACTTTCACCATCTTGTTTCAGGGATGTTATTGCAGCATTAGACCCTGACACTGAGCTTGAGAGAAGGGCTGAAAAGATTCAGTGATTTTAAAGGTTTCTTCCAGAAATCCTATGGCATTCTAGTAAATAGTGTTGCTTTAAAATTCTAAATCAATTTTTCCTCTGTCTTTGAGGAGGCCCAATCTAAGAATTCACAGAGAACATGGTGATTTTCAGAGTTAGGTTATTGTACATGAACCTTATCAATCAACTAATCAAAAAATATTTCTCCAGTGCCTGCTATGACCTAGAACAGGGGTGGGGAACATGCAGCCTTGAGGCCACATGTGGCCTTCTAGGTCCTTGCCTGTGGCCTTTTGACTGAGTCCAAGTTTTATAGAACAAATCCTTTTATTACAGGGATTTGTTCTGAGAAGTTTAGATTCAGTGAAAGGGCTGTACTTGAGGACCTAGAGGGCCATGTGTGACCTTGAGGGCCCAGGTCCCCCACCCTTAACTAGAACTGTGCTAGGTGCTGAGGTGATAAGAACTGAAAATCTAATGGAAAACTTATACATACAAAATGATTACAAGACAATACAGGAGAAAGAGTTTGAATTGTCACTTTGTCATTATCTGTATACATGAATTTGGGCAAATTACTCTTTGGACCAGGTTTTCCTCATCTGCAAAATGAAGAGGTTAAATTAGATGACCTCTAAGTCTTCCTGGTAACTGTTAATAATCAAATGCTACTAAGTGCTACATTGCTACAAGCAAAATCTATAAGATTTCAGAGAAGGGGGAGAAAAAAATGGAAGCTGGAATATCAAGAAAGACTTCAAGACATTGGGAGGGACTTGAGCAAGGGATGGAAGGGAGGTTTAGAAAATGGATCAGCTGGGAAGGAGGGAAAGTAGTAATCTATGTTATGCCAGAAATGGGTGAATGGGTGAGTAGAGGAAGGCAACTGGATGTTTGTCATTAATTAATAAAACTTTCTAAGGATTTACATTAAGCGAAAACAGTGATTCTTGGATCAAAGTACTACTTTTCAATTAGAGTCAATAAAACTGAGAATGTGAGACTATATTTGTAAATTTTATCAAGTACACATAGTCTATACTCCAAACTCTCACCATCCGTTGTCTTTGGTGTTGATATTAATGCCTCATAACTAAGGAAGTATGTGAGGGGGTTTGGAGGGAGGAGTGTGGAGATGTTTGGGGTGATAAGAGAAAAGGACTGTCAGATGCCTGAAGGCTCAAGTCATCTCCTGAATGGTTATGCTGCTATATTTAGAAAACACAAATTTTATCAAAGATAGGATCCTAATTGGAAAAGGACTTTAGGCCATTCATTTGGTAAGAGTTAGGGCTAGAATTCCAGCAAAACAGCTGAATGGCTGGACTGACACTTAACTCCTGTCATCTTCTCAGAACAGCAAGAAATCATCCAAATGAAGGAGAAGGACAAAGGGGTTAATAAGAATAAGGGGAACAGCAATGAGAAGGAGAACAAGAACAGGAACAGTGATAACAAAAGAAGAGAAGTCTTAGTAAAAGGAATTAGTGCAATGGGCTGAGACAAATTGAAGACAGAGTTCCATAAGGAAAAAATAATAATACTACATCAACAATAAGTAGAATCCACATAAGAAAGAATGGAATAAATAGAAGAAACTTCAGAGTGGTTTAAAAACTAAAAAGGCAATTGAAGGGAACTGCTAAAATAGAAATTAGAGTGCTAAAAAATACAAAAAGCTAAGAAAATTGATTAGAGCGGGTTGTAGAGAACATTAACAAAGCATTAGATTTTGAAAAAGATACAACTATGGAAGAAAAATATTAGAGCAAAATCAGAAGAGAGCCATTTCACTCTGAAGCTCATAGATTGGACCACAATAGGTCCCTGCACAAGCTCCACTTAAAGGCTAAATTTTGGGCCCTCCTGGCTCAGAGTGAATGTCAGCGGTAACATTCTCTTTTGACCAGCAATCCTGAGGGTCTTCCCCTCCCAGTTTGATTTTTTTTCTTTTTTCTCATTGTGATTCTGGGGTCAAGACTCTGAGTAGCCATATGTTCGGACCGCACAACTGCTCAGATGCAAAGGCTCTCTCTATCCAGTGTGTATCTAAAGTGTATAGCAATATTGCTTTGGTTCAAACAGTCAGAGCCCTGTCTGTTGGTCTTTACGCTAATTTCTCTGCTTGTATTTTCTCTACTTGGTAATTTCTCTGATGTTCAGGGTGTTGACTTTTCCCCTGAACTAGTGAATGTAATTAAAAGTAGGATTGTTAACCCCTTTTTGTGCAGATCTAAGAACCTGTGCTAGCAGCCATCCTGAGTGTGCCAGTGTGGTTGCTGTTATGCAGTCTCAGAGGAGAGAAGAGGGTTTATTTGAGAATGTTGCAAAGGTAGAATTGATAGGATTTAGGAATAGATCAGATAGGGGTAGAGAGAGGGTGAAAGAGTGAATAGTAGAAGATGCCACCTAGGTAGCACTAGTACTATAGTGTTACCCTTATTAGGAGTAGGGAAGTTAGAATCAGAGGTTTAGGGAGAAAAGATAATAAATTTAGTTTTGGTCATGATAAGTTTCAGTCCAATAAGCAGTTACAAATATCAGTGAGGTCCCTTACTTGCTAAGTGCTGTGACTAGCAGGGATGAACCAGATGAGACTGGGAGTCTGATCCAATCAACACAGGATTTCCTGAACTGTATTGCTTGAGAGGACACCTTGAAAATTCCCAAAAGTCAGAATCAGCCAATAGGTTAAGAAAGAAAGCATTATGAGGAGCTCAGCAAGAGGCCCCACCAAAATAAAGCATATTGTAACAGATGACAAAAGAGATTTCAGAAAAACATTATTTCTTAAGAATGGAGGCTGATGCTAGGGACTATACTAGAAACAAGTCCAAAAATTGTCTCTGCATTTGAATTATGATTAGATTCAAGCATCTGATACTCTGTAGCACTATAACACTCATTTCCATCAGCTGGAAATCTTTTGGGGCAGCGGTGCAGAACCTGTGGCCTCAAGACCACATGTAGCCTTCTAGGTCCTTGGGTGCGGCCTTTTGACCAAGTCCAAGTTTTACAAAACAAATCTTCTTATTAAGAGGATTTGTTCTGTGAAGTTTGGATTCAGTCAAAGGGCTGCACTTGAGGACCTAGGGGGCCACATGTAGCCTCTAGGCAACAGGTTCCCTACCCCTGTTTTGGGGGATGGACAGCAAAATGATAGAGAATTCAATGTCAGTGAAAAAAGAATGATGTCATATAAAAAGCACTAGATTTGGGGTCACAATCCTTGGGTTCAAACTCTAGGCTTGGTATTTGTTGTTACCTGTGTGACCTTGGACAAATTACCTCTTAGTCCTTGGCATCCTTATTTGTAAGATTGACGGGGGCTAGGGGGTGGACTAATTGACCTTTAAGATCTTTGAGCCTTAAACCTTAATGCTCAGTTCAAAGACTGGAATTCTATTTAAATTTGGATCCTGCAACTAGAAGGAAAGGATCAGATGCTTGCAGAAGTCTACAGATGTCTACAGAAGAAAAAGCAAGCGGAGCAGATGAAGGGCAATAAATTCATTTGTATTTGTGAACCAATGAAACCTGTGCATCATTTTGCATTTTGAACAATCTCTATGATGTATTAAAATCCCTAATGTTGTATCTGTGTCTGAATGTAAAGAAATAATCCTCCTCCTCCTCCCCAAAGAAATCATACCTATCATCCTGACTTTTTTTTTTGAAGAGGAACACTCTTGAGATCTGGATCTCAGCAAGACCGTTAGAAACAGAACCGTCGACAGACCAGGACAAAGAAAAAAACAGGATACTGAGTACATGCGCTCTTGACTCCCTTTCCCGCTCAGGTTGATGTGCTTCCAGTCAGGAGCACTTGCTTAATTCCGAGGTTTGGATCAGCCTTGACCACTGGCCACTTGTCCAGGTCCAGCTGAATTTCCAGTCTTGCCTTAGCTTGAGCAACTTGCCCAGGGCTCTGTGGTTTGCTGCAGTTCTATGGTAGCAATTCCCAAGTGAGCCCAAAGGGAGAAGGGAGTTGGGAAAAGAATGATATATCTGGAAACATAAACTTATTTATTAATTCATCTACCCAGCATGCATGTATTAAACACCTACTGTATGTAGAGCACTGTGCTCGATATTGAGAGATATGTAAGTATTAGATACAACTTCATATAAAATGATCTTGTCCTCATAGAGCTCATAGTCTAGTAGCCTGGGCTAAGGCAAGGAATCAGGAGAGTTAAGGATGTGTTCGGAGTTGGAACTTTACTTGGGATGCAATACAGACCAATTGAAGATTTTTTTGAGCAGAGGATTGACATAAAGAAAGATGAGTCTGCTAGTATGGTATGAAAGATGGACTGGAGAGGGCAGGGAGTGGAGGAAGAAAAACCTGTTAGGTGGCTATTGTGATGTAAATGTAGCTAGAGAGGTTTAGTAGAATCAAAGACTCAGAAAGAATATTACGGATAGAGGAAAGATCTGAGGTAAAGCACAAATCCTTGAGCCTCAGCCTTTGATAGAGAAATTCACCCTTTTGTCCTCAGATAGAAACTAGGTCTCCCAAGAGGACTGAGCTTATGGTGGAGTACTGGACTTGGAGTCAGGATGACCCGGATTCAAATTTTACCTCAAATCAAGTGAGACAATATTTGTAAATCACTTAGCAAAATGCCTGGCACATAGTAGGCTCTTGCTAAATACTTGTTCCCTTCTTTACTCCCTTATCCCCAGATACTGTGTGACCCCATGGATCTAGCCTTCCTGGGTCTTAGTCTCCTTCTCTGTAAAGTGAGGCAGTAAAACAATGACTTCAAAGGTTCCTTCTAGCTCTGAGTCTGTGATTCTGGACTTGGACCATTTTATCACGTATATTACATATTCTGTCATATTTTCCACATAAAAATTTCATTTGGCATCATTACCCTTTCTAGGCAAAAAGGTCCATGAGGGCACATTTCCTGCCCTGTCACGGTCCTCAAGGAGCTTACAATGAGAATCATTTCCCCCTTCAGAAGCTGCCTGACTCGAAGCCTTGTGGGAAATATAGTCCAGAGAAACATGGGTTTTGCCTGGACATAGGTCCCTTAGAAAATCCCAAGATTTTGGAGCTGGAATGAACCTCAGAGGTCAATTAGTCTAGGAGTTCTTAACCTGGGGGCCATGAACTTGTTTGAAAAAAATGATAACTGTATTTCAATATACTTGGTCTCCATAACCCTATTTATTTTATAAGAAGGGGTCTATAGGTTTTACCAGATTGTCAAAGGAGTTTATGACATAAGAAAGGATAAGAATCTTCGCTTTAGATCCTCATAGATGAGGAAAGAGAGAAGTCAACTGGGTAAGATCATACAACTAATAAGTGTCAGAGCAAGGACTTGGATCCATCAGGGGGAATAAGGCATAATCTTTGTACCTGTGCTTTTAGCATAGAACAGGGGTGGGGAACCTGCAGTCTTGAGGTCACATGTGGCCCTCTAGGCTCTCAAATGCAGCCCTTTCACGGAATCCAAACTTCACAGAGCAAATCCCCTTAATAAAAGGATTTGTTCTGTAAAACTTGGAGTCAGTCCAAAAGCTACACTGAAGGACCTAGAAGGCCACGTGTGGCCTCAAAGCCACAGGTTTCCCACCCCTGGAATAGTATCTTATACTTTGTAGATATTTAGTAAGTGCTGAATTAAATCAAATATAAACCTAGGTGGTATTTCCAAATGGAATAGGAACAGAGAACAGATAGTACCAGGACCTACCTTAGCTAAAGGGAATAAAAATGAAAGATAAGTCAAGAGATCAAATCTTGTGCCGTTACTAAATGGGAAAGGCTGATTCCCCAGCTAATCAATGAATCAGAGGAAGGAATCCTGACTGTGATTCCTTGGGGAGGAATATGAAGAGGTAGATAAGACCACTGGGGACAGAGTAGGGGGGAAAAAGAGTGACCAAAGAAGACCGAGAAGTAAAAGCCAGAAGATGGAAAAGAGAAATAATTTTTTAAATAGGAAATATATTGAAGTATATAGGAAAACATTTACATTAGTAATAGATCGTATTTCTTTAACTCTTGCAGGTTACAAAGGGCTTTTGTCTCAACATTTCCCGTGAGGCAAGGTAGAGCATCCATTTTTAAATGAAGAAACTGAGGCTCAGAGAGGTAAAATTAGTAACCCACAGTTAGTAAAAGAGAGCCAGATTCCAAACCCAGGTCCCTTGATTCCAAGTACAGAGATATTTCCATTACACCAGGTTTTAAAATCCCAAATTAAATTTTGCCAGAAAGACAATTTCAGAAAGTGAAATGGGCAAGGGCTGGCCTACCTGGTTGGAACTGAATTGTGCAAAGTGGGAGGAGGCAGTGGAGGAGAGCGAGGGAAAGCAGAGATGGGAGAATACAAAATTTAGGTACAGAATTCAAGACAAAAGTATAATCTTAGATTTCATAGAATCTTGGAGCTGGAAGGGACCTTAAAAAACTAATTTAATGCAGAACAAAACAAATTTTTTGGATGTAGCCAAAGCAGGAATTTGTTTTTGCTTGACTGTGCATAATTGTTACAAGGCCTTTCTTTCTCTCTCTTTTTTCTTTAATAATGAGGTGATGGGGGGCAGCTAGGTGGCGCAGTGAGTAGAGCACCAGCCCTGGAGTCAGGAGGACCTGAGTTCAAATCTGACCTCAGACACCTGACATACTAGCTGTGTGACCTTGGGCAAGTCACTTAACCCCAATTGCCCTGCCTTCCCCCCTCAAAAAAATAACGGGGTAAGGGTAGAGGAAAGATTGTTGTTGATTAAGAAAATGAAAATTAAAAGACTTTTAAAAAAAGCTAATGTGATGTAACCCTCCTCACTTTATAGAGGAAGCTGACAGAGGACGAAGCCCTCACTGACAGTGACAGAGCTTGTCCAAGAACCCAGGACTCCTGGTTCCCAGTCCAGGTCTTACTAATGTTGTATTTTCTTCAACAAGAGAATAAAAAGCAGCCAAATTCTGGTTAACTGTCATGAAGAATCTCTGTCACAGATAACTGGTAAGGAAATACATCTTCTTCCACTTGGTACTAGCAGGATCATGGCATACATTCTGTCAGATGTGGCTGCTTGCTCCATTGGCTTTGCTTGAAGGTTTTTCTTTGTGAGGAGTCTAACTCTTAAAGTTCCTGAGAATAGCAGCACCCCCCCAGACCACCAGTCCCGGGCTCTTCTCTAATCACTTAGAATGTAAATATTCTCATGCTTTGCTGAGGGCCACACTGTCATCCTTTTTAGTGTACTGAAAATGAGACAATGTCTGTACATCACTTTGCAAACTTTAAAGCCTATATAAGTGTCAGTTATTATGACTATTATCATTATCCCTCACCAAAGCTAGAGCAGCGCTGAGTACAGAGCAGGCATTCTCTAAATTCTTGTTAAATTTAATTGGAATCTCTTTTTTTTTCCTCTGTAAGGCCATGACAGCCCAATCGAGGGAATTTAGAAAATAGAGAAATTGAAAATCTTCTAACCTTTAGATCCAAGCCACTTAAGATTAGGGCTTTCCTCTAAGTTATTACTGCTTGGAGGTTAGCTCCCAACTGCTCCCTAAGGGCAGGAATTTAGAAATCGATGAATTCTCAATTTAAAAAATAATCTTTTAATTTGCTCTTTGAAACTAGAACATAGTATGAGACCATAAAGAATGGGTTTGAAGATATTCACAGCAATACTTGTTTCAGTAGCAAACTTTAGACAAAGTGAATGCTCACTGATTGAAGAATGGTGAAACAAAGGGTGAAAGATGAACGTAATGGAATATTAGTGTGCAACAGGAAATGGTGAATTTGGAGAAATATAATCTGTTGCAGAGTCAAGTAAGCGGAACCATGAAAACAATGGATACAATAACTAGTGTAAGTAAATGAAATGAAAACCACAATAAGACGATGACCTAGCATCCTGCTTTCTTCAAAAGGCCTTCCCTTTGAAATTAACTCCCATTTGCATTCCGTAGATCCTGTATGTCAATACTTGTTTGCATGTTATTGTTGCCCCCAATAGAATGTAAACCGGGGGAGGATGAGGATTGATTTTGCCTTTTTTTGTATCCTCAGCTCCTGGCACATAGTAAGGGCTTAGTAAATGTTGATTAATTGAGTAACTGTAATGATAAAGATTAGAACAACAGAAGAGACTGGAATGAAAGAACCATCTCCCTCTAGAAGAGAGTAAGATCATTTCCCTCTCTCCTTTCATGAGGTATGGAAAATTGCAAATACAGTCTGATACCGTTCCTGCGTCATTTGGTTTTACTGAACTCTTTTTTTTTTCTTTACAAGGGAGGGCTTATCAATCAATAAATATTTATTGAATACCTACTATGGGCCAGACACTGTGCTAAATGCTGGGGATACAAAACAAGCAAAAGAGGGTCCTTGCCCTCAAGGAGCTTACAGTCTATTGGAGGAAGATAACATTCAAACAAATATATATCAAGCAAGCTATATGCAGCTATACACAGGATAAATGGGGAATAATTAGAATTAAGAGGGTTTGGGATAATTCTTCCTGCAGAAGGTAGGATTTTAGTTGGGACTTGAAGGAAGCTGGGAAGGCCAATAGTTGAAGTAAAGGAAGGAAAACTTTCCAGGCATGAGGGAGCAATAGAAAATGCTCATTGCCCAAGAGATGTAGCATCTTGTTTGTTGGAACAGCCGGGAGATGAGTGCCACTTGAGTGAAAAATCCGTTTCAGGGAGAGGAATGTAAGAAGACTGGAAAGGTAGGAGGGAGCTAGGTTATGAAGGGCTTTGAATGCCAAATAAAATACTTTGTATTTCATCCTGAGCCATATGTAAGACGTGATTGGTACCAGCTGCTTTAGGAAAATCATGTTAGTAGCTTAATGGAGTGTGTGAAGGTGTGGTATGTCTGAGGATCAGCAAAGGCATCAACAAAAATTTGTTTAAAAAAATGGGCTTGTTCTGCTGCTTTTTTGTTTCCTTGATTAGAACCCATTCAATCATTACTGTGAGATCTTGGTAAAGTCTTTGTAAACTCGAGGAAGTCCCAGGATTTGGTGCAGTTGCCACTTGAGAGTAAACTAAGATGTTCCCCGCATTTCGGTTTGGAACAACAAAGGGTGGGGGAGGGAGAAAGGCTTTCAGCTTGGGTAAGGGTTGAGAAGTCGGAACACAGAGAGTTGTTCAGTGATCTCCAGAAGAAGGAGTAGAACTCCTTGAACCTGGAAGGGACAGTTTGGTGGGTCCTCATGGTGAGGGGGGGCAGTGATAGGGCAGGGGAAGAACTAGAGAATGTCAGAACAGATCAATGCAATGATGCATCTGGAGTCTAGAAGAATAACAGTGTGTAGTGGAAAGAGTGATGGATCCTGAGCCAGAGGATCTGGTTTCAAATCCTGGCTCTGTGATTTATTATGTGTGTGACCCAGGGAAAAATCATTGAACTCTTCTGGGGCTCAGTTTAAAATGAGGAGGTTCGGGGCAGCTAGGTGGCACGGTGGATAGACCACCAGGCTTGGAGTTAGGAAGACCTGAGTTCAAATCCAGCCTCAGACACTTACTAGCAGCGTGACCCTGGGCAAGTCACTTAACCCTGGTTACCCTCCCCCCCAAAAAGTGATAATAAAATGAGGAGGTGGGACTTAATGAACTCCGAGCTACTTTCGAGTTCTAAGACTATTGGTGCTTGATTAAGAGGCAGAAAGGCCTGAGACATTTACTGTCTACTAATCCTAAACAGATCTCTTAGCCTCTCAGGCTCAGCCATGGGGATAAAAAACAACCACAAAAGAGTTTAAGTTTAATCTGCATTATTAACGTTTTCCCTATCATGTTCTCAAGTCTAGACAGTCAACAAAACAATAAATCAAGCCAATCTGTGGTGTTTGCCAATTTCTGGAGGTGCAAATGCTCACACCAAAAATTAAACAAGTTTGAGCAGGCTGCAGCACAAGTCAGTTTTCTCATCTGTATAATGGAGATAGTAATGGTACTTATCTCACAGGGCTGCTGTGAAGATCAAATGAGATAATAAATGTAAACTGCTCTGTAAACTAAGTTTTAGTTATCATCATTATTGTTGCTATTAATATTATTTTTTAAGTTTTGCATTCATATTTTGAGCTGTATTTTTTTTCTTTTTTTCTTTATTTATTTTTAATATGTTTAGTTTTCAGCATTGATTTTCACAGGAGTTTGAATTACAAATTTTCTCCCCATTTCCACCCCCCCCCACTCCAAGATGGCATACACTCTGTTTGCTCTGTTCCCCAGTCAGCCCTCCCCTCCATCACCCTACTCCCCTCCCATCCCCCTTTCCCTTCCTTTCCTGTAGGGCAAGATAAATCTTGATGCCCCATTTCCTGTGCATCTTATTTTCTAGTTGCATGAAAAAAAAGTTTTTACTTTTGAACATCTATTTTTTAAAACCTTGAGTTCCAAATTCTCTCCCCTCTTCCCTTCCCATCCACCCTCCCTAAGAAGTCAAGCAATTCAACA
>CM053622.1:567063377-567129576 GCA_028646595.1 Phalanger gymnotis
TATATTTTGCTTCTTCCTAACCTATCCCCCTTTATTGAATTTTCTCCCTTAACCCTGACCCTTTTCAAAAGTGTTTGTTTTTGATTACCTTCATCCCCATATGCCCTCCCTTCCGTCATCCCCCCTTTTTTTATCTTCTTCCTCCTTCTTTCCTGTGGGGTAAGATACACAACTGAGTATGTATGGTATTCCCTCTTCAGGTCAAATCTGATGAGGGCAAGATTCACTCATTCCCCCTCACCTGCCTTCTCTACTCTTCCTACAGAACTGCTTTTTCTTGACACTTTTATGTGAGATAATGTACCCCATTCTATCTCTTCCTATCTCCCTCTCTCAATATATATTCCTCTCTCATCCCTTATTCATCTTCAGCTCATCCTATGCCCACTCTCTCTCTCTCTCTCTGTATATATAGACACACACATATACATATATATACATATATACATACACATACGTATACATAAACATATACATACATACACATACATATACATACACATACATGCATATTCCTTTCAGCTACCCTAATACTGAGGTCTCATGAGTCATACACATCATCTTTCCATGTAGGAATGTAAACAAAACAGTTCAACTTTAGTAAGTCCCTTGCAATTTCTTTTTCTTGTTCTTTTTCTTGATTACCTTTTCATGCTTCTCTTGATTCTTGTGTTTGAAAGTCAAATTTTCTATTCAGTCTTTTCACTGAGAAAGCTTGAAAGTCCTCTATTTTATTGAAAATCCATATTTTGCCTTGGAGCATGATACTCAGTTTTGCTGGGTAGGTGATTCTTGGTTTTAATCCTAGCTCCATTGACCTCTGGAATATCGTATTCCAAGCCTTTTGATCTCTTAGTACAGAAGCTGCTAGATCTTGGGTTATTCTGATTGTGTTTCCACAATACTCAAATTGTTTCTTTCTGGCTGCTTGTAGTATTTTCTCCTTGACCTGGAAACTCTGGAACTTGGCGACAATATTCCTAGGAGATTTCTTTTTGGGATCTATTTGAGGAGGTGATCTGTGGATACTTTCAATTACTGTTTTGCCCTGTGGCTCTAGAATATCAGGGCTGCTATTAATATTATTAATAGAAAGAGGAGGAGGAGGAGGAGGAGAAAAAGGAGATGAAGAAGCATGAAGATTGACTATCTACGGTCAATGAAAACTAACTACATCTTCTCCAGATATGTCTGACCAGGGCAGAGGGCAGTAGGACCCGTATTTATATTTTCTAACCCGAGATTATCTGGGGATTTGGGACTGCACAACATCTATAAAACCTTCCTTTGATACACTGAAATTGGATAGAGACTATCAAGATCTTTGTCCTCAGGTGATTTTCTGAGAGGCAAATAATCCTCAGAGCAGGATGAGAGTCTTTGCTCTTGATTAATCAGAGAATCATAGAAGGATAAAATAAATCTACATTTATATGATCATTTACAAAGTAAATTCCTCACAACAGCTCTATAAGATAGGTAATTTTTTTTTTGCACATACCCTTGGTTTCATCAGGGACTATGTCATTTTTCACCTTATCTACACTAATACAGTACGCTTTACAAAGCAGGTGCTTAATGAGTGTCTAAGAGTTGGATCGAATTCAAAGAAGTGGTAAACATGATCCTTGGGAACAGAAAAAGTAGTAGTCATGGTATCTATTCAACAGGACTTAGTTTAGTTGGGGAAACAAGACATTGGATCATAGGATTTGGACTGCCAAGGGACCTGAGGAGTCATCTATACAAGTCTCTCATTTTATAGGTGACAAAACAGGGCTCCGGGCAACTGACTCCCAATCCAGTGTTCTTTCTACTACACAAAGAAAGGTAGCACATGACATGTGGTAGATGGTTAAGAGCAAAATGAGTGGTAGGTAGAGATGGAGTTTAAATACAACTAGAGAAAAATCCAATTCCAGTAAGAGGAGATTACAGAAGGTTGGTGGATGGGGGAGTTCGGAAAAGGCTTCATTGATGGACAGTGAGAATTTCATGAATGCTACCCAATTTAAACATGTAAGTGAGTTTGGAAACACATACATTTATATGGAATGGCCCAAGTGTATCCCTGGTTTTTACATGCAAAATCTGCCCTGAATTATGACAGCACTATGCAAATGAGCCAGCAGATGGCGCCATGATGTAACATTTGGTTATCCAAGGATCAAGCTGAAAGCCTTAGTTTGTGTCTAAGGTCTGGAGCCCTTACAATGCGGGAATGGAAATAAGTTGAAGGGGTTGTAGGCCTGGCTGCCCTGTTTAGGATTCATTTCTCTTGAATCAACCCAGATTTGGGTCAATGCAGCCAGAACTGAACTAGGGGTAGACACAAAAGAAGAATAATACCAGTGTGATCTTAGACAGGAAGCTTAACTTCTCTCTGGGCCTTAGAGTCGTCATCTGCAAAATAGAGTTTGGCCTAGGTGACCTCTAAAGTTCCTTCCAGCTCTAAATCTATGATATATTCCAGGAGTGTCAATAAGTTAAAAAAAAAGCCCCATTTATTAAATGCTTACTGTGTGCCAGGTACTATTCTAAGACCTGGGGATAAAAACACAAGCAAAAAGAAAGACAGTCCTTGCCCTCAAAGAGTTTCCATTTTAATGGGGGACTTCAACACATAAAAGAGGGCCAGGTTGGGAGAAGGTACCTTATGGTGAGTGGTGGAGAAAGAAGTCTAGAAAATCAGGAATGAAGCCCAGAAAGGAAGGAAGGAGTGAATATGACTAGCTTGGGCACTTTACTTGAAATGGGGGTTCCAGGAGAAATTGACCAATCAGAGGAAGGGACCATAGGGGTAGAGTGATCTTTTAGGATGAGAAAGCTGCTGGGTCAAATGGTCAAAGAAGTCTATAGTGTCAAGAGTGAAGCCCCAAGAGGAATGAAAGATGTGGAACAAGAGGCTTGATTCTTTTAAAAAATTGTCACCTGAATGTCTGACCCCTGCAATTTCCTCTCTCTTGCCTTTGAACCTGTGGACCGCCCCAAGCCACTTACCATAAATCTAAATGTACAAGTGTCCCTAAAGTCTGGACACATAGGAAATCTTATTAACATCTCATTAACTGTTTCACTGAAGCCTCTGTGTTGTTCGGTGGCTTCTTTTTCTGGAGTATGCTAAAGGAGAAGGTGAATGAAAATGAAAATTAAAATCACAGACACAATTTGATTGAACGCATAAGGAGTGAATGTGCTAAAATTGACAGCAATGTGGAGTTATTGCATCAAGTTCACATGAATCTTGCAAAGTGCATCAACCTTTGCATCAGAAATGATGGAAATCATATTGAAGATTTTATTTGTTAATATTCCAATTAAATAAAATGTTGTTGAAAATTTCATTTATTTCATTTCTTGAAAATAAGCATTTTTGCCTATGTGTCCAGACTTTAGGAACACCTTGTAGAAGGAGCATTAGAAGTCATCATCTCTAATCTTCTCATTTTTCTGATGAGGAAACTGAGGACCAGTGAGGTTTAAGAGCTCAAGGCCATAGAGGTATTAAGTGGAAAAGCAGGGATTCAAATTAAGGTCCTCTGACTTTAAAGCCAATACTCTTTCAGCACTTTGCCACACTGCCCTCATACCTCTGAAAGAAAATATTCCATTTGCTCCTGTTCTCTGACTCCTCTAAATCCAGTATTGTTGAAGATATACAGGTTAGAAAATATAAATACTTTGCCCTGGTCGAGTATATCTGGAGTAGATGGAGTCACTTCCACACATTTAAGGAAGGATGTTGAAAAATTAGAGAATGTTCAGAGGACAGTAACAAGCAAGGCAAGAAGATACTACATGAAGATCACGATGACAGAATGATGTAGTCACTCAGTCAATTTATTAAGTGTTTACTACATGCCAGGCACTGTGCTAAAAACTAGGGATACGGAGAAGGATAAAAAAAACCAGTGCCCCTGCTGTCAAGGAACTCAAGTTCTAAAGGAAGAGACAATCTGAAAAAATATACATGAAAGATATATGCAGAGTAAATGGGAGGTAATCTCAGGGGGGAAGGCATTTTGGCAGTGGGGGGTGGGATGGGAGGAGAGAAGAGGAAAGGGCTCCTGAAGATGTTGGGATTTGAGCTGAGTCTTGCAGAAGTGAGGAATATCATAATCGATGTTGCTGGATGGTAGAGTATGTGAAGGGAAGTAAAGTATAAGAAGACAGGGAAGGTACAAGCAGCCAGGCTATGAAGAACTTTATATCAAGCAGAGGATTTTATAATTGATTCTGGAGGTAATAGGGAGCCAAGGACATTTACTGAGAAGGGAGTTAACATGGTGTAAGGTTAATGGGGAATAAGATCTTCCCCACCCATCAATAGGCCTCATGCAGAGCCCATTAAGGGAAGCTTGCTTGTAGGAAGGCTTAGACATCTTTTGTTAATTTCTAATTAGGCACAGAGCCTAAAGAGTATATGTTCTGAGAGGTGAGCTTTTGCTTTGGGGGTTTGCTTGTGAGAAAGATGTGATTCCCTGGTCGAGATTGAGTGGCTGTATGTTCAGAACTCCCCAACTGCTCAGAGGTAAAGACTCTTGATTCAGTGGTGGATGTAAAGCTTCAATTCAGGCAGTAGAGCCTTGTCTGTTGGTCTTCTCTTCTGTATTTCCTATGTTTGTATTTTATGTGATTAAAAAAGAAAGATTGTTGACCCTTGAAACAGCTATCTTTCCTTAGTAAAGCAGATAAAAGAACCTGCACTTGCAGCTATCCTGGGTATACCAATGAAGTTGCCATTACACACGGTCAGAGTTATGCATTAGGAAAATCATTTTGGCAACTGAATGGAGAATGGATTGGAATGGGTGAGATTTGATAAAGAGAGCTCAATCAAAAGGCTATTGCGATAGTTTAGGCATGAAGTGATGAGTGGAGAGAGAGAGAGAAAGCGAGAGAGTGAGAGAGATATTCAAGAGACGTTATGAAAGGAGAAATGAGAAGCTTTAGCAAGGGATGATGTATGTGGATTAAAGGAGAATAAAGACTTGAGGATGGCACTGTGGTTGTGAACCTAGGTGATGAGAAGGATGGTGGTGTTCTATAAATAACAGAAAGTCTATGAGAGGGGAAGATTTGAGAGGGAAAATAATGATTTCTCTTTTGGACATATTGGTTTTGAGATGTTTGAGAAACCGTGATATGAATTTGAGGCTCAGAAGAGAGATTGGGGCTGGATGCATAGATCTGGGAATCATCTGCTTAGGAATGATAAACAAACTCATGGGAGCTGATGAGATGCATATGCTATAGCCTTGGGTTAGTGGGTAAGACCTAGTGGGTAAGTAATGGTTAATGGGTACGACCAAGTTGAAGATCCAGCAAAGGCTACTGAGAAGAGGGGTCAGAGGTCAGATAGGTAAGAGAAGAACTAGGAGTAGACAGGAACTCTTAGTGAATGGTATTTATTATTATTATTATTGTTATTGGTGTAAAGTTTAAGGTGAAGTCCTCAGCTGAGAAGGTAGGGAAACGGGTGCCATGATGAAGTTTGAGGAGAAATGAAAAGGTCTGGAATACTTTCTGTGATGAGTAGGATAGTGAATGGATTAGGGTCATATAAAAGGACTGTCTTGCTGTAGTAAGGATGCAGTGGAGATTATGCAACATAAATCTGTAGTAGACTCAATAAACATGATTTCATAATCATTCCCCAGCTCCATTAAGCAGCACATAAATGAGTGTAATGAAGGTACATGGTGGGATTAATCCAAAGGTGGCAGCTATTAAGGACTAATCGGCAATAGGACAAGGGGAAAGAGATTCAAATGCAGAGGCAGTGCTTTGAAGAGCTGACTCAATAAAGAGTCAAGATCAGGAAGAGAAAATGGCATAGCCAGTCCAGGTGGGATGGTTTAGGAAAAAGTTGAAGGTCTGAGGGAATGGAGGTCGTTGGGGAACAAGGACCAGGTTTAGAGGTTGTAAGGGATAAGGAAATATGGAATGATAAAACATCAGATAAAGGAATTTTTGAGTTCATAAACATGGAAATGGAACCTTAACAGTATATAATAGTCTCTTTGTGTAGCTGAGCTGGAGTGGAGGAGTAGGTCATTGGAACTGAGTAGATGAAAGAACTATGCAGTTAGAGTGTTTGAAGAACATCGATATCCATGCCGCAATGCCCTAGTATGAAAGCAAGAGTAGTGATATTGCTTGCTTTCTCAATGGGTGGGGGCGGGAGTTGGGGGGTAGGGAGAGAATTTGGAAATCAAAAATGTCAAAAAATAAATGTTTAAAAAAAGAAATAGACTGTGAGCCAAGCAATGAACTTGTTGAGGAAGGAAGCAGAATATCCTGGAGGTCAGTGGATAACAGCTACTAGAATCTTGATTGGGTGATAAATTATGAATTAAATGAGTATTAAAATAAGAGAGCTGAGTGCCAGTGATAGAGTGAGAGACTGGAAGTAACAATAGGGAGAAGGAGAAGTCCAACTCCCCCGCAACAACCAGGGAGTTAAGGGATATTAGTGAAGGTGTAACTCATGCTGGAAAGGGTGGCCATGGATGCATCATCAACAGGAGGTCTCAGTGAGAGCCAGAAGATGGAGGGAGAAGTTTTGAGAATGGAATAGTTTTAAAATGTCAGCGAGTTTGCTAATGTTGGACCTGATATTTCAGAAAGCACAATGGTAGTCCCTTGACTAGTAGATCTGCAGTGGATAAAGCACTGGACTTAGAATTGGAGGGCCTGGGTTCAAAGCCTTGTTATGTCACTTAATACCTATGTGACTCTAAGTAAGTCATTTAAGGTCTCTGAGCATCTGTTTCTTAATTCATAAGATGGGGTTATTAAAACTTGCTTTTCCGGCCTCGTACGGCTTCCAGGAGGAAAATGTTATATAAACCTTTAGACGCCGTATAAATGCAAACTGTCGTTATTATAGTAATCCCTTGCATTCATAGAATACTTTATGCTTTTCCAAGAGCTTTCACACATATATACATTATCCCATTTAATCATTTTAGTAATCCTGTGAGATAGGCAAGAATCATTATGTCCCTTCCACAGATGGGGAAACAGGGTTTCAGAGAGGTTAAATGATTTGCCAAAACCCACACGGCAATATAGGGATGAATTAAAATCTAGCTGGACTTATTCCTCGTTGAATGCTCCTTCTACCAAATTATGCTATCTATGACTTGTCCACTTCGTTCGTTCATTCACTCATTCATTCATATATTCATTCAAGAAGTACTCAATGAGTGCTTTCTAGGTCCATAGTCTAGTGCTAGGTACTATACCAAAGGAATGTCAGCCCAGTTTCTGCCTTCCATAAGTCTTCTTTTTTAAATATTTATTTTATTCTGAACTTAAGAAATATAATAAGCATTTCCATCACATAGTAGAATAGAGAAAAAAGATGATTGAACATGAAACTGCAAATCTATTGTGCCATTTGTTTTAAACATATGATAGCTATTCTGTAACTTTCTTTTTTTTCCTTTTTTTCTTCCCTCCTCCCCCCTCTCCACCCTAGAGATGTCTGACACAAATATATGTATGTGTGTGTGTCTGTATGTATGATATCACTGTATACCTACTTCTATTTTATCAGTTCCTTCTCTGGATGCAGATATCATCTTCTTTCACAAGTCTTTTATAGGACCTTCCATGAGCTTTCAATCTCATTGAGGAAAATGACAAACAAAACCAACACAGAAAGCAGCTATATGAGTAAACACAGATCTGGGTAGTATTAGAGCAGATAGTAATAAATAACGTTTCTATGGGGCTTAATGGCTTTCAAATACTTCATTCGATTCTCAATCCTGAGAAGTAGGTGCTATTATCATCCTTATTTTAAGGATGATGAAACTGAGGCTGAGATTGCCCAAGGTCACACAGCCAGAGAGTGTCTGAGGCAGAATTTGAACTCGGGTCTTCCTGATTCAAGGTCCACTATGCCACAGAAGACCCTGTGGTGCCATGGACTGGTATCCAGAATGCTTTACTTTTAGTTCTGGCTCCACCGATAACCTATTGTGTGATTTTAAGCAGGTTACTCTAACTCTCTCAGCCTCAGTTTTTATCAGTTGTAAAATGAGGGGTTTGGACTACATCTTCAATGTTCCTTCCAACTTTAAGTCCTATTATCTATCATCAGTCACTTTGTGCCTCAGTTTCCACATCTGTAAAAATGAAGAGTTTGAGGAAATGGCCTTGGTTTTCCTAGTTCTAACATGTTCAATGCTTTGGGTTTATAAGGGAAACACTGGTGTGGGCAGCTGGATGGTACCGTGGATAGAGCACTTGAACTGACCTCAGAAAGACTCCTGTTCCTGTGTTCAAATCTGGACTCAGACCTTTGTTAGCTGTGTGACCCTGGGCAAGTCACTTAACCCTGTTTGCCTGAATTTCTTCATCTGTAAAATGAGTTGGAGAAGGAAATGGCAAACTACTCCAGAGTCTTTGCCTAGAAGCCCCAAAATGGGATCATGAAGAGTCAGACAGGATTGAAACAACTGAGCAACCACCAGAAGAGTAGGAGAAGGCTTGCTTCATGGCAGGACTTGAGATGAATGATGAAGGATGTAAAACAGTTGGATAAGCAAATGTGAGAGAACCATTTTTAGCCTCTCTGATGATACAATTTGTACCAACCCAACTTTGCTGGCTTCGAAGTGCCCCTGGGCATTTCCAAGTCATTCCTTCTCCTTCTGTGCAGCCATCCTCCCTCTACAATCCAGGTCAGGTTGGTTTCACCCATCTGAACTCCAGAGGTCAGGTTTGTCCAGGAGGGTGAATCAGCCAAGCTCAAGGAGAGAAATCTTCAGCTCAGAATCCACATGTCCCTCAGAAGAAATACGACCTATGGAGCCGCAGGATCTCACAAGCCTCTTCAGAGCACCAGGGAAGGTATTTGAATTGTTGCTTTACACGGATAATCAATGACTTGAAACTCCATGAAATCTAAGGATGAGAATCGTCAGGTTGTACGCCAGTTGTGCCGAATGGCAGGCCAGGGAATAGCTACGGAGAAGTTAGGAATGTCCCCTAGGATGGGGATGGGGTGGGGAGTGAGAAGAAGGGGTTTAAGAAATCAAGCCTGGGAGAGCACTCCTTTAGACTCGTGGAATTCTATTTTATTAGAGCCAAAAGAGATTTTAATCCCGAAATTCTCAGTGCTTCATTAACTTTCCATTCTCCCATTTCCCTCTTTGTATCACATCTTCTTGTTAATAATAGAGTTGAGTATATTCAGAACTGGTTGAATAACTGGGGTCAAAGAATATTGACTAATGGATCAATGTCAGCTTAGAGGGAAGTTTCTAGTGGATCCACCCTTAGCCCTGGACTATTCGACTTTTTTTTATCAGCTACTCAGGTGAAAGCATAAATGACACGCTTATCAAGGGTGCAGGTGAAGCTAACATGCTGGATAGTAAGATTAGCATCCCAAAAATTCTTGGCATGACTTGAATAATATGCTGAAAATTAAATAATTAAAATTAAATAAGGATAAATATAAAGTTGTCCGTCTGCGTTAAAAAAAGAACTGTACAGGGATGGGATAGGAGTGATGGTTTATGATGAAAAGGACCTGGGAAACTTAGTTGGTTGGTGTTGTTCAGTTGTTTCTCAGTCGTGTCCAACTCTTCATGACCTCATTTGGGGTTTTCTTGGCAAAGATACTGGGCTGCTTTGCCATTTCCTTCTCTAGCTCATTTTATAGATGAAGAGACTGAAGCAAACAGGGTTATATAACTTGCCTAGGGTCTGAGGCCAGATTTGAACTCAGGAAGATGAGTATTCCTGATTCCAGGCCCAACACTTTATCCATTGCACCACACAGAGTTAATAGTTACTGTAGGCTTACTAAGAGTCAATAGTATGAGATGGAAACCAAAAAAAAACCAGACACTATCTTAGCATCCTTTCTAGTTGGAGGGATATTACAAGATACACAGTTCCATGGTCCTCCGCTCTGAGCTAGAGTATTATGTTCGGTTCCGGGCCCCACATTTTGGGAACGAGATTGACAAACTAGAGGGTATCTCCATGAGAGTGACCAGATTGGTGAAGAGACTTCAAAACTCATCTTATTAGGACCATTTGAGAGAACTGGGAAGAGTTATCCTGTAAAAAAGAAGAGTAGGGAGGGATGTGGCAGCTGCTTTCAAATAGTTAAAGGGATTTCATATGAATTTTTTGGGCTTGTCCCTAAAGGACAGTGGGTGGAAATTTCAGTGTCAGACTTTGGCTTAACGAAAGAAAAAACAACATTCCCAATAATTTAGCATGGAATTGTTGTTGGAAGAGGAACAGGATGCTTCAGAAGAGAATGAGTCTTCTATTGCTGGAGGTCTTCAAGCAGAAGTTGGATGAGCATTGGTTGGGGACCTGAGTTCTAAGCCTATTTCCACCATTTACGAGGTAATTGGTCTTAAGTGAGTCAATTAATCCCTAGAAGCTCCATCTCTAAGTGGGGATCATGATGCCCATAATATTTACTTCACATGGTTGTCATTGACCTAAAATAATACGTTGTAGGTGAAGCACCTTGCAAGACTTAAAAGTGCTAAATATCAGTTATTTTTCCTTCTTTTTGTCACTTAATTGCATTTTATTTTTCTGATTACATATAAAGATAATTTTCAACATTCACTTCTATAAGATTTTGAGTTTTAAATTTTTTCTCCCTCCCCTCCTGTCTCTCCAAGACTGCAAGCAATCTGATATGGGTTATATATGTACAGTCTTATCATACATATGTCCACATTAGTTATGTGGTGAAGGAAGATAAGCATCAGTTATGATGATGATAGTGATGGCAAGGGTGATGATGAAGATTGCTGCTCAGCTATGCCTTGGACTTGGTGGCTTCTAAGCTCCCTTCTCAGGTTTTAATTCTCTTGTTATTCTTTCTTCCCTATTGCATTTTGTATTTTTCCTTTTTCTGGGTTACTCTTCTAACCCTTGGAGCCAGGAAAATCTTTTCCCTGAGATTCTATTTGAACTTGTTGTAGGGTTATGCTCTCTTCTTCTAGGGTTTCTCTGAGTCCAAGGTGTTACTTCACTGTGTTCAGAATTTGTTTCTATTTAATCATATCCCCAGGTTCAGTTTCTGGGATGGGGCATGTTCTTGGATGGAGATTGCTCCTGTTCTCCTGGGATGGTGTGGGCAGGCCCTACTTTATCCTGGGTTCTGTGGTTAAGATTATGTGCTGTCTCTCTAGGGATCATCTCCCTCTATCAGATTAGATCTGGCTGCTTTCTACTTTATCTTCCATCTCTCCTGGCTTGCCTCTGCTCAGAGCTTCTGCAGGATTCTAGCAGTTTTTTGAACGGTCCTGAACTGGATGGAATTTATAGCTAATTATCTTTGTTTTCTTTTGCTTTGCTTTTTTCATTGTCCCTGCTAGTTCATTTTTTGGAGGAAGGAAAAGGAATAAGCATTTGCATAGTGCAGGGGTAGGGAGCCTGTGGCCTCAAGGCCACATGGGGCCTTCTAGGTCCTTGGGTGTGGCCTTTTGACTGAGTCCAAGTTTTACAGAACAAATCCTTTTGTTAAGGGGATTTGTTCTGTGAGGTTTGGATTTAGTCAAAGGGGCATAGTTGAGGACCTAGAGGGACACAAGTGGCCCTGAGGCTGTAGGTTCCCCACCCCTAACATAGTGCCCAACATGTGCCAAGCACCATGCTAGAGTTTTGCTAGGGTAATTCTAGGGGATCAGGGTTCCCAAAGGTCCTAAAAAGCTGTCATCTTCACACAGTCCTCTTAATTCTGAGGTCTTTTCTGAGATTTTTATGAACCTTTCATCAACCAATCAATTAATAAGCATTTGTTAAGGGACTGCTAAGTGCTGTTAGACATACAAAGTAATAATGTAATAATGGATAATTATGGCTTAGACTACCTAGAAAAGGTAAAGCCTTCAGAGAGTATTTGGTTTAATCCCCTCATTTTACAGATGGGTAAGCCAAGATTTAGAGAGGTATAGAGACTTAACCCAAGGAAACAGCACTCTGCCAAGAACCACTCAAACGCTCTACTACTACCATTATGAATTGTACATTTGCAATTGAGCTGGAAATTCAAATCTCTTAATCTAATGAAGTGATACTGCTTGTGCAAATTTTAGACATAGTTCTAATAAGGGAGGGATTTGAGATGAGTCAAGTCAGCAAGCATTTAGTGATCACTGACCAAGTGCTAGGTACTGGGCTAAGTGCTAGATAAGTGAAAATAATATATGTAAAGTGCCTTATAAACTACCATACAAATACCTTATGGTAAACATCAAATAAGAAAATGGACGTGAATGAGCTCTGAAAATGCAATATGCTCTACACATGCAAGGTGATGTTGTTTAAAAACAAAACCAAATGTGTACATGGCTGGCTAAACATTTCACAGATATGAACATCTGGGCTGTTGACTCCCAAATGCCGCTGATATTTTTGCAATGTGATTCCAATATTGTTGAAGAATTCAGATAACCCGTCACTCCATTATCCTCTTAGGCTCCCAAAGGAATCAGTGCCCTCCTCCTCATTTAGCTATGCCCAATACTTACATCTAAGTATGGGCCTGACTATGTTGACCCTTGCTCAGTGAGCTCCAGCAGCTTCCTTCAGTGTCAGAGAAACCCCTCTGTTTGACCTTTAAAGTCCTTCTTCACCTGGCCCCTCCCAACCCCTCTACTCTGCTTACACTTTAATTCCCTCCAGGCATTCTATGATATAGTGATGTTGACCTACCTGCAGTTCCTCAGAAATAATGTTCTATCTTCCATCTCCATTATCTACCCTTATTTCTCCTGGCTTTCTTCAAGAGTCAGCTCAAATTTTACTTTTTAAAGTCCTCCCAACTGCTAATGTTATCTCCTCTCAGAATGCCTTCCCTCTACCTTGTATATATGTTGCGTGTACCTAGTTAGTTACATGTTGTCCCCTCTTTGGGATTTCTGTTCTTTGAGGGCAGGGACTGGGTTCTGTGGAGGTAGGGGAGCTTTTTTGTATCCCCAGCACTTAGCATAGTGCCATACACACAGTAGGTGCTTCATATGTGCTTATGGGTTGATTGGCTGAAGTGTTTGTTGATTAATTAATTGATTGTTGGAATTCCATGCTTAGCCTCTCCCACCACTCATATGCTGAGATGACCAGTGGACCAAGATAGGCATCATCTGGAAGTGCCCCCAAGGGTCTTAACTGGAATATCTAGTCTAGACAGTCAAGATAGTGACTTCTCTGAAGTACTTACTGAAGATGTGTGTGAGAGATATGATTAAGGGGTAGAGGATGCTGTGGAAGTATGGGAAATACTTTCTTGACTGAGACATGGGATCTATAACAGAGATAACCAGGAACAATGTCAACAAGTTGGACAAATGTACCAGGGAGAACAGAGAACACAGAATGACCTAGTTAAGCAACCTGGATTGGAGCAGGATGCCAATGCACCTGAAATGGATGGTTTGAACTGCTTATCTTGACCAGCTGTTTCCTTGTATGGGTCTGCATTGTGTGGGTCAACTCTTCACATTATGGATCAGCAAGCCCAGACCCTTTATTCTTACTTCCCTCCAGGCAAGAATGAAAGTCTGCCTTGGAGAAGAATGGGCAAGATTCCCAAGATATCTAACCATGCCTCCCAATGAGCTTCATTTAGATAACCCCCATGGACATCTACATCTTAGGTGGGCAGTATACCCACCTTCTATTTATATATACATACGTATGATAGATAGATAGAGAGATAGATAGATAGACTAATATATAGACAGATAGTCAGACAGACAGACAGATAGATAGATAGATAGATAGATAGATAGATAGATAGATAGATAGATAGATAGATAGATAGATAGATAGCTTCTCCTGTTAAAATATAAGCTCCTTGAGGGCAAAGGCAGTTTTGTTTTGGTATCCCCAGAGCCTCACACAGTATCTGGCATATAGTAGGCATGTAATAAAAGCTTAGTGATTAAATTAATGCCAAATTCATTGAATTTGCTTAGTATTAATTTGTATTATAAGAATTAAGTGATTACTACATATTGGCATTTCTATAAAATATTTGTAAAGTGACTTTAAGGTTTATAAAGCACTTTCATCAGAACTAGGGCATATGAGGTGCTCAAGAAGACTAAAACCTCCAGTGTAAGAGTTTGCTGGGCCCTTTTCAGGACTGCTCATCTACCTTTGGTGTCCATCTGATTCATTCAGCTCTTACCTGTGGCTCCAAGCAGCTGTAGCATATGCAGCAGCCACACCTCAGCAACTTGTCTTTACAGACAAGCTAAACCAGGTTAAGGGTAATTGATAGGACTCGATTTTGTCAGTGAGTTAGGGGGATGTCTACCCCAAGCATGGGAAGATTTTGCCTTGCCGAATTGGCAAATGAGAACATTTCTAATGGTCATGAAGGTGCCTGAAACAGGAACTGTGGAGCACTTAGAGCTTGGTCAGACAGCAAAGACGCCAACGTTATCTATTGCATCCTGGGTCATCATTGGTCTTCTTGACTTTTGTCTTGCCACTGGACTTCAATGATTCTGAAGGAGAGAGTGAGACTGACAACTTTGCCAATGCCTCACTTTAATCCAGTTCACGCACTAGTCAAGATGTCACTTGTGATGTCGTTGGTCTTCTTCAAAAAGGAAGGACAAACAATCATCAGAACTACCTTGTGAGCTAGGTAATGTGAAGTTTTCTTAGACAAATGAGCTTCAATGAGATTAAGCGACTTGTCTAAGATCTCACAACTAACTAGTGGAGAAGCCAGACCTTGAACTCTACAATGCTGGCTCATAGATGGATTCTTTTTCCATTACATAATGCTACCACCCATTTACTAGTGACAGCTCCCTGCTCTTCTCTGCAGTGGTACCATGTTACCTTACTGTGTTCATATTACATATACAGGGTGTCCCAAAAGTCTTCATTCAGTTTTAAGCTATGTATTAAATTCACATTCATGGTATGGTTTGAAAGGGGCCAATGAGGGCTGTCTACCCTCAAACATCTTCTAGATCTCCTCTTGTCATGTTTTATGTTCTACTATAAGCCTTGGTTTCAGTGGTTCCTCACCCCGATGGAAACAAGAGACTGAAACAAATACTATCCCAGAGTTCACCAGTTGGTGATTCCTTTGGAAGTCAAACTTCTGGAACCGTAGTTTTGGAGGCTTCTGGGAGAAAGAAGCCAGAAGCTGGAATGAGCAGCCTTATTTATGCCTCACCATGTTGGAAGAAGGCAGGCAAGGTTGAGCAGAGTGCCCATTCTCTGGCTGCTGGTTTTCCTGCCCTTTCTCCACAAATAGAAAACCTCAAGCTGTAGACAGTGATGAATGCAAGCTAAGAAGCAAACTGGCCCCCTTTACCCCTCATCCAAGAACTGATGGAGCGTGCCTGGTGAGACTGTGGAGTGACCAGAAGGAACTTGTGTTTCTCCCCAGTTGCCTGTTAAAGTAGGACAAACTGAAAGTTCATATCTCTGTTTAGCTGGTAGACTATTTGCTTCCCCCTTGGGGAAAAGGTTAAGCTCAGGAAGAGAAACTGATTCTGCCCTGGTGGCCTGGAGTTGGAATTGCTAGGTTCTTCAGAGTCACTTGGATCACTATCCTTTCATTGATATTATTTTATTCCTTACTTTATAGAAAATATAATTTGGTGGCCACCAAATCCTTGAGTAGTGTTGGCTTCCTCCGGTTGCTCTATAATTTCACCATGCGATGTGAGTATCCATCCACCTATCTATCTATCTGTCTGTCCGTCTGTCTGTCTACCTGCCTATTGCCTGCCTGCCTGTCTGTCTACCTCTGTTTCTATCCATCCATCTACCTGTCTATTTATCTATCTGTCCTGTCTTTCCATCTCTCTATCTATCTGTCTATCTATCTATCTATCTATCTATCTATCTATCTACCTATGTGTATGCATATATACATATGTATATATTCACATATATACCCATACCTAGGTCTGGTAGAGCTTAAGGTATCTATATGTCTTGTGAGATGTCAAGAAAAACATTTCTTATATTTTTCACATGCCTTGTGGGGAGGGGGCCCCTATGCCTGGAGTAGGAGCTCTGACATCCAACTCTGCTTCTGTCTGCCATCCTTCTCCTCCAGGTTCTCTATCACATACCCCCTGTCATGCTGCAAGTGGGCACTCACAATCTGCCCATGTAAACCTTGTGCTTAGGCACCCACCCTCTTCAATATTATATTATCATTAGACTTTTCATTATCATTTAGAAGAATCCCCCATTTAAATGCAAATGGTGTAAGACCTGAATGGTGATTGGTTTAGAGACCTGAGGTGGTGGTGGTGGTGGTGGAAATAAAAAAAAAAAGGTGGAAGGGGAAAGCTGAAAGTAGAGGCAGAGGTGTCTGAAGGGAGATTGGTCCATGGCACGATTCTGCTGTGGTTCATCCTTGCCTCTGCTATCACTAACCTATGTACACATATGTAGAAAATCTTAGTTTCAAGAAGGCATCTTGCTAATGTCAGCATTTTAAGGCTATGCCCACTGGGGGGCAGAAGAGACTTTCATCAGGTTTTACCTGGTCAGTGCTGGTCTCGGCGTCAGAAATGGAAAGGATCTCTGGAATCATTCAGTTCAACCTTCTCATTTTATAGATGTTGTAGATATAGGAAATCCAGTCCAGAGGGAGTGACCTGTATAAGGTCACACAGCCAGTTAGAAACAGAGCTGGGACTGAAACCATGGCATCTCCTGAAACCAAGAGAACTGCATCATATAATGGAAAGATCGCTGGATTGAGAGTCACAAGACCTTGGTCTTTAGACCTCAGTTTCCTCACTGGTAAGATGAAGGGGTTGAACCAGACAATGGGGTCTGCAAGGTCAAAACTATTTTCACATGTAACACTATGACATTTTCATTTCTAAAGTGGTAAATGTTGATAGATGTAACCCAAATAAACAATTTTTAAGAGCTGTGCAGGGATGTGCTAGAGCCAGCTCAAACTGACTCTGGAAAGCTGATTGTTAAACTTTTGGTACAACGATTTACACTTCAAAAATTGGCAAATGATACAAATCAGGGCTTGATTTATTTTCAGAAAGTGATGAAAAATATTAATAATGCAGATTAAACTTAAAAGTGTGCCATGAGTACATTTTTTTCAGAGTCAGTTATTAAATATTTTGACAGCATACCACTGGGTTTAGAGGTCCTGTGACCAAAAAGTTTGAGAACTGCTGGATTAATAATCCCTGAGATCCCTTCCAGCTCTAACATTCCATGATTTCTTAAAAAAAATTTAATTTATTTTATTTCAATTTATAGAATAAAACTAACATTTCCATGACATAATACAAGAACATAATATCATAAGGAACTGCAAATCTATTAGGTACAACTTTTAAATATATAATAAAGTTATCATGGACATTTTTTCTTTTTTTTTCTACCCCTAAAGAACAACATAAGAAAGAATGCAGCTAAGTGCCAAAAGGTGGCCCAGACTGTTAAGTACTGAGGGATTTCAGAGGAAGGAAGGCTTGATGGGCAGGTGCCTCAGGAAAAGTTGTATGGAAGATTTGGGCCTTAGGCTGGGCCTTCAGGATGGGCAGGATATGAGGAGGTGGAGAAGAGGGAAAAAATGTACAGGACTTTCTAATGGGTGGGGGGGAGGTATGAAGCTGAGATTAAGCATGGCATGTGTGGGGGATGGTACAATATTCTTTTTATTACATCTAATGATAGTTATAATGATAATGGTGAGAGGTATAGCCAATTGAGAGTTTGCCTGGAAATCAGGAAAACATGGGTTTAAGTCTCATCTCTGACACTACTGACTGCATGACCTTGGGCAAATCAACCTCTCAGTGGCAAATCTCTAAGACTATAAAATGCAAAGAGGGGCTGATCTCCTTGCCAGGTATTTCCTATACCAATGAAATCACAGGTCTGGGGGACAATGTTAACAACTGACATTTTTGTGATGCCTTAAAGTTTGCTGAGCATTTCCATACATCATCTCATTTGAGCCTCGCTAATGTGTAAAGAGATGCTGCAGTAATTATGACTCATATTTTACAAAGGAAGAAACCAAAGTTCAAAGAGTTACCATGGTCACATAGCCAGTGTCAGAGGTAGAATCTGAACCTTGGTTTTCCTGACTTCAGGTCCTACATATTATCGCCTATTTGTAAGAAATACTAGTTTTTAATTTTGACCCATGGCAACACTGGGAAGTAGGTCAAGTTCATTGTCAAGATTCTCACTGAGCCCTGCACTTGTACAATGAATATTCAGTATGTGCCCAGCCACTAGCTAGGTGCTACAGAGGAAGAGGAGGAGGGGAAAGACAGAGCTCCTGCCCTCAAGAACCTTAAAATCTAAGTATGCATCCCTGTAGTATAGGTGATCTAAGCAGGTTTCAAGGAAGAGGTGGGAAGCGAGGTGGACCTTGGAGGAACAGATAAGTGTGACCTAAGAGGCGAGGAGATGGGCATAGTGGCCCATAATGTCTGCTGTTGAAGCTGGTGGATCGCTTCGGTTCGGGAGTTTTGAGCTGAAGTTGGACTAAAATCAATTGGATGTCTGCACTAAGTCTGGCATCAATATTGTGAGTCCCACCTCCCCCAGCCCCTAGGGGGAAGTCACCAGGCTGCCTAAGGAAGGACAAGCTGGCCCAGGTTGGAAATGGAGCAGGTCAGAGCTTCTGTACCAGTTAGAAAAGGGACTGGCCCATGTGGAGCCTCTGGCTTCCCTCACAGGCAAAGTAATGAGAACCGGTATCAAAAGAGAGAGAGAAAGCGGGATGGAGGTGGCGGGGAGGAACACACACAAACACAGGGACACAGAAGTCAGAGACACACTCAGAGAGACAGAGGAGAGAAGAGACAGAGATGAAGAGGGACATAGAGAAGAGAAAGACAGGAGGGAAGAGAGAAGAGACAGAGAGATAGGGACACAGAGACAGAGACAGACAGACAGAGAGGAGAGAAACAGAGACACAGAGACAAAGACAGAGAAGCAAAGACTATTCCATTCTGCTTCTGACTTTCAAGGTCCTGGTCATAGGCACTCAGTGTCCTCAGGTTGCTTCCTAGCTACCCAGATCCCCTCCTCCACGCCATCTCGCCCAAAGTGTGCCCTTTCTTTCAGTGTTCCATATACCAGACCTTCCCTATCTTCCCCCTTCAAAATTTATTTTTCCATCATCCACTTCCTCCAATAATGATAGCCAACGCAGATGGTGCTTTAAGCTTTACAAAGCACTTCACACAGGTAACTGTGTTTGAGCTCTCTAATCATTAGGAAGCTGTTCATTTCAAGCCAGAATCTGCTTCTCAGCAGCTTAGGCATTTATTTTGCTTGAGTATACTTACTTCTCACAACATAGGGCTTTCATGTGGGGTGGGAAGAATAGAGAGGCAGTGACAGTGATGCAATTCATCCCCCCCACCAAAAAAAAGAGAAAGACAAGAGCGTGAAAACACATATTTTATTCTGCACCTACATCTACCACCTCCCCGCCAAACGGCAGGAAGCATCTTAGCTCATCAGTTGTTTGTCTTCATAACTGGTTAGTGCATTGATCAGACTGGCTCTTAAACCTTTCAAAATTGTTTTCCCTTACAATGCTGCTGTTATTGTTAAACTTCTGCTCCTGATTCTTATCCTTTCATTTCACAGCAGTTCATTCAAGTAACCTCTGCGTTCATGTCTCTTAGTTTTTTTCCTGCAGCACAATAATATTCCTTTACATCCTACATTCAGATACCATGATTCATTCAGCCGCTCTCCAATTGGTAGGTACCACTTTGTTTCCAGTTCTTTTCTACAACAAGAAAATGCTACTGTAAATATTTGTACATATGGGTCCTTTCCCTCCATCTTTGATATTTTGGGGGTATATTCCTGTTAGTGGATACCACTGGGACAAAGAGTGTGCACAGTTTAGTGACTTTTTTGGGTATAGTTCAAAGTCGCTTTCCAGAATGAAAACTGGACCACTTCACAGCTCTACCAACAGGGAATTAATATGCTGTCTTCCCATAGCCCCACCAACAATTGATTTTTTTTATTAGCTTTGCCAAACTGATGGGTGGGAGGCAGAACCTCAGTGCTGTTTTAATTTTGAATTTCTCTTACTATTAGTAATTTGGAACATTTTTATACGGTTTTCAATAGCTTGGACTTGTTCCCTTGAGAAATGACTATTTCTTTGACCATTCGTATGACATTACATATACGCTTACATTCCACAGAGAGTGGAATTTTCTGATATGTGCGTCTGTAAAAAGTAATAACAAAATATGTCCCTCTGTGTATGATTTCATGTTGAGTCCTGGACAGCTGCTTAACATGCTCTGCTGGGCACTCTAATGTGGTATGAATAGAAAAGAATGAATTGAAATGAGTTGAACTAGGGAGAAAAGACTAAGTGAGCCAGTCTTCAAGGCCAGCTAAAGTCCCACTACTTCCATAAACACTTTCCTGAAGAAAAATGATTTTGAATCTCATCTCTAATAATTTCAAGCAGCGGAACCACGAGTAGGTTGCTTAACTTCTGTCTCGGTGTTTCCATCTGTAAAATGGGTATCATAAAACACAGAGTACACAGCATTATTGTAATAATCAAATGGGAAAATGTATTTAAATCACTTTGCTAAATCTTAAAGTGCTATATACTGGGTCTCCCCAAAGTCTCTAGTAGCCTAAAACTGCACTAAGAATTTTGGGATACTCTGTGTGAATGACAGGGTTACTGTATAGCAGATAGAGTACTAGACCTGGAGTTAAGAAGATGCGAGTTCAAATCTTTTCCCATGACACTTATTAGCTGTGTGACCTTGCATAAGCCACTTAACCTCTATATGTCTTGGGCAACTCCTTAGAATTTTTCTACTAAGTCATCTCTGGGTTGCCATCTGTTTTGTTGGAGGGAGTTAAAATGTCAGGAGTTCCCTAGGCTCACAAAATGACCAACGCTTTAAGCGTCACTGTTCCCTAGTCATTCCAGCCCAAGGCCTTTTCCTCCTTCTCTGAGCTCCCGTTAGCTCTTGTTTCCATGCCTCCCTTGTCCTTTAAGCACAGGCTGCCTTCTATTACATAATTGCATTATGTAGTTATTATATAGAACCTTATATAATATTACATAATAACATAGACAGTCTCAAATAATATAATAATAACATAGCTTTTCAGTTATGATGGTAGTGTTTCTCTAGACAGACACAAAGCTCTGGGATGGGGAATCAAAGGACCTAGGTTCTAAATGTGGTCATGTGACCTTGGGCAAATCAAGCCCTCTGGGTTTCCTTTTAGTTATCTGTCAAATAAGGGTCTGGATTAGATGTTTAAAGTTCTTTCCACTTCTAGATCCTTTGATTCTACGAATTGTTTGTCCAGCTAGGAGTGAGTTGGAACCATCTCAAACGTGTTCTGGAGAGCAGGTTGTTAAATTCTCTGTGTGAGCGTTTACACTTTGGACATCTGCCAATGCTACAAATCAGGGTCTGATTAATTGTTTTGTCGATTTTGCAGACTTATAAAACATTAACAATGAGGATTTAAACTTAAAAGTGTGTTCTGTGTACATCTCCCCCCCTGTTTCAACAATCTAGCTAGCAGCTTCTGTGGGAGTATAAGGTCCACCCACAGCCAGCACCCAGAAAGCTGCCAACAGCACAGTTTCTTTTGATCTGCTTAACTAAGGAAAGCAAGGTGAAGGGGTTGACAAGCTTACTTTAATTCAGCACACAAATATCATTCACTTAGTTCAGAGGAAAAAGCCAGCACCCTGAACTTCAGAACAAAATACAAACAAATTACAAACATCAACAGATAAACCTTGTCTGATTCAAATCCCAATACATAGTTACCAGAGTTCAACAAAGTCTCAGCATGTGGGTTTACAAGCTGGAGGGCTCCTTAGCTACAGCTGCCCAGAGTCTCCTCATCAACACCATCGAGAGAGAGAGAGAGAGAGAGAGAGAGAGAGAGAGAGAGAGAGAGCGCGAGCCCTGCACAAATGGCTCTGTCCTCCCTTCTTTTAGGGCATTAGCTGTCATCAAAAGTCATCTGAATGACCAGAACTTAGGCTGCTATGATTGGCTCTTGAGTTAGCCCCTCCCCTTAGGACCCTGGGAGGTTCACATCCACATAGGTTAGGTTAACACCTAATAGGGTATGGCTCTGGAGTTAGCACCTCCCCTTAGCCAGCCCCACCTTGGGCCCCACCCTAGTCACCAATCCACACCCGCATAGGTACCACACCTAATAAGGGTTTGGGCCTGGGGCTTAGCATTTAGTAAGGCTCAATGAAATACACTGAATTACTCGAAGCAAACAAAAGCCACTCTTCAAGGGCACTTGTTGAACTAAGTGCTAAGGAGCATATTTTGCTTAGCAACACCCCACCCCCACCCCCCACCCTGAACCGGTTGTTAAATATTTACCAGCACACCACTGTTGGTACCCCCCATCCGTAACAATGCCTTACACAGAGGAGGGGCTCAGTAAGCATTGTCTAATGAATGGATCTAGCACTCCTGCCTGCTTCTCCTTTCTGAGCTTCTTTTTTCTTTTCCACTTTAATAGTAAGTACTTTTCCTACTACCTAAGATCTAACTTGTCTCAGGTTCTGATTGGATAAATTTATTCATATTAAGACATTGGGAGCCTAATGTGCTCCCCTCCCAAATTCGTTTCAATTGGTTAACTAGTATTTACTAAATGTAGGCTATGTTCCAGGCACTGGGAAATGCTAGGAAATAGATATGCAAAGGCAAAATTAAGTGAGCTTGGTGAGCTTATATTCTCTCAACATATACAATTATAAGTACATAAAAGATAAATGCAAAATAAAAAAGGTGACTCTGGCAGAGGAGACATGAACAGATGGTAGTGGCGAGGCAAGGAGGGAATCAGGAAGGGCTTCCGAAGATGGCTCTTGAACTGAACTTGGATGGAAACTAGAGATTCTAAGAGTTCGCAAGAAAGGAATGATTATATTCCAGGCATGGGAAACTTCCAGTGCAAAGGTGTGGTGGTGGGAGATAGAGTATTATAAACAATTTCCTAGATGACAATGCTTAACCCAAAGGAATGAATCCCTAATGCCATATTTCAGGGATCAATGATATGCTTAGTGAGACCTCTGCTCCCTCAGATCACATCATCTCAACAACTGCCTCCTTGCCTATGCAAAAATGTCTACCTGAGAGGGGCAGCTAGGTGGTGCAGTGAGTAGAGCACCGGCCCTGGAGTCGAGGACCTGAGTTCAAATTTGGCCTCAGACACTTGACACATTTACTAGTTGTGTGACCTTGGGCAAGTCACTTAAGCCCAATTGCCCTGCCTTCCCCCCTCCAACAAAAATGTCTACCTGACTCCCAGCTTTCTTTTGCTGTTCTCATTGGTGTTGGCCACCTTGGTCCAAGCCAACAGAACAATTTAGTATGAACCAGGGCACTAAGCAAAGCTTCCATTGCTGCTCCTTCATCCATCTGTTCAATCATTTCCATTCATTCAAATAGCACTGTGCTAAGTTCTGGAGACGAAAGAAACAGAGGAATGATGAATGAATGAAGAAACATTTATTACTATATGTCAATTACTGTGCTAATAGACTAGTATAGCATGGATACCCAGGGTACCTGGGACAACATAAATGCTAATTGTGCTAATTACAAAAAGAAAATTAAGACAATCCCTGTTCTCACAGAGCTCACTTTCAAATAGGGGAAGGCAACAGGTTTCAGCTGCAAATCAGATGGAGGGTCCCATGGTCCTGAGGGAAAGCTTCAGAACTGATGGTAATGTATCTCCGTTAATGTCATTTCCATCGACAGAACTATATCCATTTCTGAAATTGAATCATTTGACAGAATCAAGAAATTTTGTGGTGAGAACTTTCTTTCCCAAGATTTCACTAACCATGGCAAGCAAGGGGGCAAGGGCTGCAGCATCCACAGAAGCCAATGCCAGGCCATGCTTCCATAAGGGTTACTTCCCTGGAGGATGGCTTGGTTGAAAGAAGCGGTGCAGCCTGGAGGTAGAACCAAGGAGCGGTTTGTGGAGCATTGTTGTTCCTGACACTCTTGGGCTTTTGATCTTTGGCTATCTCCATTAGAGACTGAGGGAAAGCGGTGGTCGAGGACCCACCTGACATCTGCTGCCTCCTGTCTCTCCCTCAGGGTGCCTTGTTGTTTCAGCTAGGCTGACTCATCTTCCCAAGTCATTGGCAGTGGTCATCCACTGATATGTAGTAGGAATGAAGGAAATAGATCCATGAAGGGATATGGCCTGGGAGAGAATTGAGGGGTCTAGGGATTGAAGGTCATGGGGCAGATGAAGAGTAGAGGTAAGGGAAGGCAGAGGGACAGGTGAAAACTCAGTAGATTATGGTTGGATAAGAGAATTTTTAAGTTCTTGAACATGGAGATGGTACATTTATGGGTGATGGAAAGATCAAGGGTATGAGCATCTTTGTGTGTGGCTGAGGCCATGTAGAAGAGTAGTTCACTGCAAGTTAAGTGGATTGAAGAACAGAGTGGTTATGGTATTTGAGGGAGAAGCAGCATGTATGTTGGCATGAGGGTAGGAGCAGGAGAGGAAAGAAAAATTGTAAGCCAGGTACTGAACTCATTGAAAAAGAAAGGGAAGTGACACAGGAGTTTGTAGACAGCAGCTAACAGGATTTTGATTGAGTGGCGTATATGAAAAGTGTGAACCTCAAAGGAATAAAGATTATTGAGTGATGGAGGAAGGGGCAGAATCTAAAAGTGGCAATGGGGAGCAAGGAGTATTCCAACTCCTCTGCCTTAACTGGTGAGATATGAGAGTGAGTGAAGACATAGCCAGTATTAGAAAGGGTGGCCAGGGAGGCTGTGGCATCAGGGGAAAGCCATATTGTGTTAATAGCTAATAGATGGAAGAAATGGGGGAGGAATAGATTTAAGATTAAGGGAAGTTTGTTGCTTATGGAATAGGCATTCCAGTGGGCACAGTGATGATAATAATAATAAGAATGCCCCTCATCCTACTTCTGCAAATTATAGAAAATGTTTTTGAACATATGCTGAAGTATGGGTACCTAGAATACTATAGCACGGATACTCGGGAGAGTATGAGTACCCAGGGGGGATGAGTATCTGGAACAACATAAAGGCACTGGACTCCTAGTATGTCAGGGGCTTTGGACGGAAAGGGTAGAGTGGGGCCGAGGGAAAAGTCAAAGCTAGTCCTGTAAGACTATAAAAAGTGATGGGCCAGTCATAGGGCTGGATGCCCTACTTTGTGACAGATTTTTTAAAAAATTATAAGTCATTAGGATGGGAAGATCAAAGTTGAGAGATGATGTAGTTGAAGTCTCTGAGTCTATCACGAAAATGATGAAGAGAGGGAATTCAGACTTGTTCACTTAATCTCAAAATAATAAGAATAATAACTCCTCTCTTCCTATTCCCCAAAGCTTAAAGGAAATAGTTACAGGGGTTCTTAACCTGAGTTCTACAAGCTTGCTTTTAAATATACACACAGGTACACATATGTATACATATACACATTTATATAAGCATACATATATGTGTGTGAATATGTATGTATATATATAAACTATTTCACTATCATTAGTTTCCTTTATACTCTTATGTGTTTTATTTTATTTATTTAAAAAAAAAACAGTATTCTGAGTGCCAAAGGAATCTATAGCACTTAAAGGTTAAGAACCTGTGCTTTAGGATGGACAGCTAGAATAATCTGGCAATAATTAAAGACAACAAATGGGCAGTTTGGGTAGTACGTTGGTACCCCTTGGTTAGGAAAACAACCAGAAGAAGGCTTCAAGTGTTTGGGTTAAATCCTTTATAGACAACTTATGGAATAGCCTTGGTGATAACTGCACAGGATGAGAAGGTGTGGAGAGGTCACAATTTACATTGGTTGAGGGAAGATCCACCTTGAGGAAATCATGGATTCATCAAAGTGTCATGGAGGGAAAAGGAAGTCCTATTTTAGACAGCTGATGGTAAACTTATGGAACTCATTACCCCCCAAGAAACAGTACAGGCTGAAAATACAGATAGCTTCAGGAAGGGTTTAAATAAATTCATGTGTGACAGTTCCCTAACAAGTTATTTAGGGAAGTTAGGGATGTTTGGGGCCCATCCCTAACCTCTGAGGTTATTCACGCACTGACTGCAGGGAAGGAGCTATAAAGTAGACTCATGGTGAGAACATATCTCAGATGATTTATTATACCTGGAGTAAGTGAATAATTTCATTCCAGAGTTTGGCTATAATTGAATATTCACTTTAAATATCTATTCTAGCTGATGCACATAATAGTGATTTATGCATTATTTAAGCAATAGTTGCCTCAGATTCTTTTTGGAAGGGCAAGAGGCATAAATCCTGACTAAATAAATAAAACATTTTAAGTGTTCAAGGATTTTCTCTTGTTGGCTTATTTCTCAGCTGCCTATAAGAAGACTTCATTCTGTCATGGGATTTAGGACTAGAAGAAACTCCAAAGATCATCTCATTCAATACCTCATTTTATTAGTGTGGAAACTGAGGCTAGGAAATGGAGAGTGACTTGCTTCGGGCAAGTCTCTGATTCTAAATCCAGAGATCTTTTCACCACGCCTCAATGCTGGAGTCATAGACAGCTTAGTGCATCTAACACCTTCTACAACCAAAAAAGGAGATGAAGAAACACAAAGCGAGGCATTCATGTTCAGAGTTGGACCCTGTGGCTCCCGATTCTATCTATCTACTTCCTTCATATTTCTGTGCACCAGACTGTGCTCCTCAGACCTTGGCTTTCATTCTATTTCTTCCTTCAGGTTGCCCTCAATCCCTGGTCATGTGAGAGAACCTCTTTCCAACTGTTTGAGATCCTAGCTTTGGAACTGTCCCTTCCTTGTCAATCTGCTCTGGTGAGAGTGTCCTTTTCCTCTAGGTGAGTGTGTTCTCTTACAAATCATGGATAGGACAGCCTGTAGGTTACTCTACGCTACTTGGAGTCCATCAAGTATTCCTTGTCTGGGACAGCCAGGCCGGGAAATGGGAAATATTTGGTGGAAGTTGTTATTCTTCTGGAAGGGAGTATTTAGTAAGGTATTATGGATGGCTGTGACTCTATAAGCAGTCTCAGAGATGAGGGGCCAAGAAACCCAATAATCTTGATGGTGAGGACTGCAGCAGTGTGTGATTGGTTCTGTCATTTGTCATAATGAGCATCAGAATACTAAAAACATCAGACTTTGATCAGATACATACCTGAGATGTTCCGCAAAAATTGGGGTTTAAATGGAGGATCCTGGTCTGAAATTATCTGACTGGGGAGATTGTAAAAGAATTATCTGTCTCTTATGAATATCCGAAAGTCTGGGGGCATCATAGAGACTCCTTAATCTGTATGAACTGGTCATTTAAAAATACACCTTATTGATGACTTTTGTCTTTACATCACAGTGTTTTACACAGAAGCTTTGGTACAATGTTTGCCCTTGGAAATGAAAGAAGCGGGCTCTTTTTGTGCGTGCATTGATGATTATAAAAGTGTCACTGGAGGACTGATATGAAAGGTGGGTGATAAAATCAAAGTTGATAAGGGCTCATGGGTGCTTGCAGAGCTTCAGGAAATCTTTAGGTTTTCCAGTCTGGTTCTTGGCTTGGACAAACAACTTTGAAATCTCCGCTTGCTAACAGGTATCCTGCCAGCAATCCTAGGTCATGAAGCACAAGGTCTCCACTAGGCCCAAGTGGCCTATGACCATGGCATAGTAGAACCTGAGTTGAGGTGATAGCAGCTGGGATGCGGTAGATGGATGTCCTTCAGATCACCTGGGTGGGGACGTCAAAGGGAATTTAGATCAGTCCATAGGCGTAATAGCTGGCTACACATAGAAATGGTCTCTCTCATTCTGTGGCCCATGGAGGGAATTTATAGTTCTCCATACCTAAAGGGCTGTACTTGTTACTCTTCCCCCAAAAGAGGTACCACTAATCAGCAGCTCGAGGTAAAAGCATAGTCTGGTGCTTTTTAGGAGAAACCAAACAACTTCTTTTAGGACATGTCCTCAGACTTCAGATAATGATAGTGATATTCCAGTCTAGTTGTGTTAGAGTAGAGCATTCATCCAGGAGGGTAGTATAAGATAAAGCTAAAAAGGGAAGCTCTGGATTATAGTGTAGAGGGTATCAAATGCCAAGCTATGGAGTTTTGTCAGGTGATGAGGAGCCTCTGAAGGGTCTGAGCAGGGGAATGCTACTCTGAAAGCTCAGCTCTGGAAAGATTAACTTGGGAGCATTCTGTTGGATGGATGGGGGGGGTGATGAGGAGGAGGGAATGGACACAAGGAGACCAATTAGAGGGCTCATAAAGAAATGCAGGCATAATCGAGGCCTGGATTAGGATGGTGGCACTAAAAACAGGAATAAAGGTAGAGGGAGAGGCAAGGAATATTACAAAAGAGGATTTTTTTGTGGGAGGCAAAAAGGGAATGGAAAGAGTCAGATATGGCTGTAAGATCTCAAGCCTAGGGTGTCTGGGGAAATAATAGTGCCATTGACAGACAATGATAAACAAACCTGTCCCATTTATTTCAAAGGGTTTTTGCAAAGCTCTAATGACATAATAAATGTAGAAGTACTCTGAAATGTTTGAAGGACTTCCTAAGTGAGGGATGAGTATCATTAGTAATGAGGCCATCAGCTCAACCCTAAATCTTTTCAAATGGATCCACCCTTTTCCTTCATCATGGCTTCTCTCTGAGAACCTCATAGATGTAATCATTGGCCCGAGCCCCAATGGTGACATAGTACTTTTTTGTGTGGCTGACCCACTCTAGCCATAAAACCAGTCATTCCTTCTGACCGCCTCTCCACCCCTTTTTATTCTTCCTCTTTCTCAAAGGCCAACATTAGCCAAAGCTGAGCCTCTTAGGATACAAGCTGGGCCCAATCATTCAGTCAGGGGGTCGGGGAATTCTTGGACACCCCTGCAGGCCCCATGCCTGTGTCTGTAATTGCTTCATTAAATGACGAAGGGTTGTAACCCAGCCATGAAGCATGATCCTAGGCTACTGAGGCCAATAAAAATAATGGTTGGACTGGATCACCTCCATGTAGTTTCTTTCTTTTGGAAGGGGCTCAGCAGGTATGTACTATGTATCTGGCTGGGGAAAAATTAATTCTACTTTCCCACCTCTTTTATTGATTCAAGTGGGTCCCCATGCAGATGAGGCCATCTTGGAATATCATGAGGCCTTTCCAAGATGAACATTCTCATGTGCCCTTCTCTAGGCCTGGGAGCTTCTCTGTCTTCATCCATCCTCCTCTTCTTCCCTCTGGGGGAGAGGACCTTCCTTGCCAAAGTTAACTCTTCTTTTTGTGCTCTTGACTCCACCGGTCACTTCCCATTAAATGTAGCTTACTCCAGTTAATCGTTCCTTCTCTTTCTTACCCTCTACTGGCACCAAAAGTTCTATTCTGTGATAAAAATATTTACCCTTGAATCTCCCTGTAATGGCGCCACTAACTATCAAGGTTTCCCGAACATCCCTCCATCACAGCTATTCCAGGGGCCTGAGTGGTCCAATGAGCCCAAGCTTTAGCTAAAACTAAAACTCTTCCTTCATTGATACAGCTTCTGAGTAGCCTCTGGCCATAAGAACAGGAGAGGTGCTTTAATCTCTGTGAGATCCTTGTTAAGTATCCTTTTTATGCTAAGGGCAAGTAAATCTCCTTCTACTAGCTGTGGAATGACTCATAAGTATCTAATTTTGTTTCAATATTGAACCCAAAGTTCTATGCAACTCTGAATATAAGGCAACTTCTCTGACTTGCAGAGAAGAAGGTGCCAGTCTACGTTGGTAAGGAGAGTCTCCTCATCCAAGAGTTGCCTAAGTCATTGAGATCACAGGTTCAGTTTTTATGCCTTGTGATAAAAACCAGGTGTCCAGAGGTTGGAGGAGAGCTGACAAATTATGGTTTAAAAAATGAAATAATTATTGTACCATTGGAAATGACGGATATGAAGGATCCAAAGAAATATGGGAAGATGTATGAAATGGTGCAAAATTATGAGAGCAGAATTAAAAGAACAATGTGCACTCTTACTACAACCATGTAAACAAAGTTAATAAAAACAAATGAATGTGCAATATACAGATAACAATCTCAGAAGAAGCCAAGAGGACAATTTCTTACTGCCATGTCAAAATCAATATGCATGTGCTTTATTAATAATTGCTAAATAATAGATATTTATGGCTTCTGCAATCACTATACCTATAATTACTTTTGATTTTAAAAATAAATTTAATAACAAAAACAACAATCTTACTCAAGTTCCCCAGCCTTGAATGAGATAGGCTCAAAGTATTAACAAAGAAACAATGAGCAAAAGGAAGCTTTTTTTGTGCCCCCCAGGTTGTTTCTTTCCTTCCTCCCTCCCTCTCTCCCTCCTTCCTTCTTTCCTCCCTCTCTCCCTCTCCCCCCTCTCCTTCGTTCCTTCCTCCCTCCCTCTCTCCCTCCTTCCTTCCTTCCTTCCTTCCTTTTCAACTAAAAGAGAAAACAAAAATCAAAAGGGCCAGTTGTTAGTCCCTGTGTGTGTAGCTTTGGTTCTATTGCATTTTGCAACACCTCATAGAGTTCCACAGTTTCTTATACATTATATACTTATTGTAATGGCAGTATAATAACACATTATGCTAATGCGACAATTTATTCAGCCATTTGAGAGCATACAGGTTGACTTTTTTTGTTTTTGCTATTACAAACATTATAACTATGGATATTTTTGTTTGTAACAGTCCTTTTTTTTCTTTTATGATAATTTTGGGATAGAGTCCTAACAACAAACAAAATTATGAGATTGGTCCATCAGTAAATCATTTATTAAGCACTATTAGCATATGTGTCTTGCGGTCTTCAATGTCTGACCAAGCTCTAGGCTCTGTACAGCACCTGCTTCAGCTACTTTCATGGCTACCGGAACAAATTGTTCTCATTTGCCCTTTCCTCCAGGGAAAGTCTTCACATGCTTGGGGTAAACATTCCCTTAACTCATCAACAGGTTTGAGGCTTGTTGGTTACCCTCAACCTGGTTTAGCCTGTCTGCTGTGATGATTTTACTAGGGTGTGGCTGCTCAGCATGCTACAGCTTCTTGGAGCCACAGGTGAGAGTTGCGTTCCAGGTGGACAGCAAAGGTGCATGAGCAGTCCTGGAAAGGGCTCAGCAAGCCCTCACACCAGGTGTGCTAGTCTTCCTTGAACACCCCATACATTTCATGGGGGATTTTAGCTGAGACTTGAAGGGAGCTACGAAAGTTAGGCAGCAGGGACAAGGAAAGAATTTCAGGTAAAGGGACAATTGGTTAAAAGGTATAATTATTTTTGTGACACATTGCCTATTGCGATATTGCTCTCCAAAATTCAACTCTTCTAAATGTCTACAGGCCCATCAACAATGTATTAGAATGCCTGTTTCCCCAGGGTTTGTACAATCTGAGACTTCTTTGACGACTGTTTTGCCGTTCTAGTGGATAAAATATATTAAATTTACCTTGATGGTAGGTCTCTTTTATTACAACGTTTGAGCTTCTTTTCATGTGGTTTGTAACAATTTCATAAATTGTCCGTTCATTTTCTTTAAGCCTTGCTTCATCTGGGAATATATAGGGTGGGTCAGCCCAAGGGTGATGGGAAGATCTCAAGAATGAAATTCTTAAGATACATACACAAAGTTGTCAGCTACAAGAAATGGATAGCTGCCTAAAGAAACTAAAGCTGCTATACATTGACCAGATCCCGTTTTCAAAAGATGTGTATTGAAGATGAAAGAAGAGGCAGGTAATTAAAGATCAATGTAAATGAGTATCATGGTCTTGGAAGAATAGTCAGGGACACAGCTTCAGAATGATCTGAGGCTGCCACCAAACGCTAAGGACAATAAAAAGAACGCTGGTTCTGTTTTTGCTTTTGCTCATTTTCCATAGAGGTGGATCAAAAATGGAGAGGATCATGAGGATAGATGCTCCAGCTTTTTGCTTCCAAGGAGAATGATCTTTTGGACTGGGGAGGATACACATGCATATACACATTCACACACATATGAATATATAGAAACACAATGCACACATGCATGTGGACATGCATACGTATAACGTATACACATATTGTTGGAGGTCTGCTCCAGAGCATCTTGGCTCACAGCAGTCCTGGTTGGTGTTGTGGAAGTGCAGGGTTTAACTCAAGCTAGGGTCCTGGTCCATAGCAAAGTCCAAAGGCTGGCGAAGGCAAATATGGGGAAAAGCCTTAATGATTGCAACAGAGCTACATCAATGACCCAAAGTTTGGCATTAGCAGAAGGGAAGGAAAAAGTCTCAAAGTCTATAACCCCTGGTGGGGTGAGACACTTATCCAGGGGCTCTTTGGCTCTCTGAATATTCCCTTCCTCGCATTCCTTTTTTTTTTAACTGGGTCTTCCTGTCTCACTCAAGCTGATAGCGCAGTGACCATTCACAGGCCAGACCCCGCCGCTGATCAGCACATAAGGTTTGACACGCTCAGTTTCCCATCTGGGCTTGTTGACCCCTCCTTAGACAGCCCCTTCACTCCAGGGGTTCATCATATTGGTACTAGACAGTGCAAATGCCCAATGAGCTGATGCCCATTGCAGCACAGACCGCTGAGCTCAAGTGACCCACCTGCCTCAGCTTCCCCAGTAGCAGAGATTACAGGCATGTACCACCATGCACTCTCCCCATCCCCACCCCTTCTTTCTTTTCTCATCAGCACTTTAGAGGCCATCCGTCTCATTTTTCTGATAAGGAACTGAGGCCAAGAGAAGGTAAGTGATTTGTCCAGGATCACATAGTGTCTGAGGAAGGATTTGAACTCAGGTCTTTCTGACTCCAAGCCCTATTCTTTATCCAATATTTCATGCTGCTTCTCTTGTCCCTTGCCTCTTGTACTTTTCTAGATGATGTCATCTCCTTCTGCATATGCATACAGAATTCTGGAGGATATAGTTTTTAGAGAGACATGCAATTACTTTCAAGCATGGAGTCAGTAATATCCTTTATAGAGAGAGAATAAATATGGTTAACAGAGAGCTGAAATTGAAGATGATTTAAGAGATGATATGAGACTTTCTATCTATCCCATGTAAGTTCAAACCATCAGGCCCACTGGACTACATCATAAGGTACTAGAAAACAGACCCCAACTGGCTGAGTCCCCGTTGGTGATCTTTGAAAGATCATAGAGAATAGAAAAGGACTGTTCCTTTAGTTTCAGGACAGGAAAAGGGCAAATGTCACCTTGATTTTTTTTTAAAAAGGGAAGAGGGTAGAGCCTGCAAACTGTAGGTCAGTGAGCTTGATTTCTATTCCTGGAAAAATTCTAGAATAAATTATTGGAGGGAGAATTTGTGAGCATTTAGAAAGGGAAATAGTGGTTAAAAGCCAGCATTGGTTAGACAAACCTCATTTCTCTTTTGGGCAATGTAAACATCACCAGTCTGGTTGCATAAGAGAATATTGTCAATATGCTACAGTCAGATTTCAACAAAGTGTTTGACAAAGATTCTCATTCTGCAGCATGGCCTTGAAGAAGTTCAGAATTATTGGATTATTAAACAACAGGATCTTCGAGCTGTAAAGGACCTAAGAGATCGCATAATCCAACTCCTGAATTTGATAGGAAAGGAACAAGCTCTTAGGAGTGCCTGCTATGTGCCAGGCATTTTGTTAGAGCATTTAACAAACATCTCTTTTGGTCCTCACGAACAACCCTGGGAGGTAAGTGTTATTCTAAGGCAACCCTATCCACTTTTAGGTGCTTTAGAAGGATTATAGATCACTGGCTTTAAAGTTAGAGGAATTCTCAGTGGGGCAGCTAGGTGGCACAGCGGGTAGAACAGGAGGCCCTGAGTTCAAAACCAGCTTCAGATATTTAACTAGATGTGTGGCCCTGGGCAAGTCACTTAACCCCAATTACCTAGCCAAAAAAAATTCTCAGAGATCACCCGGGTCACCCCCCGCCCTGCCACCTGAAGCCCAAGGGAGGGAGGTGCCTACTTCAGAGTCCCAGCATTCAAACCTTGATCATGAAATCTAAGAGTCTGGAAGCTATCTAGGTCTACCCATGTCTGAGCAAGAATCACACTGACAAAGTATTTTCTAGCTTCTACACAAAAGCCTCCAGCAAGGAGGCATCTACCGCCTTAGGAAGGAACCTATTTTACTTCTGGATGGCTTTAATTATTTAAAAAAAAGATATTGCTTATATTAACCCTAAATTTGCCTCATTACAAGTTCTACTCATTGCTTCTGCCTTCCGGGGTCAAGGAGCTCAATTCTAAATTCTAATCCCTCAACCGGCAGGTGCTCGTTTAAAATACTTAAAGAGAGTTATCACACCCTTTCCACAAATATTGTCTCATTTGACCCTCACAACCATTCTATGAGGTAGGTACTTATCATGCCCATTTTACAGATGAGGAAACTGAGACAGAGGTCAAGGAACTCTCCCAGAGCCTCATAGGAAGTGTGTGAGGCTGGATTTGAACTCAGGACTTCATGACTCCAAGCCAAATATTCTATCTGCTGTGCCATTTCATTGCCCAAGTTTTGTAATGTCGCATTTGGCCCATTGCTCTGTGACATCAAGATCTTTTTGGATAATGATTCAATCTTCCAATGCAGTTTTGCCATCTGAAAATCTGAAAAGCAAACCAATGATTTCATTCAAATAGTTGATTAGAACATTAACTACCACAAGGATAAAGACAGATCAATAGACCACTCCACTAGAGACCTTCTTCCAAGTTGTCATTGACTCCTTAGTGACTGGCCATTCAAGCAGCTCCACAGGTGTTCTATCTCTTGGATAAGGACCGCTAATTCCAGAGCCTCGGGATTCTCACCAATATGAACACCTGGAGGCCTGTACAGAGAGACTTCATGCAGTACAGGAGAAGTGTCTCGGGCTGAGTGGTGACACGTGCATTTTAGTTCCAGTTTGTCTACTATGTGACTTCAGTCAAGACATTTTACCTCATCTGTAAAATGAGGATAATACCATATTTCCTGTCTTTGTGCGAATAGCAAACAGAGTAACAGATACGAACGTTTTTTGAAATGTGTAAAGCAAATAATTTATTATATAAGCCTTGATTGGAAAAAGTTGTATGCAGGTTGACTTTTTTGTAGTTTGTAAATTCTGTAAATCCTATGGGGGCGGGGCTCACAAGGAGTCATTTTGCAAAACAAAAGCTACCCTTTGACTTTCTTGTATGCATCTAGATGGTCATATCTTGGGTTTACTTAAAGTGGAGTCTACCTGTAGTATTAAAAACATTATTTGACTTTGGGGCTACGGAGTGCCACATACCAAGCACCCAAAAGAAAAAACAGTAATTCCCCGAGGCATTAAACCGCCCCAGTACTGCATGTTCCTTCCCAGAAGACCAGCAAGAGCACATGTGCATTCGGCTGCCCTGTTCCTCCACAGGGGAAGGAATCAGGCCTGGGAATCACCTCAGGGGTCCTGAAATCTAAATCACAGCTTCAGTGGGACTTTCCCCTTATTGGATGAGCAAGCTTCATAACATCTCTTCTTGGGAGCTTGGGGTGCTTTCATTGGGTTACAGACTTGGGGGTTGGGCTATCACTTGGTTTCTCATCCTGCTTCCAGGAGCACCAACTAGCTGTGTGACCTTGTGGACATTATTAGCATCTCTGGGCTTTGTTTTCATCATCTGTCCAATGTAAAGGAAAGCATCCTACACTGGGAGTCTGAAGAGCTGAGTTTAAATCCCAGCTCAGTCACCTGTGAGCTGTATAACAAGTCATTTAGCCCCTCTGAGCCTTAGCTTCCTCACTGGTAAACAGAAATAATGATACTTATAGTGCTTATTTCACAGGATTATATGTAAAAAAACATCCGGTGAAGCTTAAAAGTAATCAAGGAATGAATTATTGCTACTTATTCCCTGGCTTCCATTTTTTGTGGGGGTGGGGTAGAGGAGGAGTCCTAACATGTGAGATCACTGGCATTAAGAACTTCTGGCATTGAAACTCCCTCCATGGACATGTGTCAGCAATTCTTCTGCAAGAAGGTCATCTCATTCAACCCCCTTATTTTATATATTGGAAAACTCTCTCTTAGAAAGTTTCCTCTGGGAACACTGAAAGGTTCAGTGACTTGCCCATGATCCCAAAGCCATTGAGTACTTGAACCCAGATTTTCCAGCTTTAAGACTAGAGTTCCATTCACTATAGCTCTCTCTCTCTCTCTCTCTCTCTTTCTCTCTCTCTCCCTCTCTCTCCCTCACTCCCTCCCTTCCTTCATCTATTTAAAATTTATTCATCTATCTATCATTTATCTATTTTGATTTTTTTTGTTTTTGTTTTTTCCCTTGCTTAACTGGCCAAAGCAGAACTATAGTCTGAGTGTGTGTGTGTGTAATTGGTTGCATTTATTGAATAGATATTTCCTATTCTTACTTTGGCTGAGTGGAACATTTAATATTTCTGCCTTTTAAAGAAAGCTCAAGTAGCTTTTTCTGTGGTTTCAGACAGATTTTCCTGACAATCAGTGTCCCTTGAGAACTTTCCAACTTCTGCTCTCACCTTCTAGCCTTCCTCGCTAGCACACTGTGCCTGTGAAATCTTGGCTCGTTCTGACTCTGGTTTTGTTCCGACACTAGGTTGTTCCCAAGCAGGTGTGAAACTGGACTAGACAGCCTCCAGTGGGTAAGAGGACAGAGCCAATTTTATTCCTTCTCCACTTTTCCTCCCTTGCTCCATTATAACTTTCAGCTGCTTGTTAGTCATATCATAGCCTCTGGGCTCTCCCCCACTGACTTCTCACTCTAAGAATCTACTGTTTTTCCGTCTTCCTCTCCTCAATGGCAGTGAGTATTGATGGAACAAATAGAGGTCTCCATTTACAAACTCAACACCTCATCTCTTTGCTTCTGTTTGCTTCCAGATAACTTTTGCAAGAGAAAACTGATTTGGACTAACTCTGGAATACTGACAATGGCTGTCAAGATATAAATTAAGTTTAGTTTCTTCTTAAGTCTTCCATCCTGAAAGAAAATGGTGACCAATTAGTTTCCAAATGGAGGTCTCTCCTGTAATTTTGGACATGCGTATTTCAGTCAAATTTATCATGCAGGTAGAAGTTACAGAAAAACTGAGTCATGAGATCTTGACTCTAAAGGCAGATGGAAGTTCTGAGGTCAGCTAGTTCAACTGTTTTGTTTTATATATGGGAAAACTGAAGTCCAGAGAGGTCCCACAGATACCGGACATTAGAGGTAGGATTTGAACCAGAACCTCTGTCTCTAGAGCCTGGGTTGTTTTCATTCTACCACACTGTATTCCCATTTCAATTCAGCAAATATTTAAGTGCCTTCTAGGTATGTACAAGGATCTATTCTGGGTGCTAGAGAAGCAAAGACAGAAACAAAACTGCCCCTACCCTCAAGGAGTTTACATGAAGGGTTCCCAGACACACCATACGTATGGTCACCATCGTATACTTTCTAGTATAGAACTGATTTCAAATATTCTGTCCCGTTCATAAATCAGAAAGGAAAAAAAAACCTTTATCAGAGCATCCTGTTTTGGTTCTGAAAACAGGAATTGTCTTGTACTTGGGGGTCTTTTTCTATTTTTACCCAATAAAAATAACTTATGTTTAGCCTCCGTGAAAGTTTTTCTCCTCATCTTCATCACAATATGGAGGTGACCCTAGGCTGTCAATGGCTATGCCAATGGAACATGACTGGCAGATTCTACCAAGCTAGAAAAATAGTTGGGAAAGGCAGTATAGTATAGTAGAAAGACCCCTGGCCTTCAAATCAGAGGACCTGAGTTCAAATCCTGCTTCCAATGTTTATGACCTATGTGACCTTGGGCAAATCACTTCATTTCCCTGAATCTCAATTATGTCATCTTTAAAATGAAAAGATTGGACTAGATGATCTCTAAAGTTCCTTCCAACTTGGCATCTTTGATCCTATGATCTCATGATGTATGGACCCAGTGACAGATTGTATGTCTGTCATCTGAGGACCAGTCTGAGAGACTCATCAGCTCAGCTAACAAGGAGATGGATTTTTCAGTCACAGCAACTCAAAGACTAAATACTAAGTTATAGTGGGGTTGCTGCCTGCATGAGTGGAGGCAGTGTCCCTGCTAGGGAAATCATGGGTTGAAATATTGAAGAGACGTAGTTATTTAGTGGTGAGCAGTTTACAAGATACTCCAACAATCATGAACTTATTTGATCTTTCACCCTGAGGAACAATTAGGATAGGTATTATTATTCTTATTATTACCTCTGTTTTACAGTTAAGGAAACTGAGGCTCAGAGAGGTGAAAGCGATTTGGCCTGAGTTACCTGGTAAAGGGAAGAAGCAGGGGCCAGAATGCAGACCCTCTGACTTCAGTGGATGTTCCACCACAGCAAGATTCTGATGCCTTGTTTCTCCACAAGGACACATCCTACAATCTCCTCTTCTTTGGTCAAACTTTATCTGGATTTTATCAGTCCAGATCTTATAAAATCTCTTTATGTCTTTGCCAAAGTGGAGGAAAGGGGGCTAATTGACCCTGGACAGGAGAACATTGAAGGGAATCCTTACAGTGTCCTGGGCATTATAAGAAATTGTACAAAGGCTGACTCAAAGGATGGGGCTTTATAATTTAGCAAGAGGGATTTAGGCCAGAAGATTTCCTGGATTGGGACTTTCTAGGGATGAGCTCCCTACCTAAGCTTTGAAAACTTGGAATCTGTCCTCAAGGGAAACTGCTCACTCTCCTATGTGTTTTTAGTGAGGATACACATCTGTCTACCTTCAGGGACCTAGACTGAGTCCTGTCCAGAAATAGAGATGTCTGTTGGATCAGCTATGAAAATAAGCCAGTGTACTTGCTAAAATTCTAAATGAAATCAACCAGGGGTTCAAGAGATTTAGGCAGTATTTACCCTAACGTAATGATTACTGTTCCTGTAGCCCCTTCAAGCATAGGACTCCTGGTAGTTGGGGCAGGGAGAGAATGGGGGGAAAGGTGAAGATATTCCAGAAATTCATAGACCAGAGGAGAAGTCCCAGTATAAAGTTTGGTTTGGGGACCTGGAATTCAAATTTGTATTCTGCAAAAATCTCCCCATACCACTGGTATACAGTACTGAACAGTTACAGAAAGGGTCAGGAAAAAAATAAAAAGAACAGTTGCGTAAAACTGAGAAAAATGAACTTGTAAAGAAACTACCATCTATTCTGAGGACCAGAGAGAGAGAGAGAGCACTGTCCTTTAGAGGAATAGAGAGGGAGGACCTCTCATTAGCCATCCAGGAGCTCTGTTTGGAATATCTGCAGTAGCAATTAAATTCTGAGGGCTGCAAGAGACAAGAAGACCAATTTCAAATGTCCAATCAGGATTTTACCAGCTTGAGCATACATCTCAAGGTATCTCTGGAACACCTGCTACTTTTTCATATCTGATGAAGGAGGTACTTGCTGACATGAACTACCTGGACATGCTGGTGTATCTGGATGATATCATTAATTTTGAAAAAAAACATTAGAACATGAAGAAAATGTTATCTACGCTAGAGGAAGCTGGCTGGAAGTTATCAATTGACCAATGACAGTATCATAGAACTTCCATTGAACAAATGGGTCATGGTGTATCTTAGCAAGGAATGAATATTGATGTGGAGAAGATAAAAGCAGCCCTCAGTTGGTTTAAGTTCAAAGAATTTGATCCAGGATCAGGTCACCGCTGAAAGCACAGCTTGCTTACTGTCCAGTGTCTATGAGTATTGTGACCGAGAGTGACCCACATCCAGTGTTAAGTGTCTGCCTCACATCAGGAAGCATATAGAAGACCCTTTAGACCAGAGGTTCCCAAATTTATTTGGCCTACCTCCCCCTTTTCAAAAAAAATTACTCAGCACCCCACTAGAAATCCATTTTCTTTAGCCCTTTAATGGTTTTTTTAAAATTTGCATCATTTCAAAAAATATAAAATATATTTCTTAAAAAATGATGCATCTTAAATTTAATAATTTATTGTAAATTTGTGGGTTTTTCCTTCATTGAAATTTCAATGACACAATATTGCATCATATAATTGTATAGTATTGTAAACAAGTCATTACACGCACATATTCCTGCCAATGCATACTGGACTTCCCACAGCATGCAACACTCTCACCTGCTGTACAGTTAAGGTTCGGATTCGCACGGAAAAAACACTCTGCACTCCAAGAAGCCCGAGAGGGTTTCTTTTCTTTTATTATTAAAATATAGGTAAGAAAGACAGAAATTGAAAGTAGCAGAGAAGGAGGCTTAAGAATAATGATAGCAAGGCAATTACTAGATTAGAGGAATGGCTCAAGAGACAGTGCTCCAACCGCCTTGTCACCATCCCACAGGCAAGTACTAAAATCAACATATTTACAGTCATCACCGATGCAGGGAAGCACCAACACCTGACCACACAAGCTGGGGAATCCTGGGGTACAGCCGTCGGGGTCCTGCTCACAGAAGTCCCAGGCCAGACGTCTCTGCCATGGGTGAGATTCCAATTTGGGGTCCGAATCTTATGGCATAAATAGTGCTGGGAACAAAGAAGGCGTCAGGCCAGGTGTTTTTGGCAAATGCTGCATCTTATGCAAGGCCCTGAAAGGAGGCCAATCCCTTCAAGGTCTCCAAGCACAGTGCATCCTTGGAGTGGCTAGTTCCCAGGACACCAGTCTGCCTCAGGGTCTTGGCCAGGACCCAGGGAGGAACCTCCTTCTTGTGTTCCCAGGGCTTTCTACTTTAGGAGATAAGACTTGTGCCAGATTTGCAATTGAGTCAAGTTAAGAGGGGCTAACTTTGCAATTGAATCAAAGCCTCGGTTTGTATAATCTTAAGTACCTAAGAGGGGTTAAATCTTACCCCTTCACCTGCCAACACTTGCTTGTTAAGACCTGTTGGCAGACTTGACCACTGATCTGCTATAATTTGCATTTTTTGTGTTTCTTTAGAAAATAATGTAATCACTATGACTTTAACTCTGTTACACAACTGATGAAACGTGTATGAACAATTTTTCAAAATTTCTTTATCTTCTCTTCTTTCCTTATGCTTACAGTGCCTTCTTATTTTTATTCAATGCTCCCACAATTGCACCTGAGGCTGCTACGGCCTCCCTCCCATAGTTCCAGTGCTCCCCAGGGGGTGGAATTGCTCACTTTGGGAACTCAGTTTATACAAACCTTCTATAGGCTCCTGATCACCTCTGAGTTCTGATTGCTGGTGACGTTAACTTCCCTCACTTCTTAAGTTGTGAACATTTGCTTGCCTGGACTGCTGAAAATATGTTGTTCCTGTTCATTTTATCTAACTTCTTGGCTTCTCAATTCTTTCCTTGCTTCTGTTTAGGAACAATAACAATTCCTTGCCCCTGATGGCCAGACTTGTATCAACCTTCAGGCAATAATGGAGCTTGAACCCTCAGAGTACAGAGTGTTCCTAAAGTCTGGACACATAGGCAAAAATGCATATTTTCAAGAAATGAAATGAATGAAATTTTCAACAACATTTTATTTAATTAGAATATTAACAAATAACATCTTCAATATGATTTCCATCATTTGTGATGCAAAGGTTGATGCACTTTGCAAGATTCACATGAACTCGATGCAATAACTCCATGTTGCCATCAATTTTAGCACATTCACTCTTTATGCATTCAATCAAGTGTTTTGCATCTGTGATTTTCATTGAGTATACCTTCTCCTTTAGCATACCCCAGAAAAAGAAGTCAAGGGGGCTAAGGTCTGTTTCAAAATGTGCATTTTTGCCTGTGTGTCCAGACTTCAGGGACACCCTGCATATATATGGGACTCTGATCACCTGCTGTGTTTTCTCTTGGTCCCGGCTTTCTTTCCTCAAAGGCCCTGTCCTATTGTGGTCCCTGACCAAGTATGATATGCCTTTGCAGCTTAGCCTTTACCAAGTACAGTACACAGGTGGTGCACTGACTAGAGCACTGGATTAGGTCAGGAAGACCTAAGTTCAAATCCTGCCTCAGATGCTTACCTAGCTACGTGAATCTGAGTAAATAACTAAACCCCTTTTTTGTTTCATTTTTTAACATATAAAATGGGGATAATAATAGTACCTACCTCAAAGAGTTATTGTGAGAATCACATGGATTAATACATATAAAATGCTTTGCTACGTAGATGCTAGCTTTTATTACCTAGACCTGAGGGACCAACCACCAGGAGACTACCTGAAAACAAGCTATTTAATTATCCCTTTTAATAAGTAGGGACTGAGCAAAATTTGTGAAGTTGTTGAAATTTGACTTTGTTATTTGCACTTAGACTTTGTATGCTTCCCCTTCAATCAATAAGCATTTATTTTTAAAATATTTTAATATTTGATATTTTATTTCCCCCTGATTACATGTAAAAACAATTTTAACATCCAGTTTTTCAAATTTTGAGTTCCAAATTCTCTCCTGCCCTCCCTCCCCTTCCCTTCTATTAAGAAGGCAAGCAATTTGACATAGTTGATACAGGCGTAGTCATATAAAACACATTTCCATGTAAGTCATGCTGTAAAAGAAAACACAGACAACTCCCCCCACTCAACCCCCAAAATAAAGAAAAGTTTTTAAAAAGTATTTTCCATCTGCATTCAGGCTCTACCGGTTCTTTCTGTGTAGATGGACAGCACCCTTCATCATAAATCCTTCAGAATCATCTTCAATCACTGTATTGCTTAGAATAGCTAAGTTATTAACAGTAGATCATCATACAATTGCTGGCACTATGTACACTCTTCTCCTGGTTCTGCTTATTTCACTTTCATCAGTTCATGTAAGTCTTCCCAGGTTTTTCTGAAAGCATCCTGGTTGTCATTTTTTATAGCACAATAGTATTCCATCACAATCACATACAACTTGTTCAATCATTCCTCAATTGATGGACATCCCCTCAATTTCCTCAATAAGCATTTATGAAGTACCTAATATGTGCCAGGCACTGAAAATACAGAATCAAAAGTGAAAGGCCTGTCTTCAAAGACTTTACCTTCTTTTAAGCCATCCTGCTGCTAGATCTCTTCAGGTGTGGAAAAAAAATCTTTCAAAACGTATTCACATTGAATTATCATGGATTTGATCTTATTCTACTCCTACAAATATTCACATTTTGAAAGAACACTATAGGAAGGTGAAAATAGACCCTCTTCTCTTCTCCCTCTACACTATCTTACTTGGTCTTTAGTTCCCATGAGTTTAATTATCATCTCTAAGCAGATAATTCCTTGATCCGAATATATATTCAACTCCAGTTTCTATCTGGAGCTACAGTCACAAATCACAAACAGCTTTTGGACATCTCAGACTAGCCTTTCACAGGCATCTCAAACTCAACATGTCCAAAAGGGAACTCAATGTCCTTTTCCCCAAACCCTCCTCTCTTCTCAAATTCTCTATTACTGCCAAAAGTACCACTATCCTCCCGGTCACTCAGGCTCAAAGCCTCGGTGGCATCTTTGACCTCACCTATCCAAACTATGGACAAGTCCTCTCATTTTTCCATTCACATCTCTGTCTCCTTTTCCCCTTTGACATTCCTACCACTACAGACCCTTATAACTTCATACCTGGACACACAATAGCTTTTCAGTCAGTCTCCCTGTCTCAAGTCTCCTCCTCACTTTAATCTGTCCTTCATTCGGCTACCAATGGGATTGCTATAGTGCAGATCTGACATGTCCTCCCCCCTCCTCTGCCCCCTGATTCAATAAACTCCAGTAGCTTCCTGTTCTCTTTAGGATCAAATATAAAATCTTCTGTCTGGCATTATAAGGTCTTCATAATCTGGTCCCTTTATACATTTTTCTTCTTATACTGTACTCTGTGTACTCCACGACATGACGAGGCTAAGCATGAGGTTCCTCACACGCAACATGTCTGACCCTTCAGCGTTATGCTGGCTGTCCTCCATGACTGGGATACTTTCCCTCCTCATTCCTGGCCTCCCCGGCCTCCTTCAAGATTTAGTCCATCCCTTTTCTTCAAGAAGCCTTTCCCAATGAGTAGAACCAAGAGAACATTGTCTACAGTAACAGCAATATTGTTTTAAGGATGACTTTGAGTGAATAAGCTATTTTGACTATTATACTCAATACCCAAATTAACTATAAAGGACAAATGAAGAAAGAAGCTATTTGCATCCAGAGAAAGAACTGATAAATAAAAGTATTAGACATATGTATAGAATAATTTTATGTATATATGCCTATTTGTGTCTAATAGTGGCGGCCATCTCATGAGGGGAAGAAAAAAAAGAAATTTACATGATAACTTTATTATATATTTAAAAGAAATGGCAAGTTCTACATAGTAGATTTGCAGTTTCATGTGTAATCATCACTTTTTATTATACTACATTATGGAAATGCTCGTTTTATTCCTCAAACTAAAAATAAAATTAGAAAAGAAGTTTTTCCCATTCCCCTCCGCTGCCAACACCTATCCTCAGTGATGATCTCCCATTTACACTGTATATATCCAGTATGTACATAGTTATTTGCATGTTGCCTTCATCATTATCTCCTTCAGAGAAAAATAGAATTTTTAATTTTCTTTTTGTCCCAGATGCTTAACCAGTTCCTGGCACACAATAAGCCTTAATAAATGTCTGTTAACTCGCTGACTGCTTAACTCAAAGAAATGAATAACAAATGGTGGAATTTCAAGCTGCGATGGAAATATTGTAAGGGAATGACTTTTCCAGGACTCCTCAAATCACAAGTGTAAGGTCAGTCTTGATCTTGGCCCTTAAGCTATTTACAGGCTAACATGTTTGGGTGGAAGTTTTGGTTTTACTCAGGTTACAAACACTGCCTCTTCCTTCTGTTCCTTCTTCCAAACCCCCGCCTCTCTCCCATTGCTCATATTTTTTCCAGGAACAGGGGAGGCCGGCAATCAAAGGGATCTCTCTGTGGCCCGACCACCTGTTTCTCTGCCAGAGAAAAATGAAGTGGAAAAGAACCGTGGGCCGAATTCCCTAGAGAGGGCGTTTTCCCAAACCTGTGTTCTCGACAATCATGTTAGTTTCACTTAACGAGGAGCGTATGCTGGCCCATGGCTCCCAGGAGGGAGGCCTCACCTGGAATCTGGAATTCTGGTTTTCATTCCAAGTTTCCAGAGGAACCATGGTCCTAATCCAGTGGCCGCTTCTCAGGCTCCATGGAGTGGGACTGAACTGCAGCCATGCTGAGGCGTCTTGAGCACTCAGACCAGGCATTCCTGGAGGGGCTCTCCTTCCATATACAGGGCACATCTGCACATCTACATGGCAGGACTCTAGTGAGGATCGAGGTGTGGCCAAGCCCACAAAAATATCTCTATCCACTGGCTTGTCGTTGGGCTTGAAATATTCACTATTGTCAATGTTCTGAAATATTGAAAGCCAAGGGATGGGTTGGTAAATGTTTAACAACCAGCTTTCCGGAAAATGTATGTAAAATACTCTTTTAAGTTTAATCTGCATTTCCTTCATCACTTTCTTAAGTCTAGACAATCAACAAAGAAATGAATCAAGCCCTGATTTGTAGTTTGCCTATTTCCAAGGTGTAAATGCTCACACTGAAAATTTAACAATCAGCTCTCTATAGGTAGTTAGATCATGACCCAGTACACTCCCTGAAAGCATTGTGCTCACAAGGCAGCCAAAAAAAAAATCTATAGGGCAAGGAGCAGTTAGATTTAAGATATTAAAAGTCATTAACACCTTTTTTGAATGTAGATAATGTGGAAATTTGTTTCTTTTTCAGTGGGGGAGAGATAGGAGAGAGAAAAAAAATAAATGCTTGTTATTTGAAAAAAAAAATTTTTTTAAGTCATTAACACCTCAGCATCAATTAGTCTGTCAGGTTATCAGAGGATGCCCCTGAAGAAATGGTACACAGAACAGTTAAGTATGGAGGGGCACAGGAAGAACAATGGTTAAAGAGGGGGCATCAAGAGGGCCCTGGGCATCTTAGGAGAACTAAGATGGCAGAGGAGGTATAGAAGACGGGTTTTGCCAGAACGTAATATGAAGTCAAGGAAAGTTATCTGGCTCTGGACTCAGGAAATGGGTTCAATTACCACCTGTACTATTTGTTACCTGAGCAACAGACCTAAACACACACCCACATATATACACATTATATATACACTGCATATATGTATATATATACACATACACATACACATACATATACATATCTACTATGTATAGTATATATGCACATTGTGCATAGTATATATGTAGTGTATCTACACACATATATTTATACACATGCACACACACACATATATACATATTTGTTGTTCAGTCTTTTTCAGTCCTGTCCAACTCTTTGTGACCCCATTTGGGGTTTTCTTGGCAAGACTGATTTGTCATTTCCTTCTCTAGATCATTTTACCAATGAGGAAACTGAGACAAACAGGGATAAGTGACTTGCCCAGGGTCACACCAGTGGTGGGATTCAGCCGGTTTGCACTGGTGTGGGAGAACTGGTACCTAATTTTAGGTTGAGTTCTGTGAACTGGTTGTTAGCAGGGCCTGTGCCCGCCACATCAGTGGTGTTTTGGCTCAGTTCTGTGGAGAGGCAGTTGTTAATTTATTTCAATTCCACCACTGGGTCACACAGCTAGTAAATTTCTGAGGCCACGTTTGAACTCAGGTTTTCCCAACTACAGGCCTGGTGCTCTATCCACTGTGCCATCTAGCTGCCCACATATACACAAACATGTATTCTTATACATGTATACATATGCATAAACATGTACATATATGTGTACACAATGTGTATATACACACATACACATACATGACACATGTGTTATGGCACATTTTAAAGTTTATATTTGCATTATTAAAATTTTCTCTATCACTTTCTTACATCTAGACCAGGGGTGGGGAATCTGTGGCCTTGAGGCCACAAGTGGCCCTCTAAGTCCTCGTATGGTCCTAAATTCACAGATTCGGTCAAAAGGCTGCACTTGAGGACTTAAAGGGCGACATGTGGCCTAAAGGCCACAGGTTCCCTACCCCTGGACCCTAGACAACTAACCAAAAAATAAATCAGATCAAGCCCTGGGTTGCAGGTTTCCTAGGTGTAAATGTTCACAGTGAAAATTTAACAGTTGGCTGACTCCACCACACCCCTGGGACTAGCTCACCTCTGAGGTCATCTCCCAGCCTAAATCTTTGATACTAAAGCTTCAGTTTTTGCCAAGGGCCAGCCCTTTTCCTGCCTTAGGGCTATTTGATTTAATAACCTTCTCGCAGTTTGTTGTCTCCATCCAAAAAATAATTGTATTTGGGCATGTATTTATCGCTTGCATTAAATTAAAACTTTGTAGCTTATAAATTTTGTGATGCCTCTGGAAATCCCGGATTCTAAGTCACTGCCTGAGCAGCACCCCCTTTGTAAGCTGCCTCAGCACGTTCCATGGGGTCCTTCATTCGTGTATCTAGTGCCTATTACAGAATGAGCGCTGCTGTCAGGAGCTGGAGGAGATACAGAGGAAGGTCCCTGCTCTCAAGCGTTGTTAAAGGAAAGAACATTTGATTTCAAGTCAGATGGCCTTGGTTTTGAGTCTGGGTTCTGCTGCTTCTGTGTGAAATTGGGCAGATCGCTTTCTTAACCTCTTTGGGATGCACAATTCCTTTATCTGTAAAATGAAGATGATGATTTAGATAATCGTGAAGGTCCTTGCCATTTCTATATCCAATGTATCTTCTTATGTATTGAATATATTAATTTTGGGTGGGGAGGACTTATCTTAATTTCATATATTTAAGGAGCTATCCCTGAGGAACTTCTACCCCCGTATCTATGTTATAAACATTTTCTGTCAATTAGAGACTTAGTTGACTTAGCCAGGGCCACAGAGCCAGTACGTGTCAGAAGCAGAACTTGAACCCAGGTCTTTGCAGCCCTGAGACCACTTCTCTATTCATTATGCTATTTGTTGTTGTTTGGTCATTTCACTCGTGTCCAACTCTTTGTGACGCCTTCTGGGGTTTTCTTGGCCAAGATACTGTAGTGGTTTGCCATTTCCTTCTCCAGCTGATTTTACAGATGATGGAACGGAGGCAAATAGAGTAAAGTGACTTGCCTAGGGTCACACAGTTAATACACATCTGAGGCTGGATTTGAATTCATGAAGATGAATCTTCCTGATTCCAAGCCCTTTGTTCTATCTACTGTACCATCTAGCTGCCCTCATCGTGCTATACTGCTTTTTAAGTAAACTACAGCTATATAAGAATTTTAATACAAGGTAGGATATGACAAAGGTGTAAAATGTCGTGTGAGTTCTAAGGAAGAACAATTTCGTACCAGTGGAGGGTGAGGAGAGGTTTATAGGCGTCTTCATTTGAACTGGGTCTGGAATGATGGCTAAGATATCAACAAGTGGAAAGCTGAGTTGCAGGCACAGGGAAAAGCATGAGCTGAGCTGGGGCAGAGCTTGGAAAGTACCAGATACATCCAAGAAGTATTCCAGTTAAGCTTGAGCAAAATGCACATCATGGCAGTAGTGACAGATAAACTGGAAAAGTAAGGAAGCATCAGGTAGTGGAGAACCACAAATGGCAGGTTAAGGAGTCTGGACTTGATGTACAATGGGGAGCCATTGGAGCCAGTGCCATCCTACATGACTATTCCAACAAAGTTGGAGTGTAAAAGAAGCTTAGTTGGGGTGGGGAAGTGAACAACAGCAGACCGCCATCCTTAGAAACTCAGGGGGGAAGGGAAGAAATTAACAAATATTTTTCAATTGTTGTGTTTGTCTTTCATTCTCAAAGAGGACCATGATATCAGGAAAATGATATGACTTGCAGTTGACTTGGATTTGAGTGAGAGAAGGCTGTGCAAGGTCACCAGCCTCACTTTCTCCTCCAGATTCATCTGGGTACAGTGGCCTGATATTCACCAGGACGACCGTAGATGGCCCAGGATGCATTGGGAGACCCTGGGCCTTTTAGGCTAAGGTCTTTTCAGGTTCTCACTTCGAGTGAGGTAATGCCCATTCAGTGAATAGGCCTCTTTAAGATATTGATCAAAGATGGCCCCTTTAATCAAACCTCTAAAAAGAAAAATCAAACTGGGAGGGGAAGACCCTCAGGGTTCCTGGCCAAAAGAGAAATAGTTACTATTTAATAATTACATTCACTCTGTGCTAGGAGGGCAGTGACCTAGTGTCCAATCTATGAGCACCAGAGTGAGGTGGGTTTAAGGCTTGGTTTTTTTAGACAAAAATCTATTCAGTAAACCCAAAGTAAAGGAGGCTGCCTCTGGCCGTTAAAATGGTGGGAGGGGAGAAGAGAGGGGAGGAGAGGAGAGGGACTACTCACAGGTTGCACTTGTCCTTCATTCTTGAAGAGGACCATGACATCAGGGAAATGATGACATGACTTGCAGTTGACTTGGATTTGAGTGAGGGAGGGCCGTACAAGCTCACCAGCTACACTTTCTCCTCCAGGGCCATCTGGATCCAGTGGCCTGATATTCACCAGGACAACTGGAGATGGCCCAGGATGCCATTGGGCCACCCTGGCCCTTTTATTTTTTTTTTTGGAGGGGAGAATGGAAGGCAGTTGGGGTTAAGTGACTTGCCTAAGGTCACACAGCTAGTAAGTGTGTCAAGTGTCTGAGGCCGGATTTGAACTCAGGTCCTCCTGACTCCAGGGTGGGTGCTCTACTCACTGCACCACCTAGCTGCCCCTTACCCTGGTACTTTTAAACAAGTATCTTTCAATATCTCTTTGTGCTCAGAAATATAATAAGCACCATAGAGCATATACAGGGGAAGATGGCTTTTGCATTCCAAAAGCTTGCAATGTAGTTGGAGGGGACTAGAAATGGATGTGTAAAGTCATATAGCAATGCAAGATATACATAGCAGTTCAACAATGGTTAAAGGCTGCATCACAAAGTGGTATATTACTAAATGTTCATTCAATAAATATTTATATCCAACTATATGAAGATTATTGTTCTAAATTCTAGGGGAGAATACGTGGTTAAATAAGACATTTTCTAATTTATCATTTAAGTTCTAAATGAATGATGCCTTTGTAAAAGGAGGTCCTATGAAGGGAACAGCAAGGAGAAATCAGGGTTCTTGAATAATTGGGCAGGTTCCACACAGAAGGCTTGAATTGGGTCTTGGAGGATTTGAATATGCAGAGAGGTAGACCAAAGCCATTCCAGGTTATGTGTGTGGGGGACAAGAAGATGTGAAAAGGAGGTGAGTCTTGACCTGGGGGGATTTAGAAAGAGTGAGGAGGGATGGGCATTTCAGGAGGATAGCTGAGAGGTAGCATGAGCCCCAAAGGAATGAAAAGGGTGCCATCCTGTAATTTTTCCCTTATTTCCCCCCATAGTTCTCCTGAGATATGTTCCATCTTATATGTTCCATGCCCTACAAAGCTAAATTTCTTTGAGAAGTCACTTCTACCTTCAGGTTTTCATTCTATATCAACAAATATTTATCAAACACTATGTGCAAAGCATTGTGGGAAAGATATGACAATACTCAACTCAAAACATACTAGTATGATCTACTGGCAGGACAGGTGAAAAAAGACCAAAATGCATTTTCCAGATTTCCCTATTTCTTCAGTTATAGTTAGAGTATTGTTTTCAGCCTCAGCAAGGTGTGTTTCAATATCACTTCTGATGCTAGCAGTGTGACTCTAGGCAAGACATTTAGACTCTTTGAGCCCTAATTTCCTCATCTGTAAAATGAGGATAGTATCTATAATACTTATTTTACCAGGCTGTTGTAAAGCTCAAATATGATAAGGGATGTAAAATACTTAGCAAAAATTAAAGTGATCTCTACTCAGGAAGGCCTACTTAATGAAAAAAATATATATCTAAAAATCAACCAAGAATAAAATCTTGATAAAGTATTGCTCAATCTTTTAAGAAGCTCAAAATAAAAGTTATTCACTCAGCCTCCCTTGCCCCCCCCCACTTTCTCTGTTTCCCCACCGCTTCCTTAGTCCACTTACTATGAAGGGAACATCTGCCTGATTAGGCTATGAAGTTTATAAACCTTCCTCCCTCATCTCCTGTCTCTGTGATCCAGAGACCGAGAGAGGCTGAAGCCACCATCAGGACCACTGACAGTTGCAGACATCTTCCTGCAGCTCAAAGATCCTACTCCTCCAACTGGGACAGAGGTTATGCAGCCTGAGTCGCCACAGCCAAAACTTCACCCTGCCCATCCATGTTCACTTCCTGCCTGCCACCTCAGAGGAATGCTCTCTTACCACCTCAGCCCTCCTAGAGTCCTCCCTCCCTACAGCTATAGCAACTTGCTCAGAAAAGTGTTCCTCCAAAGTGGCATGATCCTACTTCAGGCAATTAAATTCCTAGAGGTCTTGGAGTCTAGGTTTTTGCCTCAGTGGTCTGTTCAAATTCCTAGTCCCAGGTAAATACTCCCTTAAACATGACTAGTATGGATACCTCCTTACTACTTCTTGGATGGTGGGGCCACTGGGTCAAGGGACTGAGGCCCCTTTACTAGAAATACCCATTCTGGTGAAACCAGGATGGTCATACTCTAAAAGAGTGAGGGCTCTGGTTAGTCTCAGGGCTCGCCTTTCCTTCCTAGGAGTTCAGGACCAATGGGCCTGACCCCAGGCTAGGGGAACAAAACTGCCTGCCATTTTTACATCAAAGATTCCCAGAATGGTAATTAGGTACAATTTGTGATGTGTCTAGCCAAGGCAACCAGAAATCCCACTTTGAGCTTCTGATATATCCCCTGGCCCAGAGTGAGTGCCGGTCCAGGCCAGCACTTCTTCTCTGCCCCAGCATCAGTCCAAAATAAAACTATTTTTGCTTGGTTGAATAGTTTTATGACTAGTTTTTAAAGAACTGTGGTTCGTTGTCATCTTCCTGAAAAAGAATCTAGAATTATACCATAAGAGGTACAAAACTATGTATACCCTTTGATCCAGTGATCTTACTGCTAAAACTATGCCTTATGGATATTATTGAAAGTAAAAGAACGTAACTGAAAATGAATAATTTTGTTATATAAAGGTCATTATATATTATATATATATAATATAAAGGTCATTATATACATTTTAAAAAGGTTTCGCACAAACAAAACTAATGTAGTTGAAATTAGAAAAGCAATAGGCAATGGGGAAAAAATCTTTGAGGCTGATTTTTCTGATAAGGATCTCATCTCCAAGATATATTAGAAACTGATTCAAATTCATCAAATTAAGAGCCATTCCCCAACAGATAAATGTTTGAAAGATATGAACACCTGTTTTCAAAGGAAGAAATGAAAATTATCAACAACCATTTGAAAAGATGCTCCAAATCACTGATAATTAGAGATATGAATAAAAGCAACTCTAAGGTTGCATGTCACACCTCTCCATGACAAGAAATGACAATGACCTGTGTTGGAGGGACTGTGGGAAAAGAGTAACATTGAAGCCCAGTTGGTGAAGCTTGGAACTAGTCCATCCATTCTAATTCCCAAAGTTACTTAACCTCACATTGTCTTGATCCAGACATGCCCCTACGTGGTCTGTTCCCACTCTGCCCCCCTTCTGCAATCAAAGAAAGAAGAGAAAGACCCATGTATACAAAAAAATGTATAGCAGCTCTTCTTGTAATAGCCCAAAACTGGGACCTATTAAGGGATGGTTAAACAAATTGTGGAATACAAATATAATGGTATATTATTACACTGTAAGAAATGACTAAATGGACAGTTTCTGAGGAGACTGGAAAGACCTTTATGAACTGATGCAGAGTGATGTGAGCAGAACCAGGAGGACAATTTACTTATCAGAATCATAAGGGAAGAAAAAACTTGAAAGACTTTGTGTTTGTTTTTGCTGCTATGAACAATGTTGCTAAAAATATTTTAATATAAAATTTCTATTTTAATTTTTATATTTAATTTTTATTTTCTCTCCTTTCCATTTCTTCCTCACAAGTGGCTATGTCAACTCCTTCATTGTCTGCTCCTGCATCAGTGGTGATGTTTTTAAAACTAGCTAAATAATGGAAGTCCAATTTTTTAATACTATTTTTTGCTCATGTTTGTGTATTTGAGTATATGTGCTTGGTGAATGTTAAGCTTATTTGTGTGTGTGTGTGTGTGTGTGTGTGTGTTGTTGTCGTTGTTGTTGTTGTTGTTATTCAGTTGTTTCAATCATGTGGGGCTCCTCCTGACTCCATTTGGCATTTTCCTGACAAAGACATGGAAATGGTTTGCTTTTTCCTTCTCCAGCTCATTTTACAGATGAGAAAACTGAAGCAAATAGGGTTAAATGACTTGCCCAGGGACAAATAGCCAGTAAGTATCTGAGGTCAGATTTAAACTCAGGTACTCCTGACCCCAGGCCTGGCACTTTATCCACTGTGCCACCTCTCCCTCCCTCCCTCCCTCTCCCTCCGTCTCTCTCTCTCTCTCTCCCCCCCCCGCCCCACATACATATATATATATGTGTGTCTATATATTTGTGTGTATAGATATAAATATTATGTTTTGTTTATTTGTTTTGCCCTCAAAGACCAGCTCTATTGAGTGCCTACTCCTGCCATCCCTGGAACATGGGTTAGGAAACTGTGGTGGCTTCCAGCAACATCGCCACTGATGCAGGAGCAGACAATGAAGGAGTTGACATAGCCACTTGTATGAGGCAGTGAGAAGCGCCAGGTAGCCCCGCCTTAGCTCCAGTGCACACATTACCTCCACAAGACTCTTAGGTTATAGGGGGAGAGCCTCTATTAATGGTGTTGGCTTCCTGTCAGCTTAGGACTTTAGGGATGTGATGACTTTAGACACAAGCAAACCCAAAAGAAAGAGGAAAAGACTCAGAAAGTCTTGGCCAGGATGGGGCTGTTGCTGACCTTGGGACATAGTCATTATTGCTCAAATTCTTAGATTCTCTGTGCCTGAGTTGTCAGGAAGCTTGGATCACAACCTAATGCACAAGACTTCCCCAGGGACACTGGACTCAGACAAACACATATACACATGGGGTGAAAGCCACCCAAGGACACTGAACCTGGAGAGACACACTCTGTCATAAAAAGGCCTCACTTGGTTCCTTTGCTCACCTGCCTGCCAATACACACAGTTCTGCTACCACAGCACAATGGGTGGGCTTAACAAGCCAGCCCCATGGCCTCTGTCCTCTCTGCTCTTTATCTACTGCCTAAAGGCATCTTCAGCTTGGGAGAGGCTGGTGTCCTCTTTATGGCTATTAGCAACAGCACCACTTCCCCTTCTTCTTCTTCCTACAGTTCATATGCCCTGGGCCCTAATTATAAAGACACAGGGCTGTTGGAATCATAAATTACCTCATAAAATGATGTTTCATGTTACCTCCCAGAGCATGATGAAGCTAAATTTGTCTCTCTAAGGAAAAGCTATGAACCATTCTTCTGTTTAGCTATAACAGCTATAATTTTTTTAGAGGCATAAAATAAATACTTTGGAGTGCCAAGAAAACTAATTATATTGAAATACAGTGATCAAAAAAATTTTTAAGTTTACAGATCCCAGGTTAAGAACTCCTGATCTACTCAAAGGAAGAGATCCAAGCTACCAAAAATAATATGGAAAAAATGCTCCAAATCACTCATAATTAAATAAATGAATATTTAAACAATTCTACCTCATACCCACAATATTGGCAAAAATGATAGAAGAGGAAAATGATTAGTATTAAAAGAAAAAGCAGGCATACTGATACATTATTGGTGCATTAGTATGCACCAATCCATTCCTTCTATAATCCATTCCTTCTACAATCCATTCAACCACTAAAGTGATTTTCCCAAAACACAAGTCTAATCATCTCAAGCCTCTTCCCACCCCCACCCCACCCCCACTTAATAAATTCCAGTGGCTCCCTATGGCCTCCAGGAACAAATACAAAATGCTCTGTTTGGCATTCAAAGCCCTATATAATATAGCCCCCTCCTAACTTTTCAATGTTCTAACGCCTTATTTGTCATTGCATACTCTTCCATGCAGTGACTCTTGTCTCCCGGCCGTTCCATGTGCAAGACACTCTATCTCTTGGCTCTGGTCATTGTCTTTGGATATCCCCCAAGCCTGCAACAGTCTCTCTGCCTCTGCTCCAATTATCTCTCTGTCTTCTTTTAAGTGCTGAATAAAATCCCACCTCCTACAGGAAGCCTTCCCTAACCCCTCCTAGTTCCAGGGCTTTCCTTCTTTTAATTACTTCCTGTTTATCCTGTATATAACTTGCTTTGTTTATATTTGTTTGCATGTACTTTCCCCTATTAAACTGTAAGTTCCTTGAGGGCTGGGACTGTCTTTGGCCTCTTTTTTTATCCTTAGCACTTAGCACAGTGCTGGCACATAGTAAGGGCTTGAGAAATGTTTATTGATTGATGTGAATTGACCCAGGTATTCTGGAAATCAATTTAAAACTATGTCTAAAAATTGTGCACACCCTTTGATATTAGCGATATTACTACTAGGCCTATACACCCAAGGAGATCAAAGAAAGAAGAAGAGGAACCAACTGGACAAAAATATTCATAGTGATTCCTTTTGTAGTAGCCTGGAATAGGGAACTAAAGGGGCAACCACTGAGTGGAGACTGGCTAAACAAATTGCCATATGTAAATGGAATGGAATATTACTATTCCATAAGAAATGATTAAATAGATAGTTTTAGAGGAAATTGGGGAAATCTCTATGATCTTAGGCATAGTAAAGTGAGTAAGACTAGGAGAACAATATATACATTATAGAGAACAATAACTTTGAAACACTTTAGAACTCCTATGAATACAATGATAAAGCCATGAGTCCAGAGGACAGCAGATAAATCATGCCATCCGTCTACTGCCAGGAAGTTGAGGGACTTAAAATCCCAAATGAGATATACATATTTGGACATGACAAATGTGGAAATTTGTTTTGCTAGACCTTCAGTACTTATTGTGAGAGGTTTTATTTTGTTGTTCCCTTGGAGAGGGAGGTTAGTGAGAGGGAGGGATAATAAATGATTGTAAAAATTAATTTTAAAAACAACTTTAAGAGAAGAACAAGAAACTCTAATCTAGTCTAAAGTCCCAATTTTACATTGGAAAAACTAGAAGTTCCAAAAGAAGAGACTCGTCCAACCTGCCTAATACCTCAATGACAGTGTTGACATGAGAACTCGGGAGAAGAGAGATGCTCTTCCTTCTTTTGTTTTCTTAATATTTTTTACACAAATTACATGTAAAAACAATTTTTAACATTTTTGAAAAAGAAAATTTGTGTTCCCTAATTCTCTCCCTCCCTCCCTCCCTCCCTCCCCTTTCCCCTCCCTGAGGCAATAAGCAATCTGATATAGGTTATATATGTGCAATCATGTAAAACATATTTCCAACAAGAATGAAAGAAAGAAAGAAAGAAAGAAAGAAAGAAAGAAAGAAAGAAAGAAAGAAAGAAGGAAAGAAAGAAAGAGAAAGAAAGAAAGAAAGAAAGAAAGAAAGAAAGAAAGAAAGAAAGAAAGAAAGAAAGAAAGAAAGAAAGAAAGGAAGGAAGGAAGGAAGAGAGGGAGAGAGGGAGGAAGGAAAGAAGAAAAAAGAAAAAGAAAGAAAGAAAAAAGAAAAGAAAGAAAACAGTAAAGTAAAACCCCTCACAATAAGTACTGATGGTTTAGCAAAGCACATTTCTACATTAGTCACGTCCAAATATGCACATCTCATTAGGGATTTTAAGTCCCTCACCTTCCTGGCCATGTTGTTGTTTTTCAGTTGTGTCTGTCTCTTCATGACCCCATTTGGGGTTTTCATGGAAAAGATACTGGAGTGGTCTGCCATTTCTTTCTCCAGTTCATTTTACAGATAAGGAATCGAAGAAAACAGAGTTAAGTGACTTGCCCAGGGTCACACAGCTATTAAGTATTTGAAGTCAAATTTGAATTCACAAATGTTAGTCTTTCTGACTTCAGGCCTTGCACTCTATCCACTGTGCCATCTAACTACTCTCCAAGTTGTCCTGGCCTGGGAAACTGCTTCATTGCTCCAAAATTGATTTTGAGGCATTATTCTAAGGTTATTTGGAGGGAAATTTGGGAGAGTTCAGTCAAGTTTCTGCCTCATTCCACCATTTTGGCTCTGGAAGTCCATCTTCCTTCCTTCTTTAAGAGAGGACACATGTAGTTCCAGCTCCTATTTTGGGAGAAATTTGAAGAGAGAGAAAAAAAGGCTTTTGGAAGCTGTGAATGTGTAAAGGTGCCTGCATATATCAACATAGCCCTAATTTTCAGATTGCCTTCCTAGAGACTTTGGGAAAATTTCCCTTTCAATCTTTTTCTCAATTGAGCTGAGATATCTTTCTTCCAGTGGGAGAGTTCATTCTCTCTCTATATATTTTTTCCGGTATGTTCTAATCTGTATACATCCTCTGATTTCTATTTGCCCTCTGTTTGGATAATGAATTTACTCCTTATTCATTATTTGTAATGATTTTGTGTAACCGACATTTGGGGGGGATGGAACCAAGTACGAGCAAGCTTTTGGATATAAGCAGATTATTTTCTCCTTTAAGAAATAGTGACTAGGAAAACAACACGATCTTTAAAAAAATAATTTCCCATAGACTAATGATATTTAGGGGGGCAAATGGATATAATTCTAGTCCTGTGTCCACCTTCTTAAGGGAGAAGAATGGACGAGCTTATCCCCCTTTCTTCAATTTCCTTCCAGGCAGGAATCAAATCTCTCTTGAAGAGAGGTGGGTAAGATTCCAAAGATATCTATAAATGTCTTATTTTAGGCAGCATTTATATAAATCTGTGTGGACACACACATAACTTATATGGGAACATCCACACACACAGACATCCTCCACTCTAATGCCGTATTCAAATGAGGAAGAGATGCAAAGAATATAATCTATGTCTGTTAGTCTCTTCTTATTTCTCAATGAAAACTCCTCATTCTCAAAATAACATCCACTGGCCTCTCTTTGATTACTCTATCACTGCTTTCCTCTCTACATTTTAGGATCAGTTACAATATCCATCATATGTCACATGTGAACAACTCTACTTCTGGGACTCCTAACATTCCTGCAGAAAGCAATCAATGCTTCCCCTTATGAACTGTTCTGATGGTAGTGAGAGCCTTGGGGTTGTCCATTCCATTTTTGGACAGCTCTAATCATTAGGAAATTTTTCCTCCCATCAAGCCTAAATCTGACTCTCTGAAACTTCTACTCACTGGTGGAAGTTCTGCCCTCTGAGACCAAGCTGACCAAGTTCAATCTCTTTTCCACATGATTGCTGTTGTTAAAGGAAGCTGGGAAACTGGAGATTTAATATTTACTTGAACACTTCAGAGATCCAGCCTTCCAATGGTGTGGGGTGGGGGGGAATGCCCTCCACCATATGGATTGCAGTCCTTGAACATTTTAGTAGATATTCTTCAGAATTTTTGACTAAAAAAAATGCATCACATCTTCTGATGATAAAAAAGTTTTAATAAAATAATAAAAAGCAAAATAGAGCATTTGCCACTGAATGGCAAGAGAGCAAAGGAATCATGAAAATTTAAGGTTTTCATAGGCCCCAGGCAGCTATTCTGCTAAGCCCAGCCACAATTTGTCAGTGAGGATAGAATTTTTTCTTCCAGTCTTAGAGTGTAAGCTCCTTGAGGGCAATGACTATTTTGTTTTTATCTTTATATCTTGATCTCTGAGCACAGTGCTTTGTATGTAATAGCTTCTGCCAAAAAAAATGGTTTTAGTTGGTTTGAACTTTATACAGCATTTTATAATTTCCAAAGGTATATGACTCCCATTATTTTGGCACTTGATTCTCATAATTTTTCTATAAAGGCATGTATTATCATAATTTCCATTTTGTAGGTGAGGAAACAGATTTAGTTTATTCTGAGTTCTAGTTTATTGCCCAAAGTCACACGGATATTTCTGGCTGCTGGTTCAATGATATTTTCCCACTATTCAATGCCTGGGAGTACTGGCCTTCCAGAGTTTAATAGAGTAAAACTATGAATTTTGACCTGTGACTAGCACGGCCCATCTCACTGACTAGGTTGGTTGGCTACAGACAAGTTGTCACTTTTCACTATGATTATTGCAGTAGATTCCAAGTGCTTCTTTATAAGATGTTTTGGTAGCATGGTCTTTGAGAACTTTGCCCAACATGGGAAATCATAATACTTACTTCACTACTTCTTAAAACTCTAGGAACAAAGCAAGTGTGATGCTTATGGTAGACAAGCGTAGGTCCTCTTTTTTAGTGGCTAGACAGATGCTACAGAGTACTAAAAAAGAGGTGTGTGCCTTGTGGAGACCCTCCTTCATGCTATCTGAGACAACTGTAGTTAAGTAGATAGAGTCCAACAAATCAATCAATCAATAAGCATTTAGTAGGCATGTATTGTGTGCCAGGTACTGTTCTAGACAATAGGGATATAGTTCAAAGAGCACTGGATTTTGAATCAAGAAACCTGTGTTCAAATCCTGACTCTTCTACTTTTACCTGTGTGACCTTAGAGAAGTTATTAAACTCTCTGGATTTAATTTTCCTCACCTATAGAATGAGACTATTGAAGTTCTAAGGTTTGTCCCAGCTCTAAATCCATGACGCCATGAACCCCAGGATGCACACTAGCCATTGGCACATTTAGAAGAACTGAAAGAACATCTGGAAATCTTGGAAAAGGAGAATTTTAAGGAGAGATTAATGATGCATGTATGTAGTTTTGGCTATAATAGAGGGTACCCAGATTAGCTTCTTCAGTTTGGAGACTTAACCTTTTTTTAATTTTATATACATCCCCTTAATGGTAAGGGTACTGATTGGAAGTTTTTCCTAGAAGGACAGAGCAGGGGACTGTGGGAGTCAGAATCTTTGGAGAATGAGAATAAAGCGTATGTGTGTGTGTGTGTGTGTGTGTGTGTGTGTGTGTGTGTGTGTACCTGCAGCTCTGTAGAAAAGAGAAGAGCTGGGGGTCAGATATAGTCAATAACAAGTGAAGAGCACTGATACCCTGAACTGATTATAATCAAAAGAGGACAGAAGGTCCAGTGGCTCACTAATCCACTTAAGAAGTTATCTGCCAAGACAGAATTTTGCTGTTTCCATGGCTGCTACCACTATGGGAACTTGGTGAATTTATCCTTTATCCACTTCCTCTCCCTTCCCTGTTTCATTGCTACCTGGTAAACTGGCATCACTTATCTTTAAATCTTACCCACTTTTCTGTACTTTTTAAGTGGTTTTTGCCTCCAGAGGAGGCTAAACTGCTTGTCATTGTATTCTAGGGAAAGTGTTCACTACGGAATTTTGGAAGGAGAAATGGACTTACAGTCTTAGATGAATGAAAAATCTATATTGAGGGCCTTTCTCTGCAGACACAAAAGTGAGATTCATATATACTATAATCACTAACTTTTAGATTTTGTGATTGTGTGACAAAGATGAATTCTCTAGGAAGGAGACATCACTCTGGCCTGGTATGTTTGAATTCACGGGAGACATGGTATTTAAACAGGTTCCTAAAGGATAAATAGGTTTCCTCTCTCTCTCCCTCTCCCTCCTTCTCTCTCTGTCTGTCTGTCTCTCTTCATTTCTATCTATCTATCTATCTATCTATCTATCTATCTATCTATCTATCTAGGTAAGCATAGGTAGCTATGAAGCACCTAGAAAGGAAGTCTGTGTTCTGGGAATGAGTTATAGACTAAAGCGTCTATTAATGAGGCCCTAAACTCTCAGACTTACTGGTAATACATATCCATATCTATACATATATATGTATGGAGCTATATGTACACAGATATACATATATGTATATCCTTATAAATATGTCTACATATCTTATGTTGATATACACATATACATATAGCCATACACAATGCCTACCTACATATATATTCACATATATGTATGGATGTACATATACATATATGAAGATCTATACACATACATATGTCTTAAACATGAAAAGGAGAGGTGAAGTATCCCTTTGTGGGAGGTCTAGTTGAGCTGTGCTTAGAGAATATCTATGGAGACTGGAGGACCAGATGAATTATATTGTGAATAACTGTGTTGCCGTGACAGAGGAGGTATTAGCTGGCCATTTAATAAGAAAGGGCTATTACTGGTTGCTAGGGGATAACTAGGCCACAAGACTTTTCTTCATCCCTTCCATGTATCTATCTCCCAAGGGAGAAAAGGAAAACCCTGATCAGTTTGGATGGGGGTAGAAGGACAAAAGGAGAGGACATGAGGAAGAGGAATGGGTTTGAGCAAGAATGAAGAAGGTCCTTTAAGAAGAGGAGATAGGGGTGATTAATTACAGAGAGAGATTTCCTCTGCTTACTGCCTAGTCTCCCTATGTGCTGGGTATATGTCCTTGGTGACAGAAGATGGCAGTTCCTGAGACCACATGCAGTTTCTATTTTGTGGCATTACGGAACCAAGAGGAATCCTATTTCTGCAAAGAAAAATAGTGGAGAACAATTTCTTTTCAAAACCACCTCCTGAAAGCATGTGAGCCAGGGTAACACCACTACAAAAGAGAGGCGTCCAAAGGGAAGCACTTTGAAAGAAGTCTGTGCTCTAGGAGTGTGTTACTATTAATGAGGCCCTAAACCCTGGGATTGACTAGTAGCATTGTAGTATAATGGAAAGGGTGGTGGATTTGGAGTCAGAAACCATCCTAGCTCTGCCATTTACCTAACTGTGCTAATTTGGACAAATCACTTAACTTTTCTGGGCCTTAGCTTCCTTATCTATAAAATGGAACACCGAGTGTATATAATCTGTAGCTACGCTACTATGCTCCTAAGTGGATTTCATTGCTTTTGGAGTGAGGATCAGACTCAGATAAGCTTCTAGGGCTTAGGAAAGGCATTATGCATTATCTGAGTTTCCTAGGAAGTTTTCTTGACATGGGCATATCTCTATAAATGTTCTCATTAATGTGCTGACTAGTGGGGAGACAGCCATGGAGCAGATTTTATGTCCACATTTCTCTCTCCCAGGTTTCTTATACACTGTAGCTATGCTTGGTATTTCTGTTCGAGGTGGGCTGAGTCTGCGATGATGAGGCTATTCAGAAATAGCCTAGGCTGCAACTCTGATGTGGTGATTGTTCTGATATCGCCTCATCCCTTTGAGAAGAACTTGAAACGTAGCAGGAACAGCAAGAATGAAGGCGTACAGGTGAGAGGGAGCATTGCAGATAGGAAAGGTGAAGTGAAGAGACATCTCATCATAAAGGTACTCGCTGGGGAAAGACACCAGATTTCATCCTTAACCTTCAATTAAGATGCCTCCAAGGATAGAATCTTGACATGAGGACCGTTTCTGATACATTTCAAAACATTTTCCTCACCCCGTTCTTCAGAGAGTGTCATAGATCGAGTGCTAGATGGTATATTTGGAAATGAAAATTTGTAAAAGCCCATCCTGTCAGGCTTTTGCCCAGTGGCCATCATGATAACTTGAAGAAAGATTATATTTAAAGGTTCAATTATAATGGATTTTTAGACTAAGTAGAACTGAAACAGTAATATCTCATTCGTTCCAATGTTGCTAGTATAGAATTTGGAATCGTTCAAACAGGGGAAGGTTGAAGTTCGCTTTTGCACTGCTGTTATGAAGAAAAGGCTTATTAAACACATGTTTAGGGTAAGCAATAATAGTAATTATTAATCACCAGTAGTGATGTATATAGAGAAGAATGAAAAGACTTGTATGGACTGATGCAGAGTGAAGGAAGCAGAGTCATTAAAACAACATAAACAATAGCTGTAACAATATAAATGGAAAGGATAATCACAAAACAACTGAAAGTGCACATTGCAGAATTATGAAGAGTGAGCATCACTCCAAGAGAAAAGCTATGAGAAGACATCCCTCCCCCAATATTCTTCCACAGAGGTGGGAGAGTCACAAGGGAGGAACAGCACACATATTTTCAGTGCATTGAGTGGTTTTGCTGACCTTTTTTACTTTCTTTTTTGTCATTTAAAAATATTCATGGCTATATTTGATGGCTCTCTGGAAGAAGAGAAAGGGAAGGGTATGGGAGGAAATTCAGGCAATATAAAAACAAAAGAAATCAATACAAAGTTGTTGTCCTTCTGTTTCTGACTTTGGGAGTTTCTTGGCAAAGATACTGGAGTGGTTTGTCATTTCCTTCACTAGCTCATTTTATAAATGAGGAAACTGAGGCAAATGGTCATAAATGACTTGCCCAGGGTCACACAGCTAGTAAGTATCTGAGTCAGTTATTCCTGACCCCAAGCCCTGCGCTGTATCTGCTCCACTACCCCATTGCCCACCTTGACACTTCATTAGTCCATTTTAATGTATGCCTTTGAAAGTAACAACATGGTCTTTCTTTAAAATCACTCAATGACTAAGACTTCTCACTAGTTTAGACCCAAATCAGTAAGGTTCGACTGAATAACTTTTACTTGGGGGAGAACATGATTAGACTTGGTTTTTATCTATGCCTGACTACATTCAATTTTCATCTAAGAAAACGTTTATTCTATCCCATACTTATGAGATGACACTAATTCATTTATTCAAGTTATCTAGGCCTAAATATGTTCTGACATGATGGGGCTGAGGGCAGACTTCTCAGAGTTATCAAGCAATGACCAGATGAGAAGGCTGCCATGTCTCCTAAGTGCTACAGTAGATAGTGAGCTGTGCTTGGAGTTAGGAAGACCTGAATTCAAATCCTGCTTCAGGCACTTAATAGGTATTTGACTCTCAGCAAGTCACTTAACCTATCTCAGTCTTATTTTCTTCACCTATTAAACGAGATATTTGGATTTTAAGGTCCCTTTCAGCCTTAAATCTGGTTCTGTGAGTCTATGACACAGAAGATGAGTGATGTCTCTAGACTATGCACTCTTAACTCTTCCTTGGTCACAAGCTGGAAAAGAGCAAAATGGGTGGGTAAGGGGGGAGGGGAATGGTGAGAACCAGCAGTGCTACTTTTTCGAGTGTTTCATTGCCTTGATGATGGTGTCTTAAGGATGCTAAAGGATGAAATTATCAAAAGGGAACGAATGAAATTCTTCAATGTCTACCAGTTGTGGACTCACTGTCCCTATCTTGTATTTTTTACATCCATTCAAGAAAAGTCTGGGATCTTGATAGATCTAATCCCTCTCAAACCAAGATCTTCTCAAGAGGGAGAAGGTGTCATGTTCTCAGAAGAGTGGAATCAGAAGGTGGTGTCTGGAAAGTAGGGACTTGCATAAGCTCCCCCCAACCCAGGTCCATCCAAACACATATAAAAATGGCTCTGAACAAATTCTAGAGCTGAAGAACCCACCAAATAGCAAAGGGAAGGAGGGCTCAAGCCCAGGACAGCCTGGATGGTCCCTGGGAAGGGTCTATCCCATGGAGCTGGGAGTGGAGTGGAGCAAAGCCCAGCATGGGCCGTGCCAGGACCAACCAGACTAGGAGCAGGGTGGAACAGGCGTAGCACCCTGAATCAGTGAGCTGTGGCAGTTACCAGACTTCTCAACCTACAAACGCCAAAGACAACAGAGAAGGTTAGTGGGAAAAGCTTCTGGGACAGAGTGAAAGGAGTTCACATTTTGGCCACTGCCCCAGGGGCGGCAGGAGGTGGTGCAGCTCTGAGACTGCTTCCAGAGCTACAGCGCAGTTGTTTCTGGCCCCAGGCCCACCTGCTGGGAAGAATTAAGTGGTGGATGAGAGCAGGAGTGCAAAGCCTGCTTTTCCCTGCCTGGATCTGGGCCGCAATCCTGGTTGGCGGTTCTTTGGGGAGGAGGAGTGCTGGTGTGGCAGAGCTTGCTGTGTAGAAGTAGCTCTGAAAATAGCAGCATAGCCCCTCAAGCTTGGCACTAAGTACTCTCTACTCTACAAGCAGTCATACACTGATAAAAAGCTCAAGGGTCAAGTAGTTGACTGGGAACATGAACAGGCAGTGAAAATGGTCTCACATTCAGACTCAGACTTTGGAGTCTTTTTTTGGTGACAAAGAAGACCAAAACATACAGCCAGAAGAAGTCAACAAAGTCAAAGAGCCTACATCAAAAGCCTCCAAGAAAAATACAAATTGGTCTCGGGCCATGGAAGTGCTCAAAAAGGATTTGGAAAAATAAGTAAGAGAAGTAGAGGAAAAATTGGGAAGAGAAATGAGAGTGATGCAAGAAAACCATGAAAAACAAGTCAATGACTGGCTAAAGGAGACCCAAAAAATACTAAAGAAAACAACACCTTAAAAATAGACTAACTCAAATGGCAAAAGAGCTCCAAAAAGCCAATAAGGAGAAGAATGCCTTTGAAAGGCAGAATTAGCCAAATGGAAAAGGAGGTCAAAAAGACCACTGAAGAAAATACTACCTTAAAAATTAGATTGGAGCAAGTGGAAGCTAGTGACTTTAGGAGAAATCAAGATATTATAAAACAGAACCAAAGGAATGAAAAAGTGGAAGACAATGTGAAATATCTCATTTGAAAAGCCACTGACCTGGAAAATAGATCCAGGGGAGATAACTTAAAAATTATTGGACTACTTGAAAGCCATGATCAAAAAAAAGAAACTAGAGAGCATCTTTTAAGAAATTATCAAGGAGAACTGCCCTGATATTCTAGAGCCAGAAGATAAAATAGAAATTGAAAGAATCCACCAATCACCTCCTGAAAAAGATCCCCAAAAGAAAATTCCTAGGAATATTGTCACCAAATTCCAGAGCTCCCAGATCAAGGAGCAAATACTGCAAACAGTCATAAAGAAACAATTTGAGTATTGCAGAAATGCAATCAGGATAACACAAGATCTAGCAGCTTCTACATTAAGGGACTGAAGGGCTTGGAATATGATATTCCTGGAAGTCAATGGAGCTAGGATTAAAACCAAGAATCACCTACCCAGAAAAACTGAGTATCATGCTCCAAGGCAAAATATGGATTTTCAATAAAATAGAGGACTTTCAAGCTTTCTCAGTGAAAAGACAAGAGCTGGGGGCAGCTAGGTGGTGCAGTGAGTAGAGCACCGGCCCTGGAGTCAGGAGGACCTGAGTTCAAATCCGGCCTCAGACACTTGACACATGTACTAGCTGTGTGACCTTGGGCAAGTCACTTAACCCCAATTGCCCTGCCA
>CM053622.1:567130076-567168423 GCA_028646595.1 Phalanger gymnotis
GAGGGCAGATGGGGATGAAGATAATCAAAAACAAACACTTTCAAAAAGGCACAGGGTCAAGGGACAAAATTCAATAAAGGGGGATAGGTTAGGAAGAAGCAAAATATAGTTAGTCTTTCACAACAGGGAGGGTGGATGGGAAGGGAAGAGGGGAGAGAATTTGGAACTCAAGGTTTTAAAAAAATAGATGATCAAAAGTAAAAAAGTTTTTTTTTTCATGCAACTAGAAAATAAGATGCACAGGCAATGGGGCACAGAGATTTATCTTGCCCTACAAGAAAGGAAGGGAAAGGGGGATGGGAGGGGAATGGGGTGATGGAGGGAAGGGCAGACTAGGGAACAGGGCAACAAGAGTGTACGCCATCTTGGAGTGGGTCGGGGGGTAGAAATGGGGAGAAAATTTGTGAAAATCAATGCTGAAAACTAAACATATTAAAAATAAATTTTAAAAAAAGGAAAGAATAAACCCAAATTACCAGTATCAAAAATGAAAAAGGTGAATTCACCACCAAGGAGTAGGAAATTAAAGCAATTATTAGGAGCTATTTTGCCCAATTATATGCCAATAAATCTGACAATCTAAGCAAAATGGATGAATATTTATAAAAAATAAATTGCTCTGATTAACAGAAGAAATTATAAAAAGAAATCAAACATCTTAGAAAAGGAAATTGAACAACCTATTATCTCCATAGCAAAAAATCCTCAGGGTCAGATGGATTCACAAGTATTCTACCAAACGTTTAAAGAATAATTGATCCCAATGCTAAATAAACTGTTTGGGAAAATAGGGAAAGAATTCCTTTTACCAAATTTCTTTCAAAACACAAATATGGTGCTGAGATCTAAACCAGGAAGAGTGAAAACAGAAAGAAAACTATACACCAATTTCCCTAATGAATACTGATGCAAAAATTTTAAATAAAATGCTAGCAAGGAGGTTACAGCAATATGTCACAAGGACCATACACTACGGCCAGATGGAATTTACACCAGGAATTCAATATATGAGGTTCAATATTAGGAAAACTATAATTGACCATATCAATAACAAAACCAACAGAAATCATATGATTATCTCAATAGAAGCAGAAAAAGCCTTTGACAAAACACAATATCCATTCCTACTAAAAACATTAGAGAGATTAGGAATAAATGGAGCTTGCCTTAAAATGATAAGTAGTATCTAAAATCATCAGCAAGTGTTATATGTAATGGGGATAAGCTTGAAGCCTTCCTAATAAGATCATTATCACTACTATTATTCAATATTGTACTAGAAATGCTAGCTATAGCAATAGGAGAAGAAAAAGAAATTAAAAATTAGAATAGTCAGTGAGAAACAAAACTATTATTCTTTGCAGATGATATGATGGCAAAGTTAGAAAATCAACTAAAAAACTAATTGAAACAATTAACAACTTTAGAAAAGTTGTAAGATGATAAAAAAAAAAGCCCATATAAATTATCAGTATTTCTACATATTACCAACAAAGTCCAGCAGCAAGAGATAGAAAAAGAAATTCCATTTAAAATAACCATAGACAATATGAAACACTTAGGAGTCTACCTGCCAAGACAAACCCAGGAATTATATGAACACAATTACAAAACGCTTTATACAAATAAAGTCAGCTCTAAACAACTGGAAAAATATGAATTGCTCATGGGTAGGCCAAGCCAATATAATAAAAATTCTACCTAAGTTAATTTGTTTATTCAGCACCATACCAATCAAACTACCAAAAAAATATTTTATAGAGTTAGAAAAACTAATAGCAAAATTCATCTGGAAGAATAAAATGTCAAGAATATTAAGGGAATTAATGAAAAAAATTGTGAAGGAAGGTGGCCTAGTCTTATCAGATTTCAAACTGTTTTACAAAGGGGTAATCATCAAAACAATTTGGTATTGGCTAAGAATAGAGTGGTAAAACAGTAGAATCGATTAGGTACATAAGACACAGTAGTAAATGACCATAGTAATCTAGAGTTTGATGAGCCCAAAGAACCAAGCTTTGGGGACAATAATTTACTATTTCACAAAAACTGCTGGGAACACTGGAAAATAGTATGGCAGAAACTAGGTATAGATCAACATCTTACACTGTATAACAAGATAACGTCAAAATGGGTACATGATTTAGACATAAAGGGTAACAGCATAAGCAAATTAGGGGAGTATGGAATAGCTTACTTGCCAGACTCATATATAAGAGAAGAATTTAGGACCAAAAAATAGAGAGCATTATGAAATGTAAAATGAATAATTTTGATTACATTAAATTAAAAAGGTTTTGCACAAACAAAACCAATGCAACCAAAATTAGAAGGAAAGCAGAAAGCAAGGGAAAAAATTCACAGAGAGTATCTCTGATAAAGGCCTCATTTCTCAAATATATAGAGAATTGAATCAAATGTATGGATTGATATTGTCCATCTTCTTTCTCAAAGCTGAAAACCAGAGCTACCCAAAATGACTATAGAGCCTGAAGCAACCCTAGAACCATAAGAAATGGGAGACTTAAAGGCCTGGCATTCTCCTTTCTTCTACTCTTGATAACTCTTCCCTGCCCCTCATGAAGGCACAGGGTATTGATCCCCATCAATGAGGAGAGAGACCCTTACCAATGAGCTGTGGGACTTGGATCACATAAATATCACCTCATTTGAGCCTCACAACAACGTATAGTAATTATTATCCCTATTTTATCACAGGATCATAGATCTGGAGCTGGAAGCAATCTCAGAGACCCTTTAGTACAATCTCCTCATTTTTACAGGTAAGAATTTATAAGGAAGGGAACTGAAGCTCTGAGAGTTCAGGTGATCATGCTCACAGCTAATGTCAGAAGCAAGATGTGAACTGTCTTCCTGACTCTAAGTGCAATGCACTCTATTTACTATACCAAGAATATTAGCTGGTATAAGCACCCCGAGATACCTGGATATTAGACTAAAGAAGGGTCTTATTCAGGCTTCTGTTTTTAAGAAACATATATTAGGAAGACAACCCATTGGCTCTCATTCTGGAGACAATTGACCAAATGAAAGATGAAAACATTTGTTCAAACTCATTTATCATGAAAACCTAATGTTAGATGGCAGTCCCTGGGTAAAGTTTAGGGGAAAGTAACCATTGTCATTAATGATTTAATAATAGTTAATGGTTATATTAAAATGCCTTAAGTCTTGCCAAATGTTCTCCTAACAGCCCTGTGAATAGATAATTTAAGTAGTATGATCCCTATTTTATAGCTGAGGCCTTCAGGTATAAAAAGACTTGCAAATGGTCATGCAACTGCCAAGTGTCTAGCAAAATTTGAACTGAGATCTTTAACATATTATACAGTCTCTCAGTAATCACCCTTTTACTGTTTATCTTTATGTGTTGAAAGTGACTAGCTTCCTCATATATGTTTTTGACCCTTAATACCAATGACCCTTATTCTGATCATATAAACAACTGCAGCAGTGAAATTTGGGGGAGATAGAAGTTACGGTGGTGACCTAAGGATCTGATGGCATTCCATATATCTCTCCTTTGGTAGAAGTTTACTCTTTATCTCCCTATCAGTAGAAAGTAGAAGGTCTGAAGCAAACCCAGACAATCTACACAATCTACAAAATGAGACAAAATAACCTAGGCAATCCCCTGCCTGGGGAAAAAATAAAACAAAGCAACTGACCATTTTCTGTCTTTGTTTAATAAAGATTATCAGAACATTCTAAAACTAAAGCGAAGCCCCTGATGAAGTTTCTAAGAAAGGGGGAGGGAGGTTGGAAAGGAGAGGGAGAAGAAGAAAGAGAGACAGAGAGAGAGAGAGACAGAGAGAGACAGAGAGACAGAGAGAGACAGAGAGACAGAGAGTTGGATGATTGGTGATTGGTCTACCTGCAAGTCATACCATGAACTAAGGATTAGGGATTTCCTAGTCTTTTTACTATCTAAAATATCATAGCCTCTACAGGATCTTTGGGAAAAAAAAGGCTAACCAGCTAACCATGGATGAGACCTGTGTTTTCACTGTCATATGGAACTACCAGATTAGGAATGAAGGTTGTCACCTTTGCAACTTTGAGTCTTAGAGAGACATGCTGAAAGGTCAAATGTTTTGCCCAAGGTGAGGTAGCCAGTATTTGTCAGGAGTAGAACTTGAAACCAGGTCTTTTGGCTTCAATGCTAGGTGTTATAATGGAAAGAGTGCTGAGTCTGGAGTCATGGAGACCTGAGGATAAATCCAATCTGGGCAAGTCACTTAACCTATATCTATCTCAGTTTCCTCAACTACAATATGGGGATAATAATAGTACCTCCTTCTCAGGGTTGTTGTGACGATCAGTACAGTGCCTGGCACATAGTAAACACTTAATAAATCCTTGTTCTTTCCTCTCTCTCTATCCACTATATCGTGTTGCGTTCCCATGAGGACCTGCGGATATATGATACCAAAAATCATGAATCTGAGAATGGGAAAGCCATTCCGGAATCTGTTGATTTTACCAACAAATGCTCTCTCTCTTCAACCTAGGAATAGTAAATACAAACTGGGGAAAGTAAGGTGGTCTGGAAATCATGTCAGATCTATAGAAGGAATTAAGGATGTTAAGCTTGAGGGAAGACAGAGGAGTAGCAAGTATGGTCTCTCTCTTGAAATATCTGAAGTGGCATTACGAGAAAGAGGAATAAGGCTTGCCTCGTGTGGTCCCAGAACACAAAAGTAGAATTAACAGGTAGGAGCTCCAGGGAGATAGATCAGACTTACCCTGAGGAATAACTGCTTAAACATTCGAGTTGTCCAGTAAGAGAACGCATTGCTTTCAGCTCATACGATCATAGATCTAATCTTGAGACTATCTAGTCCAATTCTCTTCATTTTATGTAAGTAGTGTCCAACTCTTCATGACCTCATTTGGGGTTTTCTTGGCAAAGGTACTGAAATGGTTTGCCATTTCCTTCTCCAGCTCAGTTTACAGATGAGGAAACTGAAACAAACAGAGCTAACTGACTTGTTTCAACAATCCAGCTTCTGTGGGGGTGTAAGACCTACCCACAGCCGGCACCCAGAAAGCTGCCAACAGCACAGGTTCTTTTGATCTGCTTAACTAAGGAAAGCAAGGTGAAGGGGTTGACAAGCTTACTTTAGTTCAGCATACAAATATCATTCACTTAGTTCAGGGAAAAAGACCAGCACACTGAACTTCAGAGCAAAATACAAACAAATTACAAACATCAACAGACAGACCTTCTCTGATTCAAATCCCAATACATAGTTACTAGAGTTTAACAAAGTTTCAGCATTCGGGTTACAAGCTGGAGGGCTCCTAGCTACTGCTCCGCCTTAGCACCACCATGAGCGAGCCCTGTGCAAATGGCTCTTCAGATGCCATCTGAAAGATCAGAACTTAGGCTGCTATGATTGGCTCTCGAGTTAGCCCCTCCCCTTAGGACCCTGGGAGGTTCACATCCACATAGGTTAGGTTAACACCTAATAGGGCACTGCTCTGGAGTTAACACCTCCCTTTAGCCAGCCCCACCTTGGGCCCCACCCCAGTCACCAATCCACACCCACATAGGTTCCACACCTAATAGGGGTTTGGGCCTGGGGCTTAGCACCTAGTAAGCCTCAATGAAATACACTGAATTACTCAAAGCAAACAAAAGCCAAACTCTTCAAGGGCACTAAGTGCGAAGGAGCCCATTTTGCTTACCAACACACTTGCCCAGGGTCACTCAGCTAATAAGTTTCTGAGGTAGTATTTGAACTCAGGTCTTCCCAACTCCAGGCCTGATCTGCTTCATTTTACAAATAAGGAAATGAAGGCTTGGAATAGTGATATTGAGTGACTTATCCAAGGTAATTTAGTGGCAATGGTAGGATTTGAACCCAGGATTTCTGACTTGAAATCTAGGATTCTTTCCACTTTTTTGAAAACTTTATGTTCTTGGTGTATATGTGGCAGGGGATGGGGCAGGGTGGAAATTCAAACAGAAACTGTGTGGTCTTTTTGAGGTCTGGGGTCTCAAAAGGTCTCTCCCAGCTCTGCAATTCTAGAAGCCTGTGATTGCCCCTGGTTAAAGATAACTTGTCACCTAGAAGCAGCAAGCATACTCCCTTTACAGACTTTAAACAAAGCAGGCTGGCCTCTCCTTCTTTAGTAAAAGGAGGATGAAATAATTTATCTGAGCCCACAGTGTCAGTTACAAAGCTGAAGAGTGAGCACATGCTCTATGACCATGCTAAGGCATCAGAGCTAGGGCAGGGACAGAGAGCACATACCAAGTTGCATGAATTATGTTTGTGCTATGCCTAGTGGCTTACTGGTCCAGCAGACTTCACCGATTAAAAATTTCTTCTACTGGTCCCACTAAGAGGTCTCAGCCTCTTAGGTTTTGTCTCTAAGGAACCTTGATTCTAGACCTGGGCAGGGTTCTGGTTCGTACCCTTTTGGATCCTTCTCCTTTTTCCTTGGGTGTTGGAAGGTTGTCACTTATCCCTGATGAATGTTCTAATTTTCAGAATAAATGGGTCCCCTTCCAGGAGGAACATCCCTCAGTCATTGCTCAAGACTGCATTTTAATCTGGGTTCTGCATTTCTGAATCTGAATTATACTGGTGACATCAGAGCAAGGCTAAAGGCAGTGGGATGTGGAAGAAGGAGCATTGACCTAAGAAGCAGAAGACAGCTCAAGGCTTAGGTCTCAGCCCCATCAGTTACTGTGTTAATCCCCATCAGTGTTTCATTTCCCTAATTAAAAACTCTGACATTCTCCTATGTTATCATTGCCACTTATCATTCTACGTCTTCTTGCACTTCACTCTTCCTAAACCTATCCCATGACTTCATAGAGACCTTTAAATCTCTCCACCCTTTAGAGCTCTCTCAGGAAATGTCCCCTGCTCTGGCTTCCTCCCTCTCCAGTCTCAAAACTGTATTTATCCATTTCAACTCTACACTGTTCTCTGCTCCAGAATCTCTAGCTCTCTTGTTCTATTATTTTCTTGCCAAACCTTAGCCCTGGATAATAGCTAACTATAGCTAACATCTAGATAGCACCTACAATGTGCTAATGACTTTACAATTCTTATCTCATTTGACCCTAGCAAAAACCCAGGGAGGTAGCTGCTATTACAATTACAAATGAGGAAATTGAGGCAAACAGAGATTAAATTACTTGCCCAGGGTCACAAAAGCTAGTAAGTTTTTAAAGCAGGATTTGAGCTTAGATTTTTCCTCATTTCGGGCCCAGTGTTCTATCTATTCTGCCACCGAGCTGACTCCCGCCATATGCTTTCTCTGCTCCTACTCATGGCCCATTAAATGGAGCTGGAGGAAACCACAATACAGCTGTGTATGTTATAAATTCTTGTCATTATAACAGGCCCTGGCAAATAGTGGCCCAACTGTTGAGTAGCAATCCAAGGTTGGTGAGCCTTCTTCTGGAAATGCAGGATGATGTAAAATCAAAAGACACTGCCCCAAATTCAGAGCATGCGCAGGTATCGAGGGCAGCTAGGTTACACCTAGAGTTAGCATGACCTGAGTTCAAATCCAATGTACCATGCACACAATTTTTTTCAGAGCCAATTGTTATCCACTTACCAGCATGCCTCTGATCTAGTCTAACATTCTCATTTTACAAATGAGGAAACTGAGGCACATAGAAGTTAAATTACCCACCCAGCTTCACAAAGGCAATAAGCAGAGGGATTAGGACAAACACTCTGGTCCTGTGACTACAAATCCCAAATTCTCTTTACTACATCATGCTGTCCTCTCCTAGTGGATATGGAAATACTTTCAAACTGTAAAGGGCTATATAAATGTAAGCTGATATTATTTTAAACTATGAAATGACTAAAAAGAACACACCTGTTTTCCATATGTTCGAGGTGAGGTGACCTCAAAGAATATGTGGTTGGATTCAAGGAATGAGGAATAGAGGAACATTATTGAGGGCACCTGGGAAGTTTTAGGAAAGAATGAATCTTTGTAAAGAAGATTAGGTGGGCACTTCACAATAATAAAGCTGTCCTTTGTTTTTTCAACGCACGTTCCTGATCTGCTGTCAGGGGTTCATAACCTTTGAGGTGGGCACCAAATAGTAGGGATGGGTTTTCTCTGAGATATCCACACTCAGCTGTTTTCTTTTGTGATCCGAGTATTACTGAGCTATCTGTACAAGATTCACGGTATAGTATATGTGCATTGACCAGAACAAAAATAATTGGCTCACACAAGCTGCCAAACATGGGCTCAAAGCCTCATGAGTACAGAAGCTCCAGCATATTGAGCTAACAAACCACAAGGCAACGTCCACCCGTCAGTCTGTGAAAGGTGCTCTTAATTACACTTCTACATAGGACCTACCAAACATCGTCAGACTCTCATTGGATTCATACTCAAATCTAGACTGAATATTCTTTTCTGACATGACCGGTGATGGGGATTAGTCCAGTATCACCAAGGTAGCCCATTGTGCTGATGGCAGTTCAGGAGATTCTATCCTGCTCTTTTAATCCCAGAGGTATTCATTCACTGAATCTCAGGGGGAAAAAAAGGATTCATGGAATCTCTTCAGATTCAGGTAACTCTGATTATCCTTTCTGTTGGTTCTATTTATTTATTTATTCATTCATTCACTCTATCTATCTATCTATCTATCTATCTATCTATCTATCTATCTATCTATCTATCTATCTATCTATTTTCCCTCTTGATTTAGATTGGTTCTCTATTCCTCCAAGGATGGAGAACCTGCGGTCTCAAAGCCACATGTGGCCCTCTAGATCTTCAAGTGCACTCCTTTGATTGAATCCAAACTTCACAGAACAAATCCCCTTAATAAAAGGATTTGTTCTGCAAACCTTGGACTTAGTCAAAAGGCCACACCCAAGATCCTAGAAGGCTACTTGTGGCCTTGAGGCCTCAGGTTCCCCACTAATATAATTTAGATCATAGGCTCCTTGAGAGTGGGAATTATGTCTGATTTCATTCCCTTTTAGTTCCTATCATAGTACATTGTACATAACACATACTTAACAAATATTTCCAGCAAGTGGCTAATTGTGCTGCCCAATTCCCAGAGATCTAGGGAAGGTACCACTGCATCCCCCCAAACCACTGAATGATGACAAAATTCATTAATGAAAGGGGATGTAGCCTTTCATACCACACCCAAAAGCTAGGATTAGAGTTCAGATGCCCTAGGAGAGATATGTCAGTGACTTACATTTCTAATGAGCCATAAATAACTGATAATATAACTTTTCCTGAAATTAAGTTTTGATAGAGAGAAGGAAAATAGCAAGAGTTCATTGGGTACCCAAAGATAGAAGTGAAGGTAGTTGGCAGGCAAAGATGGTGATGGAAATGGGACAAAACAGAGGGAGAAAAGATACAGAAAAGAGCACTTCACTAGATGACACTGTTCTGCCTTAGGATCCACCCTGGATCATCTCCCTCCACTTCCCCACCTCTACATTCAATCTTGTGCTCAAGATGCATTCAGAATGAGATCTCTCACCTGGCCATAGCTCGAAGGATTTGATTTCTTTGCCTGCTTTTATGACTTACCTTTGATCTAGTCTCTTTCTCTCTCCCTCTTTCTTTATCCACCCAGGGGGGGCAGCCATCAGGAAGTGAATTAACTGGGTCAGCAGAAGTCGAGTTTAAAATTTCTGTGAATAAAGAACCCTAAATTCAACTGTTAGAAAATGTTGTGGGAATTCAGTTTACATTTTATAGTTGACAGTGGAGGTTAAAGAGCTGGGGATCTGTAGTCCAAACAGCCCTTTCCAACCCCGCCAAATCTAAAAACCTTTCCTATCAAAATAAAATTGGGGTTAACAAACAGCCTGCAAAAAAGAAAAGAAGAAGAAAGAAAAATGACAAAAAACAAAAAACAAAAATCAGGACATCTATCCTCCTAGCTTCTGGTCAGGGATAGTAAATATGGGAAGTAGAATATGCTTCATTGTTAAGCAGCCAGATCTATTTCAATCGTGACATGACAGAGTTGGCCTAAAAGGGAGAACAAGGTTGAAGAAATGAAAGATGAAGACAGATGACAAACATTACCTCCTTCCGAATTTTCCAAGGACTGTCCCTGTCAGTAAGGGAGAAGGACCCCTCTCTTCACTGGGTGGATTTGGGGATCTGAGGGCAGAATTCATCACTGGTGCTTTCATTAGGAAGACAAGAATTTGACATATTGACCCTCAATCCCTGAATGTCTGGGAACCCACTTTTTTCACCCTTCTACCAGGAGAGGGGGAAAAATGTGTTTGGGCAGTGGAGTTGCTGTGAGAAAGCAAATGAGTGAATGGAGCAGAGCAAGGGCCAGACACCCTCCAGGAGAACAGCTACCATTTCATCCTTAGGGGGTTAGGGCTTGGGTGGGAGTGGGGGGCAACATCAGAGCCCTCAAGTTAGATGTCAATTCTGCCATACTTATGGAGGGGTGTGAGCCTGCATGTTCAGGAAAGAGAAATATAGAAAAACAGTTAGCCTCTGTTAATATTTGATAGGCAGCCAAAGCTCCTTTGTTCCCAAACTCAGTGAGCTACCCGTGAAAAAATAAATTGCTTTTCAAGAACATTCATCACAGCAAGTGGCTCATTTCCTTGTCCTCAAACAACCCCGTTCCTAGGCTCCTGCTCCCATTGAAAAGTACTCTGATGTAGTAAAAAAAAAAAAAGAAAAAGTTTTGGGGGGGGTGCTGGTGCTGGTGCTGGTGGGGTGGAGGGGGAAGGCGGGCAGAAAAGAAACAAACATTTGGGGGTTTTGGTGTATCCTGGTGTGTTTTGTCACACGGAGTCGCTTCTCCTCTCTGGGCTTTCCCTTTAGAGAAAAGGCTGGGTGCCTAATGGGGGATAATTCCGAAACACGGGAGCAACCGCGCTGACCCATATGGAGGCCACGGCCCTTCCATGGCCCGTATATTAATGTCCCAGAATCCAGCGTGCTGCTAATAGTTAGCTGATTAGTGGCTGAACAGTCTCTGGAAGTCTTTATGAAGCTAATGAACAGATTTTTCTTTGCCTTAATCACAAGTCTGCCTGCAGGAGAACTGCCCCGGTAACTGTGAAACCAAATGGAATTAAGAGGCTCGCTAGGATCGGGAGTTCGGGAGCAGCTGTTCCCAGCACCGAGCATTGGGCCATTTCTAAGCCTGGTTAATAGGTCTTGTGCCAGAAGCTGGGGGATGTGAAGGAGGGAGAGCTGTGGGGGAAGGGCAAAGGGGTTGGGGGGAGAGGGGGGGGAGAGAGAGAGGAGAAAGGACTGGCATTCCACCCCCCACTCCCCCCCCCCACTCCATTTTCTCCCTCCCTGGTTTTCTCCGGTCCTTGAGACAAGCTTCTCCCCACCCCCACCCCAACCTCAAACCAAGTGGAGAGCAGAAACCACCTGGCTCCAACCTGTTGTGTCCCTTTGGGACACTGAGGCCCAGGAGAATCCCCACATGTACTAAGTGGCCTGCACATTCCCATTGCTGCTTTTGGAGAAAGAAGAAAAATGCCAACATAACTTTATTGTTTGGGTTTTGGAAATAGATACTGACAATTTTTTTAAAGGCTCCTTTTCACTCCCTACTAAGAATAGCCTAATTTATTCATGCTTTCATTTGGCCAGGGAAAGGGGAGGGAGAGGAGGGGGTACTGAGGACCAGGCTGGCTGGACTCCCTTTTTATTCACACAGATGAAAGAGTACTAGCAAAAAGGCAAAGGACACTCTTTGCATTTAAAGGTGCTGCTTCCACTCGGCTCTCCAAAGGAATGACGGGCCTCCATTTCGGCCGCTCCCATTGGCTGGCAGGCTATGCTGGGATGACCTCTGGCTTCTCCCGGTTTTCATTGGCTGGCCCCGGCTACAAGAACGGCCACCTTCCACTCCGCGTGCCCTTGGGGAGGTCCACACTGGAGTGCAGATTTATGTGGAATGGGAAGTGAAGAGAGAAGACAATGGAGGACCTTGGAAGGGAGCAGCGAAGGGCCTATCCTGTCCAGGTCATATGCTTACATAATCCCAGGATTTAAAGATGGAGGGGACCATTGATCCCAACCCCTTCATTTAATAGAAAAGTCTACCTCTTGGGTTTGTCGCGTCGAGATCCCCGCCGGTCGCTTGGGGGCAGTGTGGCATAATATAAACTACGGATTTAAGCCTTGGGTTCTAGGTCCCTATCTGCTACTCACCAGCTCTGTGACCCTGGGCAAGTCTTTGGGCCTCATCTTTTCTCATCTGTAAAATGAAAGTAGGTAGACTGGGTAATCTCCGAAGACCCTTTCGAATGTCACATTTTGTGATTTATTGTGTATAGATTGGACAGTCTGGGACTTTAGATTTAGAATCAAAAAACCTGGATTCGAGACCAAGCTTTGTCACCGACTAGCTTTAAGCTATCAGATGATAGACAAACTGTTTAATCTCTCAGCCTGTTTCTTCATCTGTAAAATAAAAGGGAATACTATTTGCACGACCTTCCTCCCTGGAGTTGTGAGGGAAGCCCTTTTTTAAAACTGCGAAGCAATAGTCTCTAAACTTTTACTTTTATTATTAATTTTTTTTGGAAGGCAATTGGGGTTAAGTGACTTGCCCAGGGTCACACAGCTAGTAAATGTCGAGTGCCTGAGGCTGGATTTGAACCTCCAGGGTCAATGCTCTATCCACTGCACCATATAGCTGCCCTCTCTGAACTTTTAAAATCATGCACTTCTATTAGTTAAAAAAAGAAAAAAAGAAAAAGATTTGAGCATTGATCCCAAAATATTTGCTATTCATAAATTATAGACATGCATTACTCTGCTAATAATTATAATCATAAATCATATAATCATAAAAATTATGTCAAAATAGAAATTTAAAAAGAATGAGGTAAAGATAAAATAATATTTGAGTCTAGACTCAATAGGGAGACACCGAAGGTTATTGAGTAGGGGAATAACAATGATACCTGAGTTTTAGGAAAGTCTCTTTGGCAGCTATGTAGTGGGCGGCCTAGAGTGGAGACACTTAAAGCAAGGAGAGCAGTTAGGAGGTCATCGAAAAAGTTCAGGCAAGAGATAATGAGGCCTTGAACTGGAAGCATTGGCTGTGTGAGCAGAGAGAACAGACGTGAGAGGTGATGTAGAAGCAGGAAAAAGATCTGGATGTGGGGGAGGCAGAGTGAGGAGGTGAGACCTTCAGAAGTAGCCTTGGCAGTAATCAGGAAGTATGGAAGTGGCCAGCAAGTTGTTTTGGGTTTTGGTTTTGGTTTTTTTTTTCCCCCCAGTTGGGATAGGGGAGATAATAGGAGATTTGCAATTTATCAGTCCAATCCTTGCTGGCTCATCCTGGGTGATTCACTCTGTCCCACCCAAGATAAGAAGGGCCCAGGTGGGCCTCTTGCTTACTCACCAGTCACTGCCTTCAATGCTTTTTTTTTGGGGGGGGGGGGCGGGCGGATGGAGGTAGAGGGTAGAGTGTCAGTGGTAGGTGGGAGGGGGAGGGGCTGCTCAAAGTTTATTAGTTTCTATCCATCTTCACCAGGTCCCAAGGCTGTGTCCCTTCTGTGAGGAGCCAAGACTCAGAACCTCTAAGTCCTTCATCTAATGACTGGCCTATAAGACCATTGATCAGAAATCAGCTATGACCTATTTTGTGTTTCCTGCGCTTTAATGCCTATGGCCTGGGAGTTGTAAACAAATTCTCTTTTCTAGAACTTAGGCTGTCTGGGTATGAAGGAGGAGTCTGCTTTCCCTTTACCCCTTTCCCTGGCCCCAAGCTGTGCAGACCCTAGTGGCTTCCTTGACTGCTCATGCTACTTGAAGAAGATAATAATTACCAACTCTATTCCTTCCAGTGAGATGGAGGACCACCAGGCTTGACCATCTGCCCTGGCACTGTGTCCTAAAGTCCTCCAGTCTTTACCATCTACTCTGCCTCTGTACTTGACAGAATTCCGCCCCCCCCACACACACACACCCTCAAATGCTGTCCTCTGACATACTGGTGCGACCTAATGACTCTGGGCAAGTCGCTTAACTTTTCTATGCCTCAATTTCCTCATCTGTAAAATGAGGGAATTGTGACCTCTAAGGTTCCTTCCAGCTCTAAATTTGTGCTCCTATGACCTAAGATTCTTAGAGCTTTGAGACTTTTTGTTGGTTCTGCTACTGTACCATAGGACTTCTAGACCTTTTTATCCACCCTAGAGCTGGACGTTTTTGTGTCCAATTAGAGTGTGAGCCTCTTGAGGGCAGAGACTGTCTCCCTTTTTCTACCTGTATTGCCAGAACTTAGCCCGGTGCTGGTCACATAGGAATCTCCTAATAAATGCTTATTAATTAATCAATCAATTAATTGACCAATTAATTCATGTTGCTTATGTATTAGATGGGGACAACTTGAATCTAGTAGCAGCCAGAGGTACGTAGCCACAAAGTAGACTTTTTTATGTATTATTTTATCCATATTATTTATTCAATGCAAAGCCTAAAACACTATGTGTGTGTATATTCAGTAAAATTCTCTGCGGTATATATATATATATGTATATATGTATATGTATATATATATATATATATATATATATATATATATATACTCTGATATATACGTAGCATTTTACTGTGTAAAATATATACAGAATTTTACCCTCTCAAAAGAATATATGTGTGTGTGTGTGTGTGTGTGTATGTTTATATAGAGTTACTCATGTTTTATATGTATTTGTGTGAGGCAGTCTCCTTCATTCCAAGGCCATGAGACTAAAGCTTAGTGAAATAGGGCAATTCAAAGAAGAAGAGGAGTCTGGTTAGGGGGAGGCTCAAGAACTAGTTTTCACTGGGTAAATCCATATTAACCTCATCCCCTTAAATTAATGAGTTAAGTGGCATAGTAGATAGAGTGCTGGGCCTGGAGTCAGAAAGACTTGAGTTCAAATTCAGCCTCAGGCACTTACTAGCTATGTGACTCTGGGCAAGTCACTTAACCCTATTTGCCTCAGTTTGCTCATCTGTAAAATCAGCGGGAGAAGGAAATGATAAATCACGCCAGTATCTTTGCCAAGAAAACTCCAAATGGGATCATGAAGAGTGCAACATGACTGAAGTGGTTCCACAAGAAGCCGGCATATGAAAGGCTGAGATTGCAGTTAGTAGATCGCTAACTTTCTGAGAACCAGGGAGAGTTTGACACTTTCCTAGTGCTCCCTCTCTGTAGCAGGGGGGACTCCACACTACCAAGTGTTGGGGTGAATGTGCGACCTGGACACATTTCATTTTTCCATTTGAACAGGTCCAAGACAATGGGTAGCAATGCCATTTGTTGGTTACAGATAGGAGGAAATGAAAATAAGTTCTTTGGGGGCAGGAACTATAGCTTCTTTATTTTTGGAGTTCCCCTAGCCTAAAGTAATGTTTTGCATGTAGAAGCCACTCAATATATGTGCATTGAATAAATGCATGCATGTGAATATTCACAGGTTTCTTTGAGGCCTAGGACAAAATGTGTGCAGCTTTTGACATTCTGGCTCAGTAGAGATAAGGTACTGGATAAGTCATGCCCTTTACCTACTCTACATTATTCCTAGTCACACTGGATTACTAGATTTTTCTTATCTCCTGTGTTTTTTTTTCCATCTTAGTGCAATCTTGCAGATCATTTCCATGCCTGGAATGTACTTCTATATTTCTACCTGTTCAAATCCATCTTTTCCTTCAAAGTCCGGTCCAGGTACCATCTCTTCTATTAAACCTTCACTGATACCCCTAGCAAAGAATTTTCTCTCTCTAAAACAATTGTATCTCACCTTTACTCCCATCAATTTTATCTTGCCTCACAGTTATTTGTATACTTCAATATCTCTCTCATTAGACTATAAGCTCCTTGAGGGCAGGTCATTTTACTCTGACATCTCAGAGAGTAGCATAGTAATTTGCACATACTGCTTAATAAAGGTTACCTGAATCAAATACAAATGAGTTTGCCTGTATTTGTGCTATGTAGGGTCAGCTTCAATTGTAGGTAGATCTGATTTGGCTTTGAGGTATGATTTGAGAAGGATCAGGAAGAATCTTTATCTCCAAATGCCTTCTTCTATCAACTTCTCACTAAGACTTAAAAGCCTACCAATAACAATTCATTCTTTTGGCTAAACATTGCCTGTTGTTTAGATCCTCTTAAAATGTGGTTGTCATTTGTTCTTCATTTTCGAAGAGAACCGGCGACATCGCAGGGAAATGTCATGACTCATGTGAATTGAATTAATGTGAGGAAGAGTTGAATAAAGTCATCAACTCTCTCTTCCAGAGTCATCAAAGTCCACTGGCAATGGCCTGTGATATAGTGGATGACCTTAGTATCTTTGATATCTGACCAAGCTCTGTGCTACATAGCACCTGCATCAGCCATCTTCATGGCTGTTGGAATAAATTGTTCTCATCTACCCATGGCACAGTCTTCACTCCCTGGGGTAGAAACCCCTCTAACTCACCCAATGGGTTTGAGGCCTGCTGGTTACCCTCAACCTGGTTTAGCCCATTTGCCGAGACAGTTTACTGGGGTGTGACTATTGTGTGATCTCTGTGATGCTACAGCTTCTTGGAGCCACAGGTGAGAATGGAGTGCCAGGTAGACACCACCAAAGGTGGATGAGCAGCCCTGAAAAGGATTCAGCAAGTTCTCAAACCAGTAAGTCAAAAACCTCTTAGTGACTCTACTATTGGGGAGCCCAGATGCAACTCATATTTGGTGGAGGTAGGAAGGCTGAAAAGAGGGAAATGAAAAAACCCTGAACTGAAATTCTAGTTGGGGCTCTTACATCAACTTCTTCTCACTGTGTGACCTTGGGCAAGTTACTTAACCTCCCTAGAAGTTAAATCAGTATTTCTTAAGCACAGATTATATGCAGTGAATAATGGTGATTACCAGAAATATAAAGACAAAAACAGTCTCTATCTTTTAAGAACTTACATTTTGGAGTAGGAGTGGAATATGATATGAAAACAGCTAAGTATGATACAGGATGAAGAAGGTTTCCTCAGTTTCCCTTTATGTAAAATGTGAGGAGGTGTCCCAGATGACTTCAAAGATCCTTTTCACCTAATTTCTTTCTATGATGCAAGTATGGTCTTGATACCTAAACCACAGAGAAACAAATTGGAAAAGAAAACACTAGACCAATATCCCTGAGGAATATTGATATAAAAATTTTAAATAAAACATTAGCAAGTAGGCTGTAAAAACATATTCAAAAAATTACACACAATGACCAGATTAAGTTTACACCAATAATGCCAGGTTGGTTCTGTTTAAGACTAAAACTATAATCAATCATGTTAATAATACATGTATTAAAATCACATGACTATCCAGATGCTGAAAATGCTTTCATATGATTGTTGATAACTTGTATTTCTTCCTCTGAAAATTTACTATTCATATTCTTTGATCATTTATCTTTTGGGGAATGTTTCTTACTCTTATAAATTTCAATCAGTTCCTTATATATCTTGGAAACGAGAACTTTATCAAAGATACTTGTTGCAAAGATGCTTTTTCCAGTTACCCATTTCCCTTCTAATTTTTATAACTATATTAATTTATTTGGGCAAAGCCTTTTAAATTTTATATAATCAAAATTGCCTGTTTTAGCTTGCGTGATCCTTTCATTTGTTTAGTCATGAACTCTTCTCTCTATATAGATCCAAAAGGTGATTTTTTCCTTGCTCCTCTAATTTATTTATGATATAACTTTTTATATCTAAATCATATAGTCACTTGGAACTTAACCTAATTTTTGCCAGACTGCTATCCAGTTTTTCCATCGGTTTTTATCAAATCGTGAGTCCTGCCCCATTATCTGGGTTCTTCAGATTTTTCAAATACTTAGGCATCTGTACTTGTTTGCTTCTGTAGATTGTATATGTAATCTGTCCCACTTATTGACCTCTCTTTTCAAAATCATTGCAATGTCAAATTAATGATTATTGCTTAGTTTGAGATCTGGAACTGATAGAGCTTTTCCTTCTCACTCTTTGTTTTTGTGATTCTTAATCTTTTGTTCTTCTGTATAAATTTTATTATTATTTTTTTCTAACTCTATAAAACATTTTAGGAGTTTGGTATGGTGCTGAACAAGTAAACAATTTAAGGATTGTTATTTTTAAAATATGACTTTTTATATTTAAATCTATTTAGGGACAGCTGGGTGACACACTGAATAGAGTGTTGTCCCTGAAGTCAGGAAGACACATCTTCATGAGTTTATGCTTGGCCTCAGACACTTACTAACTCTGTGACCTTTGGCAAGTCACTTAATCCTGTTTGCCTCAGTTTCCTTGTCTATGTAATGAGCTGGAGAAGGAAATGGCAAATCACTCCATTATCTCTGCCAAGAAAAACTCTAAATGGGTTCAAAAAGGGTCAGACATGACTGAAATGGCCAAACAAGATATTTAAATCACCTTTCCTTTTGGAATCTGTTGGAGTTGGAGTGTAAGATACTAGTCTAAGCTCTTAACTAGTCAAAATTAATAGATTTTTCAGTTTTCACAACAGTTCTTGTCAAAAAGGAGCTCTCCCCCAAGTAGTTTGTATTCTTGGCTTTATCAGACACTGGTTTATGGAATTTGAATGTTTTTGTTTCCAAATCTTGCTCATCTGTTCTACTCTTCTACTTTTCTAGTTTTGATGTGTTTGGGGTATTTTTTTAGAGCCAGACCTGTAATTTCAGTAGTGTAGGTAGCTCTTGGGGAGGAAGTTCCTTTTACCAATCAATGTAAGCAATGGTTCTGCCACTTCGAGTCTTCAAGAGTTGCTGGGGGTTAGTGAGAGCTTAAGTGCCATGTTTAGGATCAAATAGGCAGTAGGTGTTAGGAGCAGGACTTGAACCCAGATTATGTAGACTCTGAAACCAGCCCGCTATCCACTAGGCTGTGTTGCCTCTTTCTGATGAGAAGGGATGAGGGCTTATACTGGGATGGTTGCTGTATGAAAAGAGAGGGAAGGCAGATATGAGAGGTGTGCTGTAGAAATAAGATTTGGTGACTGAATGAATACGTAGGGTGAGCGAGCACGAAGAGGTGAGGGGGGCACCACGTTTGTGAACCTTGATCATAACAGGGAAATTTAGAGGTGGCTCAGGAGAAGGGATAATGTAATAAGAGCTAGGATGCAATCCAAACCTTCATCTTGTGTGATTCATTCTGGCCCATCCAAAATGAAAAGGGGAAGGTGGGACTCTTACTCACAGATCATTGCTGCATCCTCAGCACAGAGCCCACCCTCTGAAGGTATCCGATATAGCTATGGGAGGGCAGAGGGGTTAGTCAGCATTTAGATTGTAATTACCTGGAAATCTCACATCAGACTCAGAGGCAGGGAGATTGGAGTGGGGGAGGGTTGAGGATAAGAATAGGTATGGCTGTGTGGAGATAAACTCCAAAATTAGTTACTAGGGGGATGGTGCCATATAGTCCTTCTTCTTTGCTTGCTTGATAACATATCCCTTGAGGTCAGGCCTGGGAGCCACAACTCTCACCTTGGAGATCATCGGTCTGTGATATCAAGCTTCTTCGATCTATGTGGCATCTTTTCTTCCTCCTCTTCTTTCTTCAATGTTCGTGTTTTAGAAATGATTAGGGTAAAGGAATAAATGGCATGCTTGTCACAGTTGCAGATGACACAAATCTTGTAGGAATAGATTGTAGGAATATTGGAAGACAGTCTGGCTCCAGAAAAGACCTCAATAAGCTAAAATAATGCATCAAATCAGATGAGCTACTACTTAAACTGGATCAATAGACTATTCAACTCGTGGGTTCAAAAAGATTAACTTGACAACTACAGAATGAGGACAGTATGGCTAGTTAATAGCTCCTATGAAAAAGATTTGAAGGGTAAAATAAATCACAAGTTCTGAACATGATTCAACAGTGTCATGTAGCCACCAAAAAATTCATTCAAAACTTGGCTGTGTTAGGAGGAACCCAGTGTCCAAAACAAGGGAGGCAGCTTACATCCAGCTGAGGAGATGCAGAAAAGTAAATACAAAATATATGGCAAGAAATTGCAAGAGGAAGAGAGTAACAATAGCTTAGGGAATGAGGAAAGATGTCCTGTGGAATATGTCACACGAACTGTTCTTTAAAGGAACCCAGGGATTCTATGAGGCAAAGGTAAGAAAAGAATGCATTCCAGATAAACATGACCACCGTCCTGGTACAAAAGCAGGGGCACAGGAGACGGAGTCATTTTATTTTTTGGGGGGGATATTTTTCAAGAGGTGATAGGTGGGTTCTTTCAATTTCTATTTTACCCTCTGGCTCTAGAATATCATGGCAATTTTCCTTGATAACTTCTTGAAAGATGATATCTAGGCTCTTTTTTTGATCATGGCTTTCAGGTAGTCCAACAAATTTTAAATCCTCTCTCCTGGATCTATTTTCTAGGTCAGTGGTTTTTCCAATAAGATATTTCACATTGTCTTCCATTTTTTCATTCCTTTGGTTCTGTTTGATAATATCTTGATTTCTCCTAAAGTCACTAGCTTCCACTTGCTCCAATCTAATTTTTAAGGTAGTATTTTCTTCAGTGGTCTTTTGGACCTCCTTTTTCATTTGGCTAATTCTGCCTTTCAAGGCATTCTTCTCCTCATTGACTTTCTGGAGCTCTTTTGCCATTTGAGTTAGTCTATTTTTAAGGTGTTATTTCCTTTAGTATTTTTTGGGTCTCCTTTAGTCAGTCATTGACTTGTTTTTCATGGTTTTCTTGCATCACTCTCATTTCTCTTCCCAATTTTTCCTCTACTTCTCTACCTTGCTTTTCCAAATCCTTTTTGAGCTCTTCCATGGCCTGAGGCCAATTTGTATTTTTCTTGGAAGCTTTTGATGTAGGCTCTTTGACTTTGTTGACTTCTTCTGGCTATATGTTTTGGTCTTCTTTATAACCGAAAAGAGACTCCAAAGTTTGAGTCTGAATGTGAGACCATTTTTGCTGCCTGTTCATGTACCCAGCCAACTACTTGACCCTTGAGCTTTTTGTCAGTGTATGACTGCTTGTGGAGTAGAGAGTACTTTGTCTCAAGCTTTAGGGGCCTTGTGCTGCTGTTTTCAGAGCTATTTCTACACAGCAAGCTCTGCCACACCAGCACTCTTCCTCCCCCAAGAACCCCCAACCTGGACTGCGACCCAGATCCAAGCAGGCTCTGCACTCCCACTCTGACTTGAAGCTTAATTTCTCCCACTGGGTGGGCCTGGGGCAGGAAGCAACTGCAGTTGGAGCTCTGGGAGCAGCCCCAGAGTTGTACCACTTCCGCGTCCCCGGGACTGGGGCCCACCACACACTCGTTTCACTCTGATCCAGGAGATCCAAGAGTTTTTCCCACTAACCTGCTCTGTTGTCTTTGTCGTTTGTGGGTTCAGAAGTCTGGTAACTGCCACAGCTCACTGATTCAGGGCCCTACAGCCTGTTCCGCCCAGCTCCCGGTCTGGTTGGTCCTGGCATGGCCTGCACTGGGCTATGAGGCAGAGTCATTTTAAAAACATAGGATATTTTAACTGGAAAGGAGTATGAAATGTGACTGGAAAGGTGGATTTGAGCCAGACTCTGAATGCCTTTAAATGCCAGAATTAGAAGTCTCCATTTTATCCTAGAGGCAATTGCCATTGAAGGTTTTTTTGAGTGTGTGTGTGTGTGTGTGTATGTGTGTGTGTGTGCGTGTCTATGCATGTGTGAACCCACAGGGGAAAAAGAGTGACATCACGGTCTGAGTTGTTTTTAGGGAATATCAATTCGTCAGCTGTGCGGAGGATGGATTGGAAGACCAGTTAGGATATTGCAATACTCTTGATGAGATATATGGGCTTGAACTGGGACAGAAGCTATGGAAGTAGAGAAAAGTGGATGGTTGTGAGAAGTGTGCAGTTTGGACCACTGAGATTTGAAAACTTACTGGACGTGGAAGATGAGGAAGAAGGAAGAGTCAAAGATGGCACCAGGGTTGTGATGAAAGACTGGCATTGCCCTCATTAGAAAGGGGGAAGTTTGAAAGAGGGATGGGTTATTGCTGGAAATATTAATTTCATATTTTCGATTAGAGAGACCTAACGAACTATCGGGTTGGAGAGATGTCCAGCGGGTAATTAATAATAATGAGACTGGATTTCAGGTGATAAATTAGGCCTGGATGTATTAATTTGTTAGTTATTTGCCCAAAGATGATAACTGAGGCCATGGAGGTTAATGAAATCTCCAAAGGAAATATTACAGAGAAAGAAGAAGACAGTTTAGAACCTCTGGGGATGCTTACAGTTAGTAAGCAGGAGGAGAGAATGATCCAGCAAAGGAGAATGAGAAGTAGTGAACTGTCAGGTGGTAGGAGAGCTAAGAACAATGTTGTGGAGGCCAAGGCAAGAGAGAGTGTCAAGGAGTAAGTGGTTGACAGTGTCTGAAGCTGCTGAGAGGACAAGACTTATGAGGACTTAGAGAAAATCATTGCCTTTATCACGTAATCAGTTATTGGTAACCATTTAGAAAACAGTTCCATTTGAGTAGTAGGGTCAAAAGACAAACAGCAAGGTACTGAGAAGTAAGGAGGAGGTGAGGAAATGGAGTCAATGAGTACTGAAAACCTTTCATTTAGCTCATACCTCTGACAGGGAGGTACCACGTTCAAAATTGGAGAAAGGATTGCCGAATTGTCTTGATGTCAGTACTTCTCTTTGCTGATGCTAAACCTTGTAGTTTAGCTATGAAAGAGAGAAGAGATATAGGATGATAACTGGAGAGAATGGAAAGACCAAGGGAAGGTTTTTTAAAGATATGAGAAACTGAGACATGTTTGTAGATAGTGCAGAAGGAGGTAGTGAATATGGAAAGAATGAATATCAGAGAAAGGGAGAAGGTGATTGAGGAAAAGGCCAGAAGCAATTACCTTAGTAGCACAGTAGAGAGGCTGGTCTGGAAGGTTTATTGGGCAGCTAGATTACAAAGTAGATAGAGTGCTGGCTCTGGAGTCAGGAAGACTCATCTTCCTGAGTTAAAATCTAACCTCAGGCACTAGCTGTGTGACCTTGGGCAAGTCACTTAACCCTGTTTGCCTCAGTTTCCTCATCTGTAAAATGAACTGGAGAAGCAAATGGCAAACCACTCCAGTATCTTTGCTAAGAAAACTCCAAACAGTGTCATGAAGAGTTGGACAAAAGCAATACCCTTTGATTTGTAGCTTCAATTCTTCCTCCCAATTCTGATGCATGAAGAGGTTTAGGACCTTGGGAGGACAGTAAGTGATGAGACATACACCTCTGACAGGGAGGTACCATGTTCAAAATTGGAGAAAGGATTGTCAAGTTGTCTTGATGTCAGTACTTCTCTTTGCTGATGCCGATGCTAACTGTTGAACCTACTTACGCTGTCCTATAATGAGCTAGCCAAGGACAAAAACTATGAGAATCCTCTGCTAACAGCTGGACAGTTAGATGAAGGAAAGTGTCAATCCTTAGAAATTCCCTATTTCACCACATTCCTAATACCACACCCTGCGCCAAACTGAGGTTCCGAGTCTAGAGTTTCTGTATCTTCATCCGATGATTGGTCCTGCTAGATTTAAGAGTTAAATATCCTGCGGAAACAATGTTATTTATATTCCTTAAACTATTATCAGGAAGTTCAATCATTAGGAATGAAACAAACCCAAACTGGATTTCCTAGAACTCCTGGGTTTGAAGTTGTTTTTGTTTTTTACTATTTGAGAGACTTCTAGCACCTAGGAGAGTGGCAGACTGATAGTCACTTAGTACATATTTGTTATTCAAAGTTTTCTTGTTATTATGAACTATTTATTTTTTGGTTGGTTTCATGATGCTAGTAAAAAACGAGCGTCCTTATGCAATATCCAAGCATGTTTGTCTGCTTTTGAGGAGAGCCAATGCCACCAAGCCAATGTCATGTGACGGGAGCTTCATGAAAATACTAAGTTTAGGAAGGAGGTAGGGCTTCCCCATTGTGTAGGAGCCCTATGATTGGTTTCTGATTGAGTAAATCAACAAATCCATATGCCTTTTGAAAATGAATTGAGCTGTGTACCTTGGGGATCAGGAATCAAAAAGGTTGACATGAACTTGTCATGTCAAAAGGTTCCATGAACTTGTTTTAAAAAATATTTTGACAACCCTACTTCAATATAATTTACGTCATTGCAATTCTATGTATTTTATTGTATACATTTAAACATATTTTTGTGAGAAGGGGTTTATGAGTTTTACCATACTTCCAAAGGGGTCCATGATGCAGAACCCCTTAAATCATTGTGCTAGAGTCCACATTGTATTTGATTTAATTTTCCTTTCTGGTGCCTCTTTCATAATTTTGATTTTGAATTGGAGGAGAGAAAGATGGAATACTGACCAAGTCTTCATTACTGATAGTCACAGACCATTATGTCCTTACGTTCCAGATGAGTGACTAAGTTTCATAAAAGCGAAGTGACTTACCTTTGGTCAAGCAGCTACTTAGTAAGAGAGAAGAAGGTAGAATTGAAATCTCTTCTGGTTTATCCACAAAAACTTATAAAATGCCCTCTCTTGCTATGACCTCTTTAGCCCTCTTCTATATATTTACATAAGATATAGGTTATATTTACATATAGTACAAAATGTAGTCTGCCCTTTTGTAATCTTCAATGAGTAAAACCTTTGACCTCTGAACAATGGCTCCATACTACTTCCAGGATCAAATATAAAATCCTCCAATTGACTTTTAAAGCCCTTTATAACCTGGCTTTTTTCCTATCTATCTAGTCCTCTCATACCTTATTCCCCTCCAATACTCTATAATCCAATCGCTCTGACTCCCTGTTGCTATTATTCATATAAGAAACTGTATCTCCGGACTCCATGCATTTTCACAGTCTGCCCCAAGGCCTGGAATTCTTTCCATTCCCATCTCCTTCTAGCTTTTCTGGTCTCTTTCCAGTGCCTGCTTTAATCCCACCTGCTATAAGAAGCTTTCCCCAATGTCCCTTAATGCTAGTGCCTTCCCTCTGAGATTATCTCCAATTTATCATATGTGTTTATGTTGTTTGCATATTTATCTGCTTGTTGAATTACCCCATTAGATTGAGAACAAGGACTGTCTTTTACCTTTCTTCATATTTTCAGTGCTTCGAACAGGGCCTGGTAATTGTAGGGACTTCATAAATACTGATTAACTTGACTTGATTCTGTGGTACTTCACCAGTGCTAAAGAGAGAGTTTCAGAAAAAAATTATTTGTTTTATCCATTCCCTTCTTAGCTAACCTCTCTCCCTTCAACTCCCTCTTGGTATCATTTGTTTGAACTGTAACTGGTGCTGTCTCCTTCACAGCCATGAGGAGAAGAGGTAGTGATGTACTAGAAAGAATGGAGTAGAAACAAGACACCTGGGATCTGGTCTTGTAAGTGCTGGCCACTCTATGGTTCTCAAATAGTCGTCACACTTTTAACCTTCTCTTCCTAAGCTACACCTTTATTTGGGGGGCAGTGCTCATTACAGCCATAGCAAACATAGAGCTTTGCCTTAGAAGGCCAGCATCTAGAACTGGTGGGAATGTAGGGCTGGACAGCCCTCTTCCTCAAGGTGGTCACTGTCCCTCATACTTATCTTGTGTTGCCCACAGGCCTTTGCCACCACATATCACAACTGGGTCCTGTCTCTTTGATACCCTTCTCAGGACCCACTAGTCCCCATCCAACCTTTGTAAACAAAAGCCAGACCTTCTAGGGGATGCATCTCCTGGTAAAACTTGACTCGAGGTCAGACTGCCCACTAGACGACTGCTGCCACCTTCCTCCTATTCCTACTCCCCAAAAGAATTTGCCCCAGGTACAACTAGAACCCAGAATCCTTGACTTCTGACTCAGGGCTCTCACTGTTTCGCACGTTACCTTTTTCTCTGGATAGCTCTGCGCCATCATCCATGACTAACTTTAGTGCATATAATTGAACTTCCAGCTTGCAGGTGGTTGAGTGACAAATGGCTGCAACTCCATTTCATTTCCCAGAAGCATACTTATTTGTGTTGGCAAGGTCTACTTTCCAAGCTCCCCTCCCCCCAACCCCCAGGGGTTCATCCCCAGGTTGGCAAATATTGGCTCCTCCCCAAAAGCTGTCATTTTGTTTGTTTGAAAAATAACTCTTTTCTTCTTTCTCATGCCAAACTTTACTTTTCTCCCTCCCTCTTTGGATTTGCCAGGCCCTTAGCACAGAGGTTAAAGTCACTTTGGAAGGACTAGGTTTTCTTTTCCAACTCTTCCCTATCCCTTAGGGCTCACCTTGAATATTCTCTCTTCTGTGGAGCTGTCTCCCTCCTTTCATCTTCTATGGTACTTATTATTTCTGTTACCCACTTAGTACTTAACACATATTTCCTTGTATGATTAATTACAGTAACATTTTTGTCTATGTGAGCTTTGTGTGTTCAACTAAGTTGTATGATCCCTTGATGGCAGGAACCTCACCTTGCCTCTTATCCTGCAGGTCCTTATGCATTTTGAATATTTTGGACCATCACTGTGATTTCTTTGGTGTAGGGCAGGGGTGGGGAACCTGCGGCCTCGAGGCCACGTGTGGACTTCTAGGTCCTTGGGTGCAGCCTTTTGACTGAGTCCAAATTTTGCAGAACAAATCCTTTTATTAAGGGGATTCATTCTGTGAAGTTTGGATTCAGTCAAAGGGCCACGCTTGAAGACCTAGAAGGCCACATATGGCCTTGACACCACAGGTTGCCCACCCCTGGTGCAGGAAATTTTCTCTGTACCAATAAAGATTGGCACCTTCTCTTCAATTTATAGTCTTACAGAATTGCCTGGGGCACTAAGTCAAGTGACTTTGTGAGGGTCACACAGCCAGCATGTGGCAGAGACAGGACTCTAACCTAGATCTTCCTGGCTGTGAGGCCAGCTGTCTAGCCACTCTACCTTCTTGTGCCTTATACACAGTAGGTGATCTATCATTCTTTGTCAGCCAACTAATTAGATATAAAATCTTTAGCTAGAGTAGAGAGAACGATCTCAGTATTTACCCTGTTTCAGGTGTTTGGGGGTTTTGTTGGGGTACGATCATCATGGATGGAGGACTAGAAAGACCCCCGTTTGATGAAATGTGGAGGATATGCAGGATGAGCCGCAATCACAGGCCAGGCACACCCTGACTGTGTGGTCATGAGATAGTGACACAATGTCTTTGGGCTTTGTTTTTGTTCTCTTCAAAAGGACAAAAACAATAAATTAAAAATGGTTGCCTCTCACTGAGACAATTCCTCTTCTGACCCAGAGAGATTGGCCTGACAGAAATGGGGCTGGAATCGAGAAAGGATTTTTGCCCAAGCTGAAAACAAAACCAAAGCAGCCCTTCAGGCTACACATGCATCATCAATGAGCCGTGGGGATGATTTTCATAGCTCAGAGATACCATCATTAGAAAGGGACTTCCTGGTAATGAAATGGAAAACCTTCTCACTCTGTTTTTTCGTATTTCCATCTGTCTTCCTCTTTTATGATACAGATTTAGAGCCAGAAGAGATTCCAAACTCGTGATTTTACAAATGAAGAAAGTGAGATTCAAAGTGATTTTAAGTGACTTTTCTGGGTTCACACACTTACTAGGTATCTAAGTAGGATTTGAACCCAGGCTTCCAAGTCTGGTGCCCCATCCTCCCTCCTTCCTTCCTTCCTTCCTTCCCTCTCTGTCTCTATCTCTCTGTCTCTCTCTTCTTTGCTCTTTTAGCCTCTTCCCTCAATCCCCTCCTTTCTCTGTCTCTGTGACTCTCTGTATTTCTGTCTTTTTTGGTCTCTCCCCTTCCATATAATGTCGTCAAGAAAAAATGAGCTACAGGGCATTTAAGTTGCTCAGTGGGTAGAGCATGGGCCTTGGAGTCAGGAGGACCTGAATTCAAATCCAGCCTCAGACATTTACTAACTGTGTGACCCTGGGCAAGTCACTTAAGCCCAATTGCCTCAAAACAAAAAAAAAAAAGATAAGAAAAAGTGAGCTATTAATTCCTTCTCATTGTGGAAATTATCTTTAATGTTTGTATATCATTATAAACCATTGAAAAAGAAGTTATGATTTAAAGAGGCCAACTGCAGAAGAAAGAGATAGAAAAAGGAAAAGAAACAGAGAAATTCAAATGGAGACAAATACAGAAGAAATTGGGAAATAGAAGTATAAAGACAGACAGAGAGAAATGTGCCAGAGACAGAGAAAGATGAGGATAGAGATATTTAAGGATAGAAATAAATATTGAAATACACACAGACTTGAAGAGACATAGATGAAGAGATAAATATATAGAGGAAAGAAATGAAAAGTGATATTTACTCCATGCCGTCCAACTGATGGGGTCCCATTTCCCTTCCCCAGATGTCTTATATGGGCTTGCACCAGGATAAACGACTGGCTAGGTTGCCTTGGGGTATACGGCATATTGTGGTTCTTGTTTGTGTTTAGGCAATTGATCATGTAACTCTTTGTGACCCCATTTGGAGTTTTCTTGGCAAAGATACTGGAATGGTTTGCCATTTCCTTCTCCACCTCATTTTACAGATGAAGAATTGAGGCAAACAGGGTTAAGTGACTTGCCCAGGGCCACACAACTAGTAAATGTCTGAGGCTGGATTTAAACTCAGTTCCTCCTTACTCCAGGGCTGGCACTCTATCCACTGAACCATCTAGTTTCTCCAAAGGTCATAGTAGGCATCTCCTAACTAGCAAGGGAGCAAATAAATTTACCCTGAGGGCTCTCGATGTGACAGCCATCCAGTGTAAACATGCCCATTCCATTGGCTTGGTCTGTGGGAACTGGTCCAGCTCAAATCATTGCTGGCTGAAGCCATGAGAAGGTCAGAAACACCATACTTAAAAACATAGAAAATTATTGATCAGACCATGGTCTTAGCTGGTTGGTCTAGTGCTCTTGGGTTGAAATAGAAAAATAGAATAGCAACAGGAGGATGATTGGATCAATGTCACCGACTGAATGGACAAGCCAGTTCAGCCAAACAGAACCATCAGTGCAGCCATCAGTCACATGGTGCATTTGACAAAGCCAATCAACCATTTGTCCAAAATGATAACGATAATAATAGCAGCAAACATTTATATGGCACTTTAAGGGTTGCAAATTGCTTTCCGTGCATGATCTCATCTGATCCTCACAATCACTCAGTGAAGTAGGTGTTATTATTAACCCCCATTTAACAGATGAGAAAAGCTGAGGCTGAGAGAGGTTAAGTGATTTGCCCAGAGTCACACATCTAGCTAACTGACTGAAGTGGTATTTGAACTCAGGTCTATCCCAATGCCAAGACTGATGTTCTTTGACTATGCCCACCTAGCTGCAAATGGATAGCTAGTTGACTTGGGCTGGGGGGGGGAGGGGCTAGTATAGACTCAGTAATCCCTATGAAAGGTGAGTCAGTCTCAATGCTTGTGAATGATAATTAATCAAAAGAAGGCTTTATGGCAGAAATGGGCTATGAAATGGATCTTGAAGGATGGGTAGGATTAGAGGTAGACCAGAAATCCAAACAGACATGCTGTGGCATTGTAGTAAGGCTTCAGCGGAGTGGCCAAAGTACAGAGACAGGAGAATGCAGAGTGTCTGGGGACAGTTCTAGGGGCTAGTTTGGCTGGTGGGGTCCTGTTGGCAAGGGAAGGCTCCTATCCGGTGATCTTCTGGACTGCTGTATGTTCTATTTCCCAAGGGAACTTTTCTAGCACCTCTCCACAAACAGTGTTTATTAACCTCTTTTTCTTTGACTGGATCCATCCATAGCCGGGTCTCTGGAAAAACCACGAGAATAAAAAGCATTTGGCCCCACTGTTATCCATAACCAGCTCTGCCAGGTAAATGAGCTCATAATTAGGCAATTAAACCTGTGAGAGGCATGTAAACAGAGGGAGAAGTCCAACCTGTTCTTGCGCCACTTCAGGAAAACAAAGATGTCCCCGTAGCTTTCCAGTAAGTCCTAAGAGTTTCTAGCCTGGCCAAGGAATATGAACATTGGCAATAAACATTACCATGTTGCTTAAGTTCTGCCTGGTCCTTTCCCTACCTCCTTCCCTCAAATTGCCCTGTTGTTCTAAGCTTACTTATTTACACTTGGAAGAATGTCTTGGCTTACACTATGGGTAGGTAAAAATGTACTTGGGGCCAAGATCTTTGAGCTTCCTGTATTTCATAGGTCAAGACTTTAACCTTTGGAAAGAACCAATGTTAAGTATTTCTTATGGCACCACAAATGGCCCGAAGTCATGAACAGTCATAGGTAGGCTGATGAGGTGGCCACTTTAAGTAATGTAGTCTCATCGGTAATGGCAGAACTCTCTCTACCCAAGGCCTTCCTCACCTGTATGACCTATATCTGAATCTCTTTTCTAGGGAAAAAAAACAGCTTTTTGTTCCATATCAAGAAATTATAGTAACATAGATTAGGAGCTGGAAAGGATCCTAGGGATCATCTAGTCCAGTCCCTTCATTTTACAGATGAGGAAACTGAGGCTCGGGGAGGTAAAGGAACTTGTCCAAGTCACACAGGTAGTAAAATGGAAGAGCCAGGATTTGAGATGACTTTAAATATGGCCTTCTTTCTGTTGTACCACAGTGCTGAGAATTCAACTACCCCAGGACAGTAACTTACATTCACATTTAGGGGTGACAAAGTCATTTCTCAGAGCAGATTTTGATGAGGGGATGAGGGGACTGATAATATGAAGACAGGAGGAAGGAGGGCCATTGAAAGAGAGACACAGAAATAGGGAGGCTGGAAGTGATGTTGACAAACTTGGTAGGCTTCGGAATTGTGCCAAGAGTTGATCTTGTACATAGAAGGCCAGCAATTAATACTTGTTGAAAGGACTCATAAAAAGGATATTAAAAGAACACTAAAAATTTTTATTGGTAATTTCTTAGTTTAGGGAGTTTAGGTGGAAACAGTGCTGATCAATAATTTCTTTTTATTCAGGCCTGTGATTTCATCAATGTGATGTCAATCTGCAACTATCTGTAAATTATAGTCTTAGAAATTCACATGGGGTGCACTGAACAACTATTGTGTGTCCATGATCCCATAACTAATACATATTAGAGGAAGGTTTTTCATATTCCAAGGTCAGCCCTCCATCCACTAAAACACTTTACCACTTTAAAAACTAGCTTAATTTTTAATTGACAAAATTATATTTTATTTCCCACCCTACATAAAAGAAAAATAAAACTCTTGAAACAAATATGTATAGTTGGGCAAAACAAATGATCACATTGGCCATGTCTAAAAACAAATGTCTTATTCTGAACCCTGAGTCTATCATCTCTCCCTCAGGAGGTGGGTGGTGTGCTTCCTCATTGATACTCTGGAGTTATGATTGGTCATTGCATTCATCAGATATCTTAAGTCTTTCGAAGTTGTTTGTCTTTACAATGTTGTTGTATAAATTGTTCTGGTTTTGACCATTTTACCCTGCATCAGTTCATTGAAGTCATCTCAGGTTTCTCTGAATCCATCCTTTCTTCACTTCTTTATTTTTTCCTTTGAACAAAAATTTTTATTTTGTATCACGAACTTAAGAAACACAAATATTTCAGTTTACAAATAAGGAAAAAAAAAGAGAATTATGTACAACACTAACAAAACTGCCTTGCATGTCTATGTTCCATTCTGCGTATTTCATAGTCTTTCAGTGACACTCTTTTCATTTCTTCTTCCTTTTGGTATCAGCACATCAATTCCTACCAATATGTTCCCCCAACAGAAGCCCTCCCTTTCATTTTTTCCTTTTGTTAACCTGTCCCTTCCACTATCCCACCCACTGAACATATTTTTAGAAATAAAAAATCCCCTTATAACAAATATCCTTGGTTATTTCAGTAAAAAAAAATTCTGACAGCCATTTCTGACAATGGATGGCTCTTTTTGCATTTTAAGTTTATCACCTGTCTGTCAGGAGGTGAGTGATTATCTTTTGTCTTCATTTTTTAGACTCATGATTTATCATTTTGCTGATCAGAGTTCTTGTCTTTCAAATCTGTTTTTCTCAGTGATGTTGTTATTATATGCACGGGTCTCCTAGTTCTGTTCAGTTTATTCTGTGCATTTTGGGGAGGTCTTCCTAGTTTATGCTGAAAGTGTCCATTTCACAATTTCTTAACAACACAATAATCCTTCATTACACTTCAGTGTCCTATTTCCATTCCCAAATGATAGGCAATTCTTTGCCACCACAAAAGAGATGCTATAATATTTTTGTACATTTGCATCCTTTTTTTTTTTTAATTTAAGCTACTTCACTTATTTCTATTTTGTGAAGCATGGCAGGAAAAGTACTGGCCTGGGAGTCAGAAGATCTGAGTTCCAGTCCTAACAATATGTTCCTAGGGAAGTTAACTCTACCTCTCTGGGGATCAGATTCCTTATCTGCAAAATGGGGGAGCTAGATTAGTTGATTCCAATTTTAATTTTCAGTGATGGAGATTTCTACCTTCTAGTCTAAGAGGAGCTCTAAAAGAACATATAAAAAAATTAAGTCTTGAATTCCTTTCAAGGAGCTGAATACACACATACACACCTATGTATGTATGTATGTGTATTACCAGCATGCCTGGAATACTACTTTTTAAATATGTATTCCCAAATGATAAATACCAATTAACTTAGATTGGATTCCTTGTATAGCCTCCTTTCATCTGGACTATTGAACTGGATTCCTAATTGGTCTTACCCAATTTCCAATCCATCTTCCATATGGCTGCCAAAGTGATTTTTCTAAAGGCTAGATCTAACTATGTCAACTCTTTACTCAATAAACTCCAGTGGCTTTCTGTTATCTTCAGGAGCAAATATCATATAAACCACTCTGACATTTAAAGCTCTTTATAACCTAGCACCTTTCTGTTCCAGTCTTCTTACACATTATTTCCCTTCAGTTATCCTGGCCTGCTTGCGGGTCCTCACACCAGATATCACTTCTCCCATCTTCACGTCTTTTCCCTGACTATCTTCCATGACTCAAATGCTTTCCCTCTTTATCTCTGGCTCTTGGAATTCCTGGCATCCTTCAAAACTCACCTCAAACAAGCTTCTTCTAGAGGCCTATTCCTATATCTCAGCTTTCACAGCTGCTGGTATTTTCCCTCCTGAGGTTGCCTTCCATATATTCCATATGTATGTTGTATACACCTGTTTATGTACATGTGGTCTCCTCCTTTTCCTTTTCTATTTATACCCCCAGTGCTTAGCACGTTCCAGGCACAAAATAACCCTTTAATAAATGCTTATTGTTTGATTAACATAGGGCAGAGGCACCAAAAAGAGGTTAATTGTTATGCCTACCCGTGGACTGATTGATAGACAGGCTGGTATTTCTGAAGAGCCTGTTTTTCAAAGGCAGTATTTCTCATGCTAATGAAATCGATTAGGACAAGTTAAGGGGCAAAGCTTGCTTGGCCAAAAAGTTGATTCAGATGAAACTTGGACATTAGCAGATGATCTCCTTTTCCCGGGAGAAACCTGACCCGGCCTTCAGGGGATGGTGAATTCCATTTTCTCTTCTGAGGTTAGCGACCATCTGGAAGTATTCTCTTTGTCTCCATTGGCGAGTTGTATAACTTCTTCAAGCCTCAGTGGACCCATCTGGAGAAAAGGCTTGAGTTCTGGCCAGGTGTTACAAAGGACAAACGTGAAGCTGTTGGCCCAAAAGTTATACTGAAGCTCATGCAATATGAGAACAAGGAAAAGCAAAGAGGTCTCTTCAGTATTGGTGTAATTGTGCCCACATGATTAGTTTCTCCATCCTCCTGCTTTTCCCCTCCCCTCCCCTCCCCTCCGCTTTCCTCTCCTCCTCTCCTCTCTTCTGCTCCCCTCTCCTCTCCTCTTCCCTCTCCTCTCTTTTCCACTCCCCTCCCCTTCTGTCTCTTCTCCTCTCCTCTCCTCTCCTCTCCTCTCCTCTCCTCTCCTCTCCTCTCCTCTCCTCTCCTCTCCTCTCCTCGCCTCGCCTCGCCTCTCCTCTCCTCTCCTCTCCTCTCCTCTCCTCTCCTCTCCTCTCCTCTCCTCTCCTCTCCTCTTTTCCCCTTGCCATCCTTTCCCCTTAGGACTCCTTTTAAAACCCAACTCAAATTCAACCTCTTAGATATCCATGAGATGCTCAAAAAAATATTTGCTGATTTGACTTGCCCTTTTCTCATCCATCCATCCATTTACGCACTCTTCACTCTTCACAACTTGCCTCATTTCACCTATTAACCAATATCTGGAGTGCATGTGCATATATGTAGAAATATGACAAAACATGAGTTTCTGCCACTAGAAGAACCAAAATGCCAACTTCTACATGAATGATCCCATCATGCAAGGGGGCAGGTTGGACAAAAGTAGGCTGTTCCTAACATTCAATCCTAAATAGGTCCATGTGGCAAATGGAGGTTTCAGGTAGCTGTGAGCCACCTGAGTTCCCCTCATCCAGATGAAACCTTGTGATCCTTGAGTTCTGGCAGAGCTCCCATGTCAACATAGATAATAACACAGAAAGATTTACAAAGTGCTTTACATTTATCATCTCATTTGAGTCTTGCTACAGTTCTGGAGAATAGGTGTCCTAGACATTATTATTGACATTTTACAGATAAGGAAATTAAGGCTCAGAGAAATTAAATGACTTGCCTAAGGAGACCAAGATAGTTTCGGGAGAAGTTTTTTGAAACTCCACTTTCAAACCTCTTTTCACTTACTCCCCTCTGCTTCTCAATAACCAGATGGACATTTGCATCATATTAAAAAGGGTGCCCAACAACTGTATAATACTTATCATATTCTTCCTGGTATACTGGCTATAGGCATATATCAGGGAATTGCTATAATGGCTATAGGAATATATCAGGCCTCATCTACCTTACTAGACAATAAACTCCCTAAGGACAGGGACCATGCCATCCATAGGATCATAAAATCATTGGATTTAGAGCCAAAAGGAACATGAGTAGTCACCCAGTCCAAAACCTTCATTTTGTAGATGGGATAAAAGGAGGCAAAGAGACAGAAAGCGACAGGTCTGCACTTATGACTGCACTTACAACAATGCTTTGTCCATGGTAGGTGATCAAAAATGTGTTTCCGAATAGAATCGAATATGATGGTTCTGGGTGTGATGTATAAAAAGTTCAAAAGACATAATTTCTGGGTAATTAATCATTTTATTAATTATGCTGATGGATAATTAACAAAAGAGGTCATTGGCGCTCTCAAATGCCAAAAACTCCTCATGGAACCCACTTAATACTTCCTTGTTTAGCCTTTGTTCTCAAAGAGGACCATAACATCAAGAAGGTGATGTCATGATATGCAAGTGAATTGGATTTAACTTGCTTGACACATATGCCCTTGGAAGAGTAGGTGTTCCTGAGGGCAGCAATCAACTCTGATTGGTTAACAATTAATGAGAAGAATGAATAGTGTAATGAGAAGTGGGTTTATTCTAATGAGGGGCTGGGAGACTGATCACTCAGTCATAGACAAAGAGATTTATCTCTTATCCAGACTACCCCACCTAGGGCAATCTAGACAAAAAGGGGTCCACCTCTACTTAAACTTGGCTGACTAAAATACAATGGGCCATATTTCACCAGATTAGAATCTCTTTGTAAGGTTCTTCTAGTTGGCAGAGACAACAACTCCACCTAGATAAGAAGTTCTAGGTGGGGTAAATTTTGGGGCAAGGTCAGAGATCTCCCCAATAATTTGTTATTTAATAATCATTTCTCTCATGGGTATCCTCTGGGTCATATCAATGTAGGTGCCCAAGTACCCACTTTCTTCATTTTGGATATTTCTCTTTATTTATATTTGTGATCTATTAGCTCAGAGGGGTTGGAGTCTAAAATTAATGAAGCCAAGGGCATAGATTGCATTCTTATATTATCATATGACTTTCCTTTGCTTTGTTGACCCCAGGCTGACTCTCCAGTCTTGGATTTGAAAGTCGGCTTGCCATTTAATATTTTTTGTGGCCTTAGGTAAGTCATTTAATGTTTCTGGGCTTCAATTCCTTGATTTATAAATAGAAGAGCTTGGCTACATGATCACTAAGTCCTGAAAGAATTATATGATCTTATGATCTTGGATCTTCACTCTGGGATCCTTTGCTGGCCTCCCACAGATGATCTAACAGATCTCATTTCCATTACTAAAGACACAGAGCAAAGAGAGTATTTGCCCTATGCAGGGTGGAATCAACAGTGTCATCTTCCTGTGTCACACAATAGCAGATTAAACATTAGCTGAACCACGCACACACACACACACACAAAATGGAATTTCATATGTGTAGTATGGCATATGTAGAGAATGCCATATGTGAAAATCTCTATGGATGTATACTGGAATATGGGTGCGCCTTGGGTGGAGTGGGGTGGAGTGAGTGTCTGTGTGGGTGTCTATCTCTGCAATATCTGTGTGAGGGAGTCTGGGTCCATATTTCTGTATATCTGAGGGTGGGGTGAGGAAACCAAACACAGATTTATAGAAGCATAAAATTATGACGCTGAATAGGGTCTTAGAGATTATTTAGCCCAACCTGCTCGTTTTATAGATGGGGGAAACTGAGGACAAGTAAAGGGAAGTGACCTGCTTAAAGTCACTTAAAGTCACAGAATGGCAGAGCTGGAACTAGAATGCAGGGTCCCTGACTCCTAATCCTCAGTGTTCTTTTCTTCATTTCCATGATATGTGGGTACAGTTTGGTTTTAAGAAAGGAATTGAGAGAACCAAGAGGGAGAAAAAGAAAGAAGGAGATTTAAGTCAATGTCTACAGTCAACCAGTCCTCAAAAAACTGTAAAGTTGGTGGCCTCCCTTTTGTCCCCTTTCTTCCCTCACATGGCACCCAATGATTCCTTCTCTCCCTCCCTCCTTTCTTCCCTTTCCCACCCCTCCTTCCCAAAATCTGTCTCAGATCCTTCATTCATACAAACCTTCTCACAGGGAAGTAAAATAATTTGATTAAACAAATATTAAGCATGTTCAAGGGATTTGAATTTTGATATGGATCAGAACCTTAAGCTAAAAGTAAGGATTGCTGATGGCAGACTAAAAGTATCATCTAACACATTGGGGGAGGATTTCAGTGGGGGAATTTTCTGGGCCATTGTGGAGGGAAATTAAGGCCTTGTGCTGTATCCCTGTACATTGTTAATGATTCTCAGATTAAAATGTGAGGGTCATCTTGGTGCCCACTCCCTTCTTTTTCTTTGCCCTCTCTAAAGCAAGGGCAAGTCAGCCTGGGCAATTTGCTTTGCCCTGTTTGGGAGCCATAACCCCAAATCCCATAAAATATTTTGGTTCTCCACTACCCCAGAGAATCATGATCGGCTTTTTGGGATCCACCTGTAAGCCAATGAATTATCATCTCAGAGAAGATAAAGAATAGGTCAATAATAGTCTAGTCCTTGAAGCATGTGCAGTTATTCCCTGCCTTATCTCAGCATAAGAGATCATGGGGAAACTTAGAAGTCTGGACCGTGATAACTCAGGCACAGTAAAAATTAGTTTAGAGCAAGTAGAAGCTAGTGACTTTATGAGAAATCAAGAAATTATAAAACAGAACCAACGAAATGAAAAAATGGAAGACAATGTGAAATATCTCACTGGAAGACATGGAGAATAGATCCAGGAGAGATAATTTAAATATTGGACTACCTGAAAGCCATGATCACAAAAAGAACCTAGATATCATCTTTCAAGAAATTATCAAGGAAAACTGCCCTGATATTCTAGAACCCATGGGTAAAGTAGAGATTGAAAGAATCTTGAAAAAGATCCCAAAAAGAAAACTCCTAGGAATATTGTTGCCAAATTCCAGAGTTCCCAGATCAAGGAGACAATACTGCAAGCAGCCAGAAAGAAATAATTTGAGTACTGTGGAAACATAATCAGGATAACACAAGATCTAGAAGCTTCTACATTAAGGGATCTAAGGGCATGGAATATGATATTTCAGAGGTCAAAAGAGCTAAGAGTAAAACCAAGAATCACCTACCCAGTGAAACTGAATATATTACTCCAAGGCAAAATAGATTTTCAATAAAATGGAGGACTTTCAAGCTTTCTCAATGAAAAGACCAGAGCTGAATAGAAAATTTGACTTTCAAATACAAGAATCAAGAGATGCATGAAAAGGTAAACAAGAAAGATAAATCTTAAGGGACTTACTAAAGTTGAACTGTTACATTCCTACATGGAAAGATGATGTTTGTAATTCATGAGACCTTTCTCAGTATTAGGGTAGTTGAAGAGAATACATACATACATATAAATAGATATGTATATGTATATAT
>CM053622.1:567168923-567192700 GCA_028646595.1 Phalanger gymnotis
ATTTGTTGTTGGGTTGTGGTTTTTTTTTGGTTCTGTTTCGCCTTTCTCATGAGACATGAGAAAATTTATAAATTAATTCAATGCCTAGTTATACCTGGAAGTTATATGGGACGCCATGCCTTCTTGGGGAGGGGGGGGGAGGGAGGGAAGAAAATCTGGAACCCAAAATTATGTAGAACTGTATGTTGCAATCTAAAAAGAAAAAAAAAAAAGAAAAAAAAGAATCTTTGGGCTAGATGGTCTCAGGTACCTTTCATCTCTGAGATCTTGCAAGTCTATGAATGGACATATTCTCTTTTCTCTTAGAAACAAACCCTCGGAAATGTCTCCTGTCTAGTTCAAACCCTCATCATCTATCTCCTGGATAATTATCCAGAGTATTTACTAGCTAGAGTCAGAAAGGCAGAGGCAAGTACAGTAGATGTTCGAACAAGGCTCCAAGATAGGGCGGCGATAATTGAAGAAATCGAAAAGGTAATTTGGAAGTGGAGCAGCAGATAATTGAACCAAAATCCAAGAAATCCCAGAAGCTTCATGTCTTGAGTTGAAGATCAGTGAAGTTTTAGAAGAGAATGAAAAATGAAAACCTTAGAGATAAAGACCAAGTTCCTTTGGATCGGCTTGAAGAAGGAATGGATATTTGGGGTATGTTGTAGAGGGGATTCTTTTTAGGGAATGGATTTGACTAAATGGCCACTGAGGTCACTTCCAAAGAATCTGTTTGATTCTGGACGATCAACTACATCACCGCCACCCCAGCTGTGGCCTCCACGTAGTTGATCACCCAGAATCAAACAGATTCTTTGGAAGTGACCTCAGGTTCTCTCCTTGGCTAAGTATAACCAAGCGACACAATAGATAGAGCATTGGTCAAGAAGATTTGAGTTCAAGTCTGCTCTCAGCCATTGACTAGCTGTGTAACCTAGGGCAAGTTATTTATGCTCTATCTGCTTACATTTCCTCATCTGTAAAATGGGGATAATAATAGCTTCTACTTGTCAGGGTTGCTAGAAGAATAATAAGTGATAATATTTGTAATGCTTTGCAAACCTTAACATGCTATACAGATGCTAGTTTTTATTTTTAGGCCATATTTCCTTTCTTTCTCTTACTCTCTCTCATCGTCTTATATGGGCTAATTATTAGCCCTACACAGATGACTCCCAGCTCTATATAGCTAGCCCTAGTCTGTCTCCTGAGAGTTGGTCCTATATCACAAACTCTCTTGTGGGCATTTTGAGTTAGATGTTCTGTAGGCATATCAAACTCAACATAAACTCAAAACTCAAGCTCAGCTTAAAACAGAATCCATTATCTTGCCCCTCCTCCAGCCCACCCACTTCTGAACTTCCCTATTTCTGTTGGGGGTACCACTACTGTTCCAGTCATACAGGTTTGAGAAGTGGACAGCACCCTCAGCTCCTGCCTCTTACCCCACATATCCAATCATGTCATTATGTCATTACTACCTTCACAGCACTTTTTGAATATAATCCCTTCTTTTCAAAGAGCCTCTACTCTAATTGAGGTCCCCCAAATCTTTCTTTTGGGCCACAACAATAGCTTCCTAATTGGCCTTACTGTCTCAAGTCTCTTCCCTTTCTGAACCACTGCCTATAAAGATGACAAAGTGGTTTTCCTAACGCACAATCATCATGTTACTCTCCTACTCAATAAACTCCCCATTACTTCTGGGATCAAATATAAACTTCTCTGACACCTGAAGACCTTAACAACCTGCCCTCAATCTATCACTCCAGTCTTATTACACAGCATTCCTCTTTATGCTCTCCACTACCCAGCCAAACTGGTCTTCTTATTTTCTCTTATACGTGGTATTCCCTCTCCTATCTCTGTACCTTACCACCATGCTCAGAATTAGAATCCTTAGTTTCCTTCAAGGCTAAGTTTAAGTGCAACCTTCTATAGCAAGGCTTTCCTGATCTTCCCCAGATGCTAGTACCTTCTTCCCAAAAGTATCTTGAATCTATTTAGTATATATCTAAAAATGTATGCTCTCTTCCCTGGATAGATTATAAGCTCCCTGCGGGTAGGAATTGTTTCATTTTTGTCTCTGTATCCCCAGTACCTAGAATAGTGCCTAAATATAAAAGATGCTCAATAAATACTCATTGATTTATTGATTTCTCAACCACCATCTTCTGCGTGAAGCCTTTCCTGACTCCTCCAATTGCTAACTCCCTCCCAAACTACCTAGGTGGTCCTGTGCTACTGTCTCCTATGTCTCACAACCGATTCCAGAGTTTTTCAGAGAGACCTTGAGAGTGTCCTTGTATTGCTGCTTCTGCCTCTGTGTGAGTACTTGCCTTGTGTGAATTCTCTGTAAAATAGTCTTTTAGGCAAATGTACACTTGACATTTAAACAATGTGTCTAGCGCATTGGAGTTGTGCTCTCCGTGGTAGAGTTTGAATGCTCGGTTGTTTAGCTTAAGAAAGGACCTCAGCATCTGGCACCTTACTTACCAAGTGATCTTCAGAATATTCCTAAGACAATTCAAATAGAAGTGATTCCGTTTTCTGGCATGGCGCTGGTATACTGGCCAGGTTTCACAGACATACAATAATGAGGTCAGCACAATGGCTCTGCAGACCTTTAATTTGACAAGTAGCCTAATAACTCTTCTATCCCATACTTTCCTTCAGAGCCTCCCAAACGTTGAACTAGCTCTGGTAACGCATGTATCAATCAACCACATCATCTATGTGTATATCCCTGGAAAGTATGCTGCCAAGGTAAGTGAACTTATCCACAGTATGCAAAATATCTCCATTTGCTATAACTGATGGTTCTATGCATGGATGATATGGAACTGGCTGGTGGAGAATGTCTGTTTTCTTGATGTTAATTGTCAGGTCAAAATTAGCGTAAGTGGCAGAGAATCAATTCACACTCTGTTGCATCTCGGCCTCAGAGGCTTCACTGAGTGCACAATTATCTGTGAACAAAAAGTCATGCACCAACTCCCCCTCCATTTTAGTCTTGGCTTGTAGCCTTTTCAAGTTAAATAATTTATCATCAGTGAGGTAGCTGACCTTGATGTCATTTTCATCCTTGTTGAAGGTGTCTGCCAACATTGCTGAAAATATCATGCTAAAAAGCATAGGAGCAAGAAAACAGCCTGGCTTCATTCCATGAGAGGATCATTCATTATCCAGAATCCATGCAAGCATGCCATCACAGAACTATCAGGCATGCAGATACCACTCTGATGGCAGAAAGTGAAAAAGAATTAAGAAGTTTTTTGATGAAGGTGAAAGAGGAGAGTGTAACAGCTGACTTGAAGCTTAACATCAAAAACTAAGAGCTTGGCAACTTGACCCATCACTTCCTGGCAAATAGAGGGAGAAGTAATGGAAGCAGTGTCAGATTTTATATTCTTGGGCTCAAAGATTACTGCAGGCAGTGACTGCAACCATGAAGAGAAAAGATGCTTGCTTCTTGGAAGGAAAGCTACAGCAAATCAGGACAGCATACTAAAAGCACAGAGATCACCTTGGTGACAAGAGTTTGTATAGTCAAAGCTATGATTTTTCCAGTATCAATGTTTGGCTGTGAGAGTCGGACTATGAGGAAAGCTGAGCACCAGAGGATTAATACTTTTAAATTGAAGTTCTGGAGAAGACTTTTGAGAATCCTGTGGATGACAAGGAGATCAAATCAATCAATATTTAAAGAAATTCACTGGAAGGTCAAATACTAAAGCCGAAGCTTAAATACTTTGGCCACATACTGGGAAGACAGGACTCATTGGAAAAGACCCTTATACTAGAAAAGATTGAAGGCAAAAGGAAAAAGGGACAGCAGAGAATGAGATGGATGGATGGATAGTGTCATGGAAACAATGAACATGACCTTGGACAGAGATAGTGGAGGATAGAAGGGATTGGCATACTTCAGTCCCTGGAGTCACAAGGAGTTGGATGTGACTGAACAATTAAACAACAACAGCACTTAGATTGTATGTTCCTTTCAAATAGGAATTGTTTCTTTCTTTGTACTTCTATGCTTAGTACATAGCTTAGTGCTTAGCACATAGTAGGAGCCTAATAAATCCTTAGTTTTGATTGATTCCGTGATTCTGTTGCCTCAGAAAGTGAGGTCCAGCCTAGGACTCGATTCCTCACAAGGACATAAATTAAGAAAATGGTTAGCATGCTAGGGCTTGAGGACAAAGGCATTGTCCTGCCCTTGAGTGGACTGGAGAAATTGAGGAAGATCTTATGGAGGAGGAATAATTTGGGCTGAGTTTTGAAGGATAGGTAGGATTTGCATTAGTGGGGAGAAGTAAGGATGTTCTAGTTAGAGCCATAGCATAAACAAAAACGTTGGATAAGGAATAAGAGTAGTGGGTATGCAACAATCAGATTAGTCTCATTCAAACAGAGTATTCTTGAAGGTGTGTAGAGGGAGGTCAGGTGGAATAAGTAGGTTGGAACCAGATGGTGAAGGCCCTTGAATACCATTGAAAGAATTCTTGAGGCAATGGGGAACCACTGAATCTTTTTCAAGCGGGGTAGTTACATGATGAGAGCAGTTCTGTAGGAAAATGAAGCTGTCAGTGGTGAATAAGACAAATTGGAGGAGTTAGAGACTGGAGGCAGTTCAGAAGCAGTTGCAATTACTTATGTATAAGGAGATGAACGTGTGAACTAGGATATTAGTAATGGGAATGAAGAACTCATGAGAAATGCAAAAGGCATTACAAAGAAAGGATTGGCAACATACAGTAATTGATTGAATAGAGGTGGTGAAGGACAGTAAATAGTTAAAGAAGTGACAATCTTTGTAGCTGGACTGGGGTTGATGGCTTGGGCATGCATTGTGATAGCCAGTTATTTTCACTTTTTTTCCCTCACGGTGGAATTAAGAGATGGGACAATGGCACAACCTGATTCCCTTTTTTTTTGTGGGGGGAGGAGGTCTCTCCATGAGTCAAAGCGTTTTTCCAACCCACTGAATTTGGGCCATGTTGTGTTAAATTTTCTTCTCAATATTCAGGTGGTTGCATAATGAATAGGGAATTTAATCCATATGCTTCTGATTCCTTTACACTCCACTCATCAAAATGCTGTTTTTAAAGAGCTCTTTGATGTCCAACAAGACCCTGAGTCTTTTTATGAGACTTTTTAATGCTCTCTCTCTCCTCCCTTTCTAATTTGTTTTTAAAATAACGGAAGTTGTGTTCTTCTGGGTTTAAATGAACTCAGACATTGAAAAGTTCACGTTCTACATTCTAAACCCATGAGGTTCACTTGGACTCAGGATTTGGCAAATGCTACTCTTCCAATCCAGGAAATTCCAATTCCATTCAGGAGATCATTCTTCACATTTGCTGAGCCCCAACCCTGGGTGAGATATTGCCCAGAGAAAGCAGGAGACAGAGTTCCTGCTCAGCTATTCCTTAATTGCACAGTCCAGGGCTGTACTGCAGAAGCAGAGAAAATTGTACTCTCTTGGTATGATTTGAAGGGTGACTAAAGTCCCTCCATTCAAAAATAACTTCTGCAATGTTACAGTTATAAATGAATTTAGAAATTATCTAGTCCAATGCTTCTCAAATTGTGTTGAATGGTGTGTGAGTATGGTGGTGGTGAGGAATGGGAGGACTATGTTATGATGGCAAAACATAGAAAACAATACCATTTACCTTGCTATTTTAATGGTCATAGGCAATATACATATTCAACTGAAGTGGAGAAACTTTGAAAGTTGGTTGAAATTGATCACGTGACCAAAAGTTGTTTTATTCTTCTAGAATCAATGATTTAATGAGCCCAATAATATATGACACACAATTATTAGTTTGTATCCACAAAGGGCATGTGTACTTATTTACCTCTTTTTATACTTAGTTTTTTAAAACTATGTCTATCATTATACCAATGCTTATAATGGATACTTGGATTTGAAATGAGGAGGCATGAACAAAGGAGAAAGTGAAATTAACCAAGACTCTGACAATGAAACAAACATTCAGAAACTCAATTCTAGTACAAAATCCTAGTATAAAATTATCAAATATTGAAGAAACACAAATATGACAATAGTTCTCCCCAATTTGTGTTTATTTCTATAGCTACTGGTATACAGTACATTGTCAAATTAAAAAATAACAGTTTCAATGTTCTGGAATAATAAAATCATTTATAAACAAAAGAGAATGAAATAGAAAACAAAACCTTCAAATTATTAAAGGGAGAATGTGATCAGCTGAAACAATCCTAAAAATACAGTGTTTTATACACCCACAGAATTACAGGTTTTCCTTTTCCCTTTCAAAAAAAAAGTTGCTTCATTCATTTCTTTGGCCCACAGATCATAGTTGGTAATATGCTGCAGCCATCTCCATCACATATATATTCATTGCCTTTTAGTTCACTTAAAATTTCAGTTTTTCAGAGAACGTGTTATTCTGTAATTCACATCATCAAGAAAATATTGATGTTTAAAGGATATGGTTTGAGGTATAGTTTTTGAAGGCATGGTAAAGGCAATCCCATTATCTTCCTATTCTTCAATTATGAGCCCAAATTATGGTATAGCTGTTTTTTCCTTTCCTTCCCAGATTGACCTATCTATCTATCTATCTATCTATCTATCTATCTATCTATCTATCTATCTATCTATCTATCTATCTATCTGTCTGTCTGTCTGTCTGTCTGTCTGTCTGTCTGTCTGTCTGTCTGTCTGTCTGTCTATCTATCTATCTATCTATCCATCTATCTATCTATCTTTTCCTGACTAATTTGATAGGCTGCCCATCCAACTGCATGTCATAATTTAGGCAATATGCATTACTCATCCACTTAGTTTTCCTATGTGAATTGTTAGAGATCTTCTTTTCTTGATTCTTTAAAAGAATTTTATTTTTATTGATGATTTTTGCTTTTAGGTCACACACATTTCTGAATTTACCTCACCCCTCACCTATGAATCATCTTTGGAACAATGATTTTAAAAGAAAGGAGAAGAGAAAAAATTCAGCCAAACTAACCAAGACATTAACTAGATCTGATAGTATTTTAATATTCCACAAGCACAGTATTCCAAAATAAAGGAAAGGCAGCTGGGTGGTATAGTGGATAGAATGCTGGGCCTGGAGTCAGGAAGACCTGAGTTCAAATCCAGACTCAGATACCTATTAGCTGCATGGCCGTGGGCAAGTCACTTCACCTTATTTGTCTCTGTTTCCTCATCTGTAAAATGAGCTGGAGAAAGAAATGGTGAATCACTAATATCTTTGCCAAAAAAACACAAATAGGGCCACAAAGAGTGGGACACAACTAAACAACAACAACAAAAGAAGGGAAAGAGGTGTATTTCCCAATCTTTTCTTCAGGGCAGGACTTGATTATTATAATTAAACAGCATTCAGTTTCTTTCTTGTTTAGTTGTTGGTTCTTTTTTGTTTATGTTGCTCTAGCAATTGTGTATACTGGTCTTTCTGGTTATACTTACTCACTGTGCATTAACACATATACATACATACATGTATATATACATATATATACATACACATATGTGTATGCATATACACATATACATACATTCGCATATACACACATATATTCATCCTTCTTTGAATTCTTTCTGTAGTGGAGGTTTGGTGCATGCTTAAACCACCTAAGAAGGTGTCATTCATGTGGAAGATGAGAGAGGACCTGCTTCTGGGAGACAAGAGAACTGGTGCATGTCTGAACGTTCTCCATGGGCCCACCATGTGGTTGGGAGCAGTCTGTGGATATGTAGCAAGAATTGTCTACTTCTTTAAAACTACTTGTCAGAGCACCATCAAAACTTTTCTTATATTCTTATGTGAAAGTGACCATGTCATTTCCTCTCTCAAAAACCCTTGGTGGTTCTATATTGCCTCTAGAATACAACACAAATTAGTTGACCTGGCATTTAAAGTTCTTCATATTCTGTCTCCAGCCTATTGTCATTCCAGCCTTATTTCACATTTCCCCCCTTCACACATTTCGTCATGCAGTCAAACTAGTCTATGTGCCACTTCCCAGACTCAGCATTCTCCTTTCCACCTCCAGACTGTTCTTCCAACCTAGAATGCACTTCTTCCTCATCACTGTCTCTTGGAGAATCCTTAATTTCCTCTAACACTCAGTTCAGGTGTCAACTCTTACAGGAACCTTTCCATGACTTCCAAATATCAATGCTTCCTCTCTTCTGAAGTTATCTTGCATTTAAGTATTTGTTTACTTATTGTATCCCCACAACCTCTCCCCTCAGACTAAGCAATTCCTACCTGCATGTGAAGGTATTAACATGGGATGGGACAGGATCAGCTCTTGTTGGAATCAATCTGAAATCTTAGGACCATCTTCCCTTGTCACCAAAGAGTCATGCAATAGCAGTGCCAGCTCTTTTTATGGAGTCTCACATCATGGGGGGAGACTATGTATATGTTTTTTTGTTTTGACATCAGAGTGGAATCCCTGCCTACTGTGGTAAGCAGGCCACCATTAGGCAATGCAGACAATTTTTAGGGCACCTTTTCTAGACCCTTCCTCATGCTAGGAGGTAAAAACTGTTTCTTCTCAGGATTGGCTAGTAGGACAAAAAAGGAAAATGTTGGATGTTGGAGGGAATGTGGGAAAACTGGGACACTAATGCACTGTTGGTGGAGTTATGAACTGATCCAACCATTCTGGAGAGCAATTTGGAACTATGCCCAAAGGGCTATAAGACTGTGCATACTCTTTGATCCAGCAATATGACTGCAAGGTCTATATCCCAAAGACATCCAAAGAAAGGGAAAAGGACCTATTTGTCCAAGGATATTTATAGCAACTTTTTTTGTGGTGGCTATGAATTGGAAATCAAAGGGATGCCTATTGATCAGGGAATGGCTGAACAAACTGTGGTATATGATTGTGATGGAATATTTTTGTGCTATAAGAAATGACAAGCAGGATTATTTCAGAAAAATCTGGAAGGACTTACGTGAACTGATACATAGTGAAGTAAACAGGACCAGGGGAACATTGTACACAGTAACAGCAATATTGTTGGATGAAGAGCTGTCAATGACTTAGCTATTCTCAGCAATAAAATGATCCAAAGTACTAGTGATGAAGCATACTAACCACCTCCAGAAAAAGAATTGATATTGTTTAAATACAGATGGAAGCAAGCTATTTTCACTTTCTTTCCTTCATTTTTTTCTTTTGTTTGAGTCTTCTTATGCAAAATGACTAATACGGAAATGTTTTACATACGGCAATCTGATTGCTTACCATCTCAGGGATGGGGGAGAGAAAGGAAGGAGGAATAAAATTTGGAACTCAAAACTTTAAATAAAAATGAGAAGAAGAATAACGAGGAGGAGGAGGAGGAGGAGACTGTTTAGACACCCAGGGGTCTGCTGAATCCCACTGCTGCTTTAGTCTAGTGAAAAGACAATCCTATGCCCTGGGCTACCTATGTACAGGGTTGTGACTATCGCTCCCACTGTATCCACACCTGCTGCTTTGTCACTTGCCTGTTGCCACAGAACTTTGAGGTAGGTAAAAAAAGAGAATAAAATAGTACCATACTAAAACAATAAAATGTAAAATAACTGAATAATAAAATTGCAAAATTATTGTATAGTAAAATAATGAAATAGTAAAATAGTATGAGTGCTACCTTTTGACCAGTGAGTAAATGAGACTTAAGTGAGGCAAAGTTGCGTGAAGTCATCAGCCTCCCTGTCTCTTCCAGGGTCATCAAAGCCCAATGGCAAGACAAAGTCAAGACAACTGGTGATGAATTGGGATGCAGTGGATGACCTTGGCCTCTTCAGTGTCTGACCAAGCCCTAAGCGCTCCACATCACTTGCTTTTCTGCCTTCATGGCCTATTGAAACAAGATGTTCATATTTGCCTGTTCTGCCAGGGAAATCTTCACATGCTTGCAATAGATACCCTCTAACTTACCAATAGGTTTGAGGCCTGTAAGTTACCTTCAACCTGGTTTAACCCAGCAGTTTACCAGAGAGCGGCCAGGGTGCATGACAGTTTCTTGGAGCCACAGGTGAGAGTTGGGTGGCAGGTGGACACCACAGGTAGATGAGCAACCTTGAAAAGGTCTCAGAAGCCCCAACACCAGAGGTACTAATCCTCCCTTGAACATTCCATACACCCTATCAGTTAGGCTACACTGCCTTAGTATAATCTAATCATGTATGACCTCATACGTCAAACATAACCAGTAAGTTGTAATTGGAGTCCAGAGGAGAGAGAGACTGCTATTGGCTAGCATGATCAGGGAAAGCTTTAAAGAGGGGACTTGAGCTGGGCTTAGAGATAGGGGAAAAAATTAGAGAAGTAGAGGGGATAGGGAAGGGTATTGTCTGGGGAAGGCTTCAAATTGGACTATGGAGTAACATGAACAAAGTCACAAAGGTAGAAATGAGCATCAAATGTCTACGACTAGGATGAAGCTTTTAGTACTACAGAAATAAGGCTGGCTAATGTGGGGAGGGGCAAATTATGGTGGTCCATGTAAAACAGATTGAACAAGTTAGCCTTGGCTGATCTCCTTTGGAAAACATTATTTAATGCTCTAGGCACTGGCCATTTCTAGGCTCTGATTCCCTCCAGAAAAAGGACATTTCTAGGTGAAGAAATAAAAAGAAAAAAACCCTCTGAACCTTTCTGGGAGATACTGCTGACCTCACTGTTCTGGCTCCCCGCCCCCCCCCCCCATTCCCTCCACTTTCTAGAGTCTTTTTGTGCCTCCAAGATCTCTCATTAAAAGGAAAGAAGACCTAAGAAAATGACTATTTGTTTAGTGTTTTACTTTTCCCTGTGTAGAGGGTATTTGTATTTTCAAATAGGATACAGGAAGAACTTAAAAGAATCGAATCTCTAATGGTGGAATTTTGTACAACGACAGACTACTTGGAAAGACACTTTGAGTCAGGAGGGATTTTCCCAAATTCTTAATCACTTCACATAGCTAGGTGGTGGACTACTCTATGTATAAGGAGAGCTCTAAGTATCGTCTTCATCCTACCTGTATGCAATTTAGGCTGCTCTCCAACTATGGTTTCTTTTGGAATCTGTTAGAACAATTAAGGGGAATAAAATCATGAAAGAGACCAAGGGGATAAATCTATTTTTTTTTCCTGAAGAAATGCAGGCCAGACTTGTTAAGGCAGAGCAGATTCACAGGACTATACAGCAGCGAGATTGCTGACAGGGACAGCTGCCTTTCCTAGGGGTCTTCAGGCTCTAGTTTTGAGCCAAAAGCTTGGAGCCAGCAAGCTCTGGAGCTCCCAGAATAGTCAGAGCTAGTGACTAGCTCTGTGACCCATGACTGACACAACTGGATTGTCTCGTGTTCCTGCCAAACTGTCGGTGAAAGAAGACCCCACTTCAGACCAAATGCTGCCTTGGATGAGAGCTTTCCCTGATGAAGAATTGATCCTTTTCCTCTCTGGAGGGAACAGATGCAGATGAAAGAGTTGGTGGAGCAAGAAGAGGTGAGTGAAGTGCCCTAAAAATATTGTGTCCAATACATGTTAATTACTATTACTAGATATCATGATAGAGAAGAGGAGAGGAGAGGAGAGGAGAAGGGAGAGGAGAGGAGGGAAGAGGAAGGAAGGGGAGGGTAGAGGACAGGACAGGAGAGAACAGGACAGGAGAGGACAGGACAGGGGAGGAAAGGAGAGGAGGAGAGATGAGGGGAGAGGAGGGGAGGCAAGAGAAGGGGAGGGGAGGGAAGGGAGAGGGGAAGAGAAGGGAGAGGAGAAGAGAGAGGAGGAGAGCAGAGAGGAAGACATGAGAAAAGAAAAGAGAGGAGATGCTTTCTTTGTAGCATCTGACTTCTTTGTGGCATCTGACAAGGCTGACCTCCTTTCCCTTCTTGATATTCACTCTACTCTTGGCTTGCAAGGCATGACTCCTTTCTGATTCTCCTCTTCTACAACTATTTCTTTAATATCTCCTCCAGACCTCTAAATGTCAGTAGAGGATATCAGTCCAGAAAGGACTGGAGATAGTCAAGAATGAAGTTCTGAAGACAATGAGGAAGAAAAATGGAAATTTCCTAAGAGATTGATGTGGATGCACAGGAAGGAGGGGAAAAAAGGAGGGCAGTTAAAAAGGCAGGCTAGAAGGAAAGAAGAAAAGAAGAAGGAAGGAAAGAGGAATGGAGGAAAAGAAGGAGGGAAAGAAGGAAGCAAATAAAGGAATAAGGAAAGAAGAAAGGAAGGAGAGAAGGAAGAAAAGAAGTAAAGAAGAAAGGAAGGAAAGAAGAAAGGAGGGAGGGAGAGAAGGAAGGAAAGATAGAAGGAAGGAAGGAGGGAGGAGAGAAGGAAAGAAACAAGGAAAAAGGATTTATTAAGTGTTTACTCTGTGCCAAGTACTATGCTAAGTGCTAGGGATATAATACAAGCAAAAAGAAAGACTGTACCTAACCTGAAGGAGCTAATATTTAAATGGGCAAAAATAACCCACAAAAGGAAGCTGAAAAGTTGGGGTTTGGGGTGGAAGATGAAGATACCTGTGTGGCAATAAAGTGTTGAAGTTCAGAAAGTCAGGGATAGGGAACTCACTAACCAACTTAGATTTAAGAAAGAAATGAATAGAGGATGGGAGGTGAGACCAGGGTGAATGAGTGTGGCATAGTTCTAGAAAAATACTGTTGGGAATGTTAAAGTGCAGAATGAGCTGAGGCTGTCATGGCAAGCTAAGGACAACAAGAAGGATGTTTGGTTTTTTTAGCTTTATTGGGGGAAAGGAAAAATCAAGAATGGAGATGATCTTTTCTTAGAGTAGATGGGATGATGATAACTGACAGCAGAGAGAAGCTAGTGATATTCAATTCTTGTTTGGCTTCTATTTTCTTTGCTCAAGAGAATGACTTTTTACACTGGAAATTAAACATGGAGATAATCCTCAAGATAAGTAAAAGACTACCTAGTTACCTTTGATGAATTCAGGTCACTTGGTCAAGTCACTTGAACTTCTGCAACTTTCAGGGATATTTGAAATAGTAGATACACCACAAATGTGAAGAAGAGCAAATGTCATCATTTTTAAGGGAAGATACAGAGGTTGTAAACTATAGACCAATGATGTTGACTTTGATTTCTGGTGAAATTCTAGAGCAAAACATTCAAGAGATGGTTGGAAAACATCCAAAAAGGAAAAGATTGACTGTATATAGCCAGCAAGACATTATCGAGACTACATCATGCCATGTTAACTTAATCCCTTTTGTTAAAATAATGTGTTACTAAACTAGTAGATGAAAAAAAAAATGCCGTGATTATAGTTTACCTGGATTTTTAGAAAAGCTTTTGATAAAGTACCTCATGGTATTCTAGTAGAGAAGATGAAGATACATGAACTAGAGGATAACAAAATCATATGGAGTCAGAACTGGTTGGATGACCACACTCAAAGAGTAGTGGTTAATGGCTCAATGTCAACATGGTAGAAGGTTTCTAGTGGCGTATCCCATGGTTCTGCAGTGGGCCCTATACTTTTTGATATTTTAATCAATCACTTAGATAAAGGGATAGGTGGCGTGCTCATCTATTTTCAGATAACACAAAACTGAGAGACATAGTTAATGGATAGATTGATAGATTCGAGAACCAAAAAGATCTTGACAGGCTAGAGAACATTGGGCAGAAGCTAAAAAGTTAATAATAAGAAATGAAAAATCTTACACTTGAATACAGAAAATTACTTTCACAAGTAAAAGATGGGGAAAATGTGGTTAGACAGCACTTAGTCTGAACAAGATCTGGGATTTTTAGCCAGTTTGGCATATCAGCAGTATTATCACCCCAAAAATATAATTCAATCTTGGATTGTATTACGAGAAGCATAGCTTCCAGTAATATAGTGGTGCATTTAGAATTAGCAATAATATTGACATGGTTTCATTTTGTCACAGCAATGATTGTGCACATGTGGTTCTATTTACACTAAATTGACTTAGAACACTTGACCTTGAAGAATTAGAATTAGATTGAGCTGGTTTCTCAACTTTGGTTAGTTTTCTATCAGTTGAATGCTGGATTTTGCACCATATACATATGTTTTATTGTTTTCTTTAGTTGTGTTTGTACTTCTGTGATTTTTAATAATAGACATTATTTCACAGAAATGTGTAAACTTTGTTAAAGAGAACACTTTAATGACTGTTAGAGACATCACAGCAGCTGGTGATGTGAGGAACTCAAGACTTTTAAGAATTACTCAAGCCCATAGTGAAGCAGGATCGGTCTCACAGAAGTTAAAAAAAAATGTGTGATGAAAAACAAAAAATGCTAAGAATAATCTATTGCTGCAAAATAGTCCTTATAAAACAAGCAAAGTCCTTCAGAAGGAGTTGGCAGCTGGAAGAGTTATTACTGTTTCCTCCAAAGTGTGTGTATACTTCTTGAAGTTGAAATAACAGTAAGAAAATGAGTTTTAAAAACCCCAGTAACTTATTATTGTTATGATGAAAAAATACTTGCCATGAACAGAACTATATAAATTGGTTGATTGTTGGCCTTCATTTTCAAAGAGGACCAAAATGACATCACTATGATAGAGTCAAGTTTCAATGTGTCTGATTGTGGCTGATCAGACCCATATGAGCTCAGAATGCTCTATCACAAGTCAGGAATAAATAGTCCATGTGAACATTTAGGGCAGATTCTCTAAATTTGCGCATCCTGCATTTCCTTTGAGCTATTTCAATTCTGCTTTGCTCATAGAGCACAGTACCTTCTCTGACGTGGGCACATCATGCCCAGTGGTCCTGTGTCAGTGTCTCCCATGTCACACAATCAATCCTAAAGTTCTTAAGAGAGACCTTGAGAGTGTTCTTGTATCACTTCTTCTGACCACCATGTGAGCATTTGCCCTGCGTGAATATAAAATATAAAAAATATAAAATATAAAAATAGTGCAATACAGAAAGTTGGAAAATGATAATTCTTGTCTCTTTAAGAAGTGAGTCAAGGGATGGCCCCTTTAATTAGAAAAAAAGAAAAAATTCAAGCTGGAAGGGGAAGGAAGGAAGAATGAAAGGAAGGAAGGAAGGAAGGAAGAAAGGAAGGAAGGAACTGATATAGGAAGGAAAGAGGGAAGGAAAGAAAGAAGGAAAGAAAGAAAGAAAGAAAGAAAGAAAGAAAGAAAGAAAGAAAGAAAGAAAGAAAGAAAGAAAGAAAGAAAGGAGGGAGGAAGGGAGGAAAGAAAGAAAGAGAAAGAAAGGAGGAAGGAAAGAAAGAAAGAAAGAGAGAAAGAAAGAAAGAGAAACAAGGAAGGAAAGAAAGAGAAAGGAAGGAAGGAAGGAAGGAAAGAAGGAAGGAAGGAAGGAAGGAAGGAAGGAAGGAAGGAAGGAAGGAAGGAAGAAAGGAAGGAAGAAAGGAAGGAAAGAAGGAAGGAAGAAATCTAGCCAATAAACCCCAAGTTAAGTGGACAGCTTCTGGCCATCAAAATTTACCTTCCTTTGGAGAGGAAAAGGAGAAGGAGAGGACAAGCTGAGTTACCCAACTAGCTGGTTCCCCATTCAGGGAGGTCAGTCTACTCATAGGCTGTGTTTGTCCTTCATTCTGGAAGAGGACCATGGCATCAAGGAAATGATGACATGACTTGCAGTTGACTTTTATTTCAGTGATAGGGAACTGTGCAAGGTCACCACCCTCACTTTCTCCTCCAGAGCCATTTGGGTCTGGTGACCAGATATTCATCAGGATGACTGGAGATGGCCCAGGACACTATGGGTGAGCCTGGCCCTTATGCTTTGTTATGCATTCATATAATATCAGTTCTTTCTCTGGAGGCAGATAGCATTGAGTCCTTTGGCATTGTCTTGGATCAATGTATTTTGCTGAGAATAGCTAAGTCATTCACAGTTCTTCATCATACAATATTGCTGTTACTGTATCCGATGTTCACCTGATTCTGCTTTCTTCGCTATATATTAATTCATGTCTTTCCAGATTTTTCTGAAATCATCCTGCTTGTCATTTCTTATAGCACAATAATATTCCATCACAGTCAAACACAGCTTGTTCAGCCGTTTCTCAATTGATGGTATCCCCTCCATTTCCAATTCTTAGCCACCACGAAAATAGCTGCTAGAAACATTTTTGTACAAATAGCTCCTTCCCCTCCCCCCCCCTTTTTAAAATCCTTTTGGGATACAGATCTAGCTGTCGTATTGCTAGATCAAAGGGTATACACATTTTTATAGTCCTTTGGGAATAGAACTGATAATCTCTTAAAACAGACCATTTCATTTCTTAATAGCTCCTAACATTAGAAATTTCTGTTTCATGCTGGGCTGAAATCTACTTCTTCATAGCTTCCACCCATTAATTCTGGTCCTGTCCTAAGTAAACTACATAAAACAAGCCTGCCTTTTCTACGCAACAGCCCTCATATATTTTGAGAGAGTTATACTGCCTCCTCCCAATCCCCTTCGCCTTCAAGACTCCCTCATTAAGGTTAAATATACACAGTTTTATTAACCAATAAACATTTATTAACTACCTACCATATTCCACGCACTGTGCAAACACCAAGGATACAAAGATAAAACAGTCCTGCCTTCAAGGAGCTTATAATCTGGGGAATTTGGTGGAAGAAGGATGTGGGTAGACAACATGTACATATAGATACAAGATAAGAACAAGATTATTTTCAGGGGAGGGCATTAGAAAAGATGAGAAGGGGGTTGGGAATCAAGAGAGGCTTCATGTAGAGGCTAGTATTTGAGCTGAGTCTTGAAGGAAACTAAGAATTCTAAGACATGGAGGTGAGGAGGAAGTGAATTCTGGCCATGGAATCATCCTGGTCACCCTCTTTGGGATATATTCTAGTCTATCGATACCCTTCTTAAAGACGTTGTACTCAGAACTGAAGAGTGATTTAGTTTTCATCTGATCAGTAGAACTATTATTTCCCTTGTTCTAGAGGCTCTGCTTCTATTAAGACATTCTAAAATTTAATTAGTTATTTCGGCTGCCTATGACTGCTGACTAATTTCAGCTTTTGTCCTATTAAACTCTCTGTATTTGTGCCCTGTTCTCATGCAATTGATCTTTTGGGTCTATTTGCAGAATTTTACATTTATGTTGTTGCTATTGTTGTTTTGTGTGTCTTTTTTTTAAAATAGTATTAGGATTAGCAATTCCAACATTTGACTCCTATTTCCTGGTATTCTTGCTTCACCTTCCTGTCCCCCAACTCCTCCACCCTGACTTGTATTTCATTTCTTTCTGATCTTGACTATTGACTAATTGACACTAAGATATCAGATGCTAAAACCTTACCCTGGCCTAGTGGTATTAGGAATTTAATGGAGAATTTTGGGAGACAACCCTCGCTCCCCTCCCTCCAACTAAAAAACTCCCAGTAAGATTCAGAAGAATAATTTAACAGAGGTATAATTTTAGTCACCATGACTATGTGGGACAGAGAGATAATGTTGGATTGAGAGGCCTTTCCAAGGAATCTCAAATCATACCATGTAGCCAGTGGCCCATATGTGGGAAGGAGTCCCTGCCTTATCTCCTTCTCCTGGCTTGTTCAAGCAGATGATCGGAAGAGGACAGAGTACAATGGATCTCTGGCTTTCTGGGAGATTGTATAGTAAAGGCGAGAACACTAGTGAGAATACCTGGGTTTGAATCTCAACTCAATCTCCAAATGGCTGCTGTTCTTCATCTTGTGAATAGAATTAGGTGATCCTTAAGGTCCCCTCTAGGTCAATGTGGCATAATTTCATGATAACTGTGATTAGGAAGTATGAATCAAACTAATATGCCATACACCGTATAGCCTAGACAGGCATAGTAATTTCTTTTTGCCCTAAATTAGCCGTCCCTTATTCGGCAGACAAAAATCAACTGCCCTTTAATGCCTACTTGACAGCTTTCTTGGAATGGATGTCTAGTATTCTGGGGCATAGTAAGCCGAAAACTTCACAAATAGATTCTGAAAATTCAGACTGGTGTCAATTGAATATTTCAGGCTGAATGGGATGGGGGCCCAGAGACCCTTCTTGAGTGTCTGGAACAGTTAGGTCTTCCAGAAGTCATTGCTTACCTCTCTATTGGGACCATTCCTAATCTTGCACTTCCTCTTTAAAAGAGTAAAGAGATTATCTTTTCCAACTTCCTTTACAAAAATGGTAATATTCCTTACCATGGTACAACATTGCAATGTAGTCCCCCACCCCACATGCGTCGAAATGGATAAAGCACCTCTCTCAGGTTAACATGAGAAGTCTTGTCTTAATATGGCTTCTGTGGGAGGAGGGGGTTCTACTATAATATAGTTTTTGAGTCACCTCTACAAATTACTGTCAGTCTACAACAGAAATTATTGGAGGCAATATGGTGTGGTAGATAGAGAGCCAGCCTCGGAGATGAAGGCCTGGGCTCAAGTCCTGTCTCTGGCAGATACTAGTTGTTTGATACCGGTCTGGTCCATCCAAAGTCTAACCATTCTTCAAGGCCAAGGTTATGTTACATCCTCTGAAGTTTTTTTCCTAAAGATGTAAGTTTTTTAAGAACGATTTGCTCAAAGTGAGATTTTTTTCTTATAATTATTCATAGTTTTTCAGTTACTATTACTCTTACGATCTATCACTTTTCTTCTTTATCATTTCTATCATTGTTACTCTCGTCACCATCTATAAATTCTTCCTCACTTTTACTTTCTTCACTTATCTTTACTTCTTCAAACTCAAAGAACTTCCATCCATTGAATCCTGGATTTAGCTTTTTTTTGGGGGGGTGGGGGAAGTAATCAAGGTTAAGTGACTTGCCTGGGGTCACATAGCTACTAAGAGTCTGGGGCAGATTTGAATTCAGGTGCTCCTGACTGGTGCTCTGTCCACTGCACAATCTAGCCACCCCTGGATTTGGCATGTCTCAAACCCTATGGTTTGGTTCCATAGCATAATTCCATAGTATCCCAAGTATCAGAGGTTCCACTTGAGGTGACTTCATTTTCCCTTCAGGGGTTGGAGTATGATCCTCTATTCACAGTACCACCAGGACAGTGACTTCTTATGCTTTTGGATACTCTCTTTCACACTTTCACACTTATCCTTCTCCTTACCTGCCATTTCACAATTCAACTCCAAGATTTGAAGAAACGCATCAATCAGCCAAAAATCACATTGTGATTCTCCAAACTACAGAGCACTATACAATTTAATGACTGAAAACAGCAATTATTGGAGTAACTTCCCCAGCCATTCTTCCCTACTGCCCCCCTATACCCCCAACTCTTGGAAAGAAAAAGGCGGTCATTTTGTAGGTATTTTCTTTACCCACTGGATGGCACTAGTGTACGAATTTAAGATTATCTTGATTTTATGAGAAAAACTACTTGAAAAAAAGACTTTCTTCTTTTGGTTGAACATGGTACCTCTCCTTAATCTTCCATAAAATCTCACTCAATATGGATGCATAATAATTAGTCTATCTCTACTCGTTGGGTCCTTAGGTGGTTTTATTATGAACCACAAACAAAACATTTTGCCTCTCTGACTCATTTTCCATACCTGTACAATGCCAATACTGCTATCCAAATGGCCTGTAACTCTCTAGCGGACAGGGGGCTATGATATTAACCTAGTGACCCTTGAGGCTCTTCTAGGCACATTTGGTTAGTAGACTGCTGGCATCGATCACGGCAAAGAGATCTGAAATGGAAAATGAAGGTGATGACAAGATCAGCCTTAAGGCCCCAATTCAGAAGTACAATAAATACTTTTCTTACTAACTGCAAAACTCATGCTTTTCTAGGCATTTTCTCTTCTTTATACTTGAGCAATACTGTTGTTTTTCATCATTACTTCTTGGGCTGCCCTTAAACTCTTCGCCCTGTAGCCTCCATTCAGAGGAAAGATATAGGTTACTTCATTTAGGCCCTCTCCATTATATGCTCCCGGTATCACTATGCTTAAATCCCTATGTTCTGTCTATCTGAAACTGTCTCAATATGGAGGCTTGAAACTGTTCTAAACCTGAAGGTGATAAGAGAGGGAGGGAAAATAAGTATTCAGTTAACACCTACTGTGCCAAGCACTGTGCTGAGAGCTTTACAAATATCTCATTTGAGGTCCCTTCATTCTACCTTTCTGAGTTAGAAGAGTGAAGAGACCTCGCTGAGTGAGCCTCCCTCCTAGAGAATGCCACTGTTAATTTTCCAATATGGTTTCTTAAACGAGTAAGTCCCTTCCTCTGAACTCTCTTGATTTTAACAAACAAAACAGAGCAGAAAGGCAGATTTCAACTTCCTAATAACTAGAACTTGATGAAAATTGAAGAAGCTGTCTCATAATACAATGAACTATACATTAGTCAACCAAGCAACAAGCATTTATTAAGTACCCGTTATATGCCAGGTGCTGGGGACACGAGGACAAAAAAATGAAACAGCTCATACCCTCAAGAAGCTTACATTCTATGGGGAGAGACAGCGAGGATGTTCCAGTGGAGATCAGAAAGGTCGTAAATGGGATTCATTCATCAGGTGGAGGTTTGGACTAAATGATCTTTGAACTATTTTCCAACTCTGAGATGCAACGCATAAGAGGGACAAACTTTAAGCTTGTTCCCTTCTTCTTCAGTGTTTAGAGTGCCTTATTGAAGTTTACTGAAGCTTCAAGACAATTTGCATGGCCAGGCACTAATTACTGGAGGTCTGATGGGAGTGGAAAGGACAAAGGGAAAGGGGAGTGAGTGTTTATCCCCAGCTTCAGAGTGACTCAGTGGGAGGTGATGACTGTGTATGGTGAGCCAGTTGAAAGGCTCACTCTTCCTAGCCCAGCTAGCATCGAGGGCTGGAGACCTTCCATTGAAATGGGGTGAGGAAACTGCCTGAGTGACTCCATTTGTGTGGTATCTGAGTGGAGATTATGGGTCTGCTTAATAAAGGAGCTGCAGATGTGTACACTTCCCTTTCCCATTAGCACATGAATCTGTGGGAGATTGTACCCATTCCTGTGTGGGAGGGCTGAGCAGAATTTGATTCATTGAATTTCCTCTATTATTTGCTTTACTATACTGTCCCAACTAAATACTTATTATTAGATTTATGGTTCCTATCTGGCCTGTTACTAGAACACATGCTGGGTGAGAGCGCAAGGTGAATATTGCTTCTACATCGACCCTGAGTACAATGTTGAATGAGATGTCTTTTGCATTGGATTCTATGTCTTCACCAAGGTTACACAGATGACTCTATCTGATGGTGGGAAACGGGGCCAAACAGATGTGCCCACATTATTTTTCTTACATCGTTATAATCTTGGCAACCCCCAAACACTTCATTGGCCTCTATTTGTTTGCTCTCCCTGATGTCTAGATGAGTGACAAAAAGAAATATTTCAACCAAGGCCTTTTATTTTGTGACCCCAAGTATACAGAGCCTACAATTCCCCATTCACCACACATGAGAAAGGGTAGAAATCTCTGTTAAGCACTGTGATGATCTCATGAAGATGTTGCAGTAAAGTCCAGGAATTTTAATTGTAGTATCAGAAAACTTGGGTTTACATCCTGGCCCTGTTACTTTGTAACCTCGGGTAAAATTTCTGTGGGACTGTACAGATGAGATCATTTAAAAATTAAATAGTTGGACTAAGGCACCTCCCAGAGCTATATTCTAAGATCCTACATTCCTTATTATAAAATGTAAGGAAATGATGCATCCTCCCTTATTCTTCATTTCACTGTTATTCACCTGTGCTATACTAAAGGCTAGTCTTTCATCTATTTAGAGGTTTTTGTCTGCAAACATAAGAAAATTATTAAGAAATGCTTTAAGAACAGAAAATAATGTGGCTTAAAATGAACAGCTTCTCCAAGGACCGGCTCCCCATTCACTCTACAATCCAGCTACAGTGACCTCCTGGCTGTTTTTCTCATATAACACTTCATTTTCCAGCTTTGTGCTTTTTCACTGTGTGCTTTTTCCCATACCTTGAATACTCTCCCTTCCTCACCTCTCACTCCTCCTGGCTCCTTGGCTTTCTTCAAGACTCCCTTGAGATTACCTGCCATTCATACTGTGTATATCTCCTATGCACATGATCTTTGAGTGTTGTCTTCCATATTAGAATATGAGCTCCCTGAGGGTAAGGACCATGTTTTTGCCTTCATTAATACCTTCAGTGCTGGGCACTGGATTGTCTGTACCAGACCCGTAGGAAGTGTGCAATAAATGTTTGTTGAATGACTGACTGCAAAGGGAGTGGGGCTATTCCAGTTCTACCATCTTGCTATTTGGTTTTAGGGAAGTCACGTTCCCTTTCTAGATCTCAGTGCCCTTATCCACAAAATGAGGAGGGGGTGGGGAATCAGACTAGACCTCCTCTAAGATTGACTTAACCGTTCTATGATTCTATGTGCCTATATGATCGTGATGCTATCTCAGTACTGATTTTTGCCAGGAAAGCCAGATAATTCCCAAATCAGCAGTCAATTAAACAGGACATTTAGACAACTAGAAATTTGTTTTCAAGGTATTCAACTGGTTAGCTACAAATATTTACATAACAATCGATGTAGCTATGACCTCGTGTTTGATCCTTGGGAACAGTTAGATTCTCACTATTCTGTGAGCACTAACTGAAGCCCTAATCTTCACTTGCTTCACTTGTGGATAGGTCAGTGCAAACCCATCTCCACTTCCGGAAGCACAGCTCACAGTATGACCCCTGACAATGAGGGGCTCAGGAGAATCATGTCACATTTTTATGTCGAGGATAATATATTAACCTAACTCTACCCTCTGAGTATAGGAAATTGCTTGGATCAGACCCAAGGAATGGAATAAGCTCTCACCAGGTCTCTCTTCCTCTCCCGAAAACATACACACAAACATACACATACACACACAAACATACACACCCACACCCACGCACCCACCCACACACACATGCTTGGCTACTTTTTGTGCCATCCTGGGCAGAGTGAGATGTGAGAGTGGTCAGATCAGTATGGTGTTAGCACAGTTAACACGCTAAATTCTTTCGTGGCCGGGGAGAACACGGAAGGAGTTTTTGTGGGGACACGGTAAGTGAAGCATCCACTTCACTCTGTGGTAGCCTGAGACAATAGATTTAGTGCCAGAAAGAACCTTATAGTCCTCCAGTCCAACTTCTTGTTTAACAGACACAGAGGCTGGGGCCCAGAAGAACTGAAGTGACTCCCCTGCTCACACCTGTAGTAAATGGTGGACCCGTGATTAGAACCTCTGAACACGCTCCAGCTATCATGTTCTTTCCTGTATACCTCACACTCAACAAGAAAGTGGAAGAAGGAAATAGCAGAATAACTTGAAATAGGGTTCTTTCTCCTCTTAGTTAAGAAATATGCTTAATATAGCATCCATCAGTAGTTAATCAATGGATGTTCATTATGTCCCTACTATGCGCAAGGCACTGTGGACTCAAAAAGAAAAGGTAGAGTCTTTGGCCCCAAAGAGCTTGTAGCCTAATGGAGCATATACATATACACGCTGTAAATTACATACGGAATAAAGTAGATCGTATAGTAAGATTGCTTTTGAACACATACCATGAGGTTTACTTATTCCAGCGATTGTTGTTCCTTTCAAAGTAAGCACCTTGGGAGGCTGTGCACTCATTGCAACAACTGCTCAAAATGTTTCTGGGAGTACTTTATGGGATTTAGAGTCACACAGGCTAGAGCCATGGAAGGAAGGAAGGAAGGAAGGAAGGAAGGAAGGAAGGAAGGAAGGAAGGAAGGAAGGAA
>CM053622.1:567192800-567300300 GCA_028646595.1 Phalanger gymnotis
GGAAGGAAGGAAGGAAGGAAGGAAGGAAGGAAGGAAGGAAGGAAGGAAGAGGACGGAAGAAAGGAGAAAGAAGGAAGAAAGGAAGGAAATCAGCATGTGTGCTAAATGCATCACAAATATTATCTCATCTGATTGTCAGCCCTGAGAAGTAGGTGCTATTTATTCCCATTTTACAATTGAGGAAACAGGCATATAGAAGTTAAGTGACTTCCCCAGGGTTATTAAGGGTTATAAAGCTAGTAAGTGCGAAAGACCAGATTTGAATTCAGGTCTTCCTAATGCCTGGCCTGGAGCTCTATCCACTGCCATCTAGCAGCCTCCATCAGATCACATTGTAGTCAAAATAACTAACTGTTTACCCCCATTACCATTCTCCAGCTTAATCACCCACCCTATTCGTGAGACTTGCCAATGAATGACTTTTGGCTGTTTACAAAAATCAAATCAGCTCTTTAAGGACAAAGACTTGGCACCATTGAAGATATTTAAAAGAATGTGCTGCAGGCTCTGGCTCCTTGTATCAGTGAGAGGCGTTTGTTTTAGAGAAATGAAGTTAAGGGAAATGTGAGTGAAGGAACATCCCTAATCTAATTTATAATTCCTTGACTTTGTAATAAGAGGCAGGATTAGTTGCTTAGGTCATCATGCTTATGAGGCCAAGAGCACATCGCTGATTCTTTCAGGGAGGCGTTAATTTTGCTTTCTCTCTTGGTCACTGACTGCATCCCTAACTCTAGCCAGCCGTCTCTCATCCCCGGAATCACGTGGAACACTAGGACAGTAAGTGTGAATAACTTGCTTCAGCCCATGCTCATTACTTTACAAGCAACTCAGAGCATGTGTCCTACTGATAGTGGGCTGTGTACAAAAGATATTATCTTTCATTTGTGGTGCAGGCTCTGGGCTCACACTCCCAGTTCTCATTCACTGGTCAGACAGGTTTCCAGGGCTCAGCTAACTACACCCTCCCTCAGACTTCTAGGGGATCTCTAAGACATTAAGGAATTTTCTAGTACTATCGCTCATTAGCCTCCATCTGGTAATGTTAAGTTAACATTTTCTCCACATCAGTTAACCTGTTGATATCTTCCCAAGATAATGTACCTAGTTAACATCAATCAGTTTTTACAAAAAAAGATATTTCCTGAGAAAATATTACAATAATACAAAAACACCATGCGTGCACACGCGCGCGCACACACACACACACACACACACACACCCACACACACCTGCAGCCAGGCTGTGCTCTCCCCCTCTATACATCCAATCAGACCCTTGGAAAAATGGGCACAGACACTAAGGGGTTGTGTTGCAGGTGATGGTTCACTGAGTTCTGGGTATGTCATAGAAGGCAGACAAATTTCTGCTTTGTTTTCCTGACCCAATATCTCATCTGCCAGGTATATTCATTGCTGGGCTGGGTCAAGAAGCTGAATCTCCAAGACTGGCTTCTCACCAGATTTGGTTCTCTTTCTACCAGCTTCAGCTGCTAAGGAAGTCCTTGATGACTACTCTGACTTTTTTGAAACTCACAATGTTGTCACTTTGTTCCATCACTGACACTTATTCAGGTAGGATCAGGAAAGAAACACAGAGTCAAAAGAAACAGCAGTATCATGGGTCCAAGGCAAAGTGGTGGCTAGTGGGAAATAATACTGCTGTTACGATTGCTACTACCTTTATCCCTTTCTGGAAGCCCGCAGAATTTCTTTTTTCCTTACCCAAGAGCCACCAGGGAAAAGAGAGAAAGAGAGTTTGTCAATTTGAACTTTTTATATATACACTCAGTTCTAGCTTGGCAGCCAATTCAAAGGCTTTTCCTGACTTCAAAGTAAACCATCAGGAAACAGAGCATACCTGTGCACGTTCTCAATCAGAGGAGGAAAGGACCTCTCTATTATATACTTCCACAAGCAAGATCACCAAACCTACATATGAATTAGCAGCAAATGTTATCATATTGTACATATTCTAAAGATAAGGCTTTTACACATCCAAGGACTTAAGATTCTCTTACAAGATGAAAAAGTTATTGTCTCCACCTTTCTGTGGCAGGAGAGTACCAGAAAAAGAGACCTGACTTTTGGTTCTAGCTTTGCCACTATTTCCCCATAATGCCTTTGCTCAAGTCATTGGATTCCTTCATGTTTCAGTTCCATCAGAAAAATGGGGCTCTATACTTCACCAGAATTATATGAGAAATAAGTTTGGGATTTGAGAATTTCACTGGTGCAAGACCTCCCAGTGATGAAACACCTTCTTCCAGTGCAAATTGCCACCTGTTTTCCAACTTATATTCTGAGAAAGTTGCAGGGACATTGTGAAGTTCAGGAATTTGCATACATCTAATATGATCACACAATTAATAAGTGTCAGAGGCAGAACCTGAACCCAGGTCTTCTTAACTCTGAAGTAAGATCTCAGTCTATTACACTACAGTTGTCTCTCATGGTTAATGATAACAGCTGCAATATCTGTGTTGTGTAGGAAAATGCTATCAGAATTATAAGCTCATTATAAGCTATTTTGATGCCTGAGAAGAACAGTCAGGTGAAGGAGTATGGATGGTTTGGTGTAATATATCCCCACTACTGGGAAACAAAGCTCAGACTCCTTGCCTAGGTCCCTAGTGTTTCCTGAGAATATAAAAGATGGATGAGTAGTAAGTAACATAGCAGAGTTAGAAGTTGTGTGGTCTGTAGAAAAAGGACTGGACTTGGAGTCAGAAGATCTGGGTTCAAATTCTAGCTGCAAAACTTATAGCTATATGGGTATTTCAGTCTGTCTCTTTGAATATCAGTTTTCTCATCTGTAAAATGGGGATAATAATAGCTATACTTCCTATCTCTCTCATGGGGTTATGAAGAAAGTACTTTATAAACCTTAAGTTAATATAGAAATGTGAAATACTATTGTAGAAACTTTAAGAGGAGTTCCCAATCAGTTGAGAAGCCCAGCCTGGTATTGCCAGTGGGAAAAGAGGCTAAAAGTGGCCATTGTGGTTCCTTTTCCATGGCCACAGTGCATGCTCCCTCTCTCCCTCCTAAACCTTGGACATTACTGTCAACACCATCTCTTTGCTTTCTTTCAGAACCTCCCTCTTGTTTTCTAGCCTCAAGGCTTTAGGGAAATTAAAAGTGACTTTCTCCTAAACACAGTTGGCTTAATACAGCCTTGAAAATAGATTCACAAAACCACCAGTCTGCTCACATTTTTATTGAGCTCACAATCTAGGCTACTCTTAAAAGCAGAAAAAATGACCAAATAACCATACATAATATGATTTGAAGATAGATAAACCAGATAGATAAATGAAGCATTTATTAAGTGCTTGTCCTGTGACAGGCTCTGTATCAAGATAGCATTAGATTACCCAATCCAAGAGGACACAAAATGTGGCTCCCTGTCAAGATTAGGGCATACTTGGCAGTGAGATGTTATCTCCATACTGAGATTAAATGAGAGAGACAAAGCTGTGTGATGCATGGTGTAGATGGTGCAGCCATCCTCAAGCTCAAACCAGGCACACCTGCGTTTAAGTCATACCTCTGACATGTACTTTTTTATGACCCTGAGGAAATCACTTAATTTCTCGGTGCCCTAGGCAGCTAAATTGCAGAGAAGATTCTGACTGGAATTGGTAGAGGGCTTTTCCCCACCTGGGAGTTCCCTATAACAATAAAATCACAAGTCTGGTCCTTATCTCTGCCCCTATTTATAATCTTCTGACCATTTCTGCTTATGTTGAACCATACTAGATACAGTGATCATGGGAACTGGATGAGCCTAGCCTACTCTAGGGCTGCTTGGTGGTTCAGTGGATAAGGTGCCAGGTCTGAAGACTCATCTTCCTGAGTTCAAATCCAGCTTCAGTCACTTACTAGCTGTGTGACCCTAGACAAATCATTTAACCCTGTTTGCCTCAGTTTCCTCATCTGTAAAATGAGCTGGAGAAGGAAATGGCAAACCACTCCAGTATCTGTCAAGAAAGCCTCAAATGAGGTCATGAAGAGTTGAACACAGCTGGACAACAACAGGGTATTCAAAAAGGCAATAGTTGAGGGAGTGAAGACTGTGAATTGAATTTACTGGAATATTAAGAAAAGAGAGTGACCTTAAGTTTTGTCAATGACAGCAGCAAGGATCTGGGCAGGATGGAGTAAGCTTTAAAGGAGGAAAAATGGTTGCCAAGTATTAGTAGAAAAGGAAAAATCTGAAAATGACTACAGTGATCAAAGAGTTTACCAACAACTCTTTCTCCCAGCCCTAGTGTTTCAGACTTTGAAAAGGTGCTGAGAGATATGGATGTCTTTGAGAGAAAGCTGGGTTTGGGTAGGCACCAAAAGATAGAAGAAATGTGAGCATAAATGTAGAATGAAGAATTTAACAATAGAGGGTCCCAGAGGACACAATGAAGAGAGAGGTAGGAGGAGGAAAGGGACTGGATGGGGCCAGGGCTGAGTTTATTGGATGGGGGAGGGAGTGAAGGTGTAGGCACTGCCATGCACACTTCCTTCACTTCTAATCTCCTGTACTGATCCTGGACAGTCCAAATGGCAAGGGTGCTCAGGTTAGATGGCGAGTTAACAAGTAGTCTACTTCAACAGGAAGGTCGGCCCTGGAAGAGGAATGTGACAGCTTTGGAACCCTAGGGGGTGATAGCCCAGGGCCAAGTGAGGAAGTGGGTCAGTCAGAGGTGGTCAGTACCCTTCCGGGGTGTGTGTGTGTGTGTGTGTATGTGTGTGTGTGTGTATGTAAGGATGACTAAGTGTTGGCACTCTATCCCTTGCTGAACTCAGGTTCTAGTTATCAAATCAGGAAGCTGATAGAGAAGAGAGGTGACAGACTGGGCTTGAGTACCTACTGTCAGAGTCTTAAAACTTGTCTTCAGAATGTGACAGTAGTACTTTTAGGATAAAGAAAAGACAGTCCTGTTCACACATTGGGGAATAAACTTAGGGAAATCACTCTTCTAAGAGATAGTTGCTGTAGAAATGAGCTTCAAAAAGACTTAAGTCAATATCTGGATGACATTGTGAGTGCATGTTATATAATGGAAGGGACATTGAACCTGGTGTTAGGGGACTTGGGTTCTCTCAACCCAAGGCTCATGTACTTCCTACCTGTGGGACCCTGGGAAAATCCCCTTACTTCTATGTTCTTCATGTTCCCCACTTGTAAGATGAGGCAATTAGATGAAATGATTTCAGAGGTCCTTTCCCATTCTCAATCTATGATTCTAAGAGCCAATGAGATGATGCATGTAAATTACAAGTGTAGGTACAGACTTTTATTTGTTGATTGGGGGAAGGTGGATAGGCTAAATAAGTGATTTCATCAATATAGAGAACTCCAGGTAAGGCAATTCTCTCCACCACTGAAGATCAGCAACTGTTCTGCAACTTAGTTTTAGAAGTTTACTCAAGAGCCCTGATAGGTTAAATTCCTTGTCCAAAGTCATATACTAATATGTGTTGGGGGAGCAACTTGAACACAGATCTTCCTGGTTCTCTCTGCATCATATCAACCCGCTCTGTGTGCCAACCTTATGGTGTCAGCTATATAAATGACAAATATTGCTTGCACTGCTTACTTCGCATGATTGTTGTGTGAGAAAATCCCCTTAAAGAGCTACAGAAATTGGAATTATTATCATGGGCTATTTCAGTAAGATTAGGGAGGGGTGGGCCATATCCTTTGATCATCAGGCTAATGTCTGAGAGGACAACTGTGGCCTCCCATGTATCGAGCCCCTGGTAAAGAGGAAATTCTATTCAGGAGGGACGTTGGGGCTGACCAAAGGGTCGATGTTTGGGAAGCTAAACTGATGACATCCTGGAGGTAAAGAAAAATGCTCTGGTCTTCTCTGTGCCAATCTCATTTCACAGGTTGTCCTTACACTCGAGATTAATAAGCAGCCTCAAGGCGTTGTTTTCCTTATACCAACAGAACAGGTCAGTTCAATTAACAAAAAGAAAGTCTAATAAATGAAGAAGAGGTAGTATGTAAACTAAGGCTATGATGCTGGTGTGGATTTTTTAATTATGTGGAGACAGGCGTGGCAGGTTGGTGGCACGGTGGATGGAGCACCAGGCCTAGAATCAGGAAGACTCATCATTCCGAGTTCAAATATGGCCTCAGACACTTAATAGTTATGTGACCCTGGGCAAGTCACTTAACCCTGTTTGCCTTAGTTTCCTCATCTATAAAATGAGCTGGAGAAGGAAATGGCAAACCACTCTAGAATCTTTGCCAAGAAAACCCCAAAAACAGATCACAAAGAGCTGAACATGACTGAAAATGACTAAACAAGACAACCTCAGAGAGGTATAACCCCTTGAATCATTAAGGACTAATATCTTAGAAGAGGGAAAGGGAAGGGAGAAGGGAGAAGCCCTGATTCAAATCCATGGGATCAGAATCTTGGAGTTGGAAAGAATCCCTACTAGTTTAACCAGATACCTGAACAAGAACATCCCTGACTCCATCTGGAGAGCTCCAGTGATGTGGAATGCACCACAGTCCCCAGGAGGACCCATTCCAATTTTGGATAGCTCAAATAGTTAGAAAGTTTTTCCTCATGTTAAGCAGAAATCTTTCTTTACAATGTCTGCTCATTTTCCCGATTGTGTCTGCCTTTCAAATATTGACAGCTGTCTAAGAACAATGAATTGATTATTCAGCAAGCCTAAGTGCCTACTGCATGTTAGGCAGAGGAACATGAGTACAAAGAATGAAACAAAGCTTTGTGGAAATAGGCCACATCATAAGCTTGGAGGGGTGGGGGTGGGGGTGGGGGTGGGGGTGGGGGTGAGAGTGGGGATCTGTGGATGGGAGAATTAGGTGAGAGAGGACATGGAAGAGTGATTGGGTGCAGGAGTCCAGAGGCTGGAAGGCTAAAGGTATCTTCTTCATAATGCTAGCAAGGGTAACACAATGGTGATTCTCTGAGTGTAGGGTAGTAGGTGGGGAGGCCCAAGAAGGATCAACTGTCCCCATCCCATATGGAGCACATGTGGTGGGTGGGGTTGCTTTCCTTCCCAGAGCTGCTTTTCATTGCCTTTTGGGATGCTGCCTCCTATACTTACAAACAGTAGGGCACACTAGTGTATGAGGAATTTACCCTGAGGCTTGTGCTTTGGAGGGAAGAAGAGAGAGCTGAACAAGGAGGACAGAATAAAGGAATCAGAATCAGAGAATAATAATCTTTGAATTGGAAGGAACTGCTCTCCTCCACCCTGCCATAAAGATCAGCTTGCACCTAACCACAAATTTCTCCATAATATCCCTGCTTCTGTCTGAAGCTCTTCAGTGGCCAGGGCTCCCCACAATCCCCAGGATAGCCATGGCCCTTTTGGACTGCTCAGCTTGTTCATTTTCTCCTTATGCTGAGCATGAATCTTCATCTCTGCAGCCCATATCCATTATTTCTACTTCTGCTGTCTGGGGCTGAGCAGAATAAAGTCTAACCTTTTACAAGAGAGCTTCTCAAATACTTATAGGTAACTACCATGTCCGCCTTAACCTTCCCTTCTCTATCTCTCCATAATAAACACCCCCAGCTTCTTCATTTGATCCTTGTATGGTACAGACCCACTATGTGGTTCTGTGACCCACCTAATCAACCACCTCTAGACATGCTCCATTTTGTCAATATGCCCCTGAAACTTCCCAGAACTAAACACCCAGACCCCAAAGTCATGCAACCAAGGCAGAGTAGGAGAGGACTAACATTTCCCTCATTCTACCTACTATACTTCTCTTTGATGAAGACTGAAATTGAGTGAACTTTTCTATTTGCGGGGTTCATCATTGGCCCACATTAAATGTTACAGAGGTATGCCTTCCTTCTCTTGTCTTTATGTAAGCGATTTTTTTAGCATAAGTCAAAGACCTTACCCTTGTTCCTATTAAATTTCTTCTGTTAGGTCTTTTTGGATTCTGCCATCCAGTAAGTTAACTATCTCTCTTAGCTTTGATAAATATGATAAGACTCGACAAGTATGCCATCTTTGCTTTCATCCAAATCTTTGATTCAATGCAATGGATATTTCTTACATGTCTTTGATGTACAAGGCACATGCTATGCATTGACGACAGGAGACAAAAATGAATACGCTTGCTATGGTCCAGTCAAAAGGCTGAATTGAATGAAGTGACATTTCAGGAGAAATAAAGATAAGTATAAAGTTCTAGTGGGGTTTGACTCAATGAGTTTACATTCTACTGAATAAAAATGTTAATACAAATGTTGAATGGAAGGCATCGGAATAGAAGGAAGTGATCTATCATTTGATTAAATAAAAAAGAAGACAAAGTTCAGACACATTTAATTACTAGTGTTTTCGTTTTCCTTAAACATTTCTAGAATACTTTGTCTGGATCTCATTTATTGCACCCAATATTACTACATTTATCTCATATCATTTGGTTCCAGATCCCAGAAGATTGTAACACCCAGTGAGGAAGCCTCTTTTGCCAATACATAGCTGCAACTTACAGTCTTATAGAGTTGCTTTACTTACTTACTGAGTAAGTACTTACTGAGAGAGAAGTTAAGTAACTTTCCCAGAATCACACAGCTAGTTGGGGTCAGAGGTGGAACTTGGACCTAGGTGTTCCTGACTCTGAGGCTATCTGTCTTTATCCAGTATGCCATACTGCCTGTTGGCATGCTTATTACCCTCCAATATTTCTCTGCCAAGTATCTGGTGGGTATGATTTCCCAGGCCCCAGCACCAGTGATACACGCAAGGCCAGAATGCTATCCACCACCACTGCCTTATCCAAGCTTTAGACAAAGTGAACTACTTGGGAAATGACTGATCTGTCTGAGATGTGGACATTCACAAGACAACTCATTGCATCTCACAGTTTGTTTACCGGGAAATCAGGAGCAGAGACTGTACCCCACTTTCTCCTACGGCCTTCTAAAGGAAGTCACTGTCACTAGGAATGGAAATTCACCATAGCTGTGATGGTCATTGGAACTCTGCACCTCCACCCCTTTCTCTAAGTGCCATTCTACCCTAAATTTCTACAATAATTCCAGTATGGACTATGCTGATCAGGATAAGCTTGAAGCAAGATCTTTGCCTCTCATGAGGCACTTTTGTAAGTGACTTGGATTCTTCTGAACCTAGAGTCTCTCTGAGGGCAGGGTTGTATTCTTTGTGCTCCACAAAACATTTGTCCCCTTTGATTTAAGCCACTGTTCTTTCCAGGAAAATTTAATTTTCAAATAAAAAACATGTTTTTCTAACTAAAGGAAAGCTTGTGATGTGCCAATAAATATTTGGTTTGGAAAGTAATTCTTCATCGGCTTCTAAGATCAACAGGGGAATAAAATTTGTTTTTAGGACAAAGGACAAAACATGGTACCCAGATGCCCAGAGTGTGCGCCTGGCCCTCATTCAGTGTTCCTTTTTGCCCCAAAACTTGGCAAGTGGAACTGAAAGCTTGACATAATTTTCACATATTTTCCAATCCGAAGGGCAAGGTAGGGCAGGGTGGTGGGAGCCCTTCCATATAAATTAGGAGGGACTAAAACAAATATCATGACAGTCTATGTCTCCACTCACAAACCAGTTTGCAAAACAAAACCGCATTGGGATTCAATCCAACAACTGGCTACTTTGAAAACAATGGGGTTAATAACCAGTTGGACAGAATCGAACTGTTGTTGTTTTGCGCTATTCTTTCCCCTAAATTAATTTATGCCCAAAGACATGATTTAGCCCAGAGCAAGGCATTCGTGGTCCCTAGGCAGGGTTTCCCATTGCATCTTAATGTCTACAATTGGCTTTGAGCTTTCACTATAACACACTTCTTGACCTATCATAATATATATATATATCCCCAAGGATCATGGAGAGAATAATTCCTGGCATTAAGATGTTTGCATTTATAAAAAACAAAATGTCTTTACTTTTCCCTTATACCATGTGGTTACGTTAGCAAATCCCCACCTTGCCTAACCCTAGCACCAATCGTAAGACACAGTAGACTATTCTTTAGATGGAACAATTCATTTCTTCCAATGTGACTTGAAATGGGTGTGGCTTTCTATCCTATAAACTCCACTTTCTAGAGAAGGCAAGTATCTAATTTAGAGTTTATTATAATATCCTTTACATGTAGACAGTACTTTTTTAAAAATATAATTTTATTTATTTATTTTTGTCACATTTTAAGTTCTGAACTGTCTCCTCCCTCCCCACCCCACACTAGAGAAGGCCACCATTCAATATACATTTCGTATATGTGTGTGTGTGTGTGTGTGTGTGTGTGTGTGTAAAACCATACTTTGCATACTTCTATTTATCTGTTCTTTCTCTAGAGTTGGATAGCATCTTTTTTCATAGGTCCTGTGTAGTTGATTTGAGTATTTACAATACTCAGAGTAACTTAGTCGTTCCCAGTTATTCTTCTAACAATATTGCTGATACTGCATACAACATTGCTTGGTTTTGCTCATGCCACTCTTCATTATCTCATTTTTCCAAAATCATCTTGCTTATCACTTCTTAGAGCACGGTAGCATTCCTTCACGATCACATACCACAACTTGTTTAGCCTTTCTCCAATGGAGGAGCATCCCTGTACAGCACTTTCAAAGCAATTTCACACGTATTATCTCCCAATAATTTGTGAGGGAGGCTCATTATGGATTCCTGTCCTTTAAAAGATGAAGAGACTGAGGCATAGAGAGATCAAGTCTGAGACATCCAAAAGACAACTGAAGATGGGCGACTGTCACTCAGCAGAAAGTAGAGATAGATATACATCTTGAGATTATCTGCACAGACATTATAATTGAAACCTTAGGAAAAGATGTAATCACCGAGTCAACAATCCACAACCAAATGCCAGGCACTCAGCTAAGTGCTGGGGATGCAAAGAAAGACAAAAAACAGTTCCTGTTCTGAAGGGCTTATAGTCTAATGGAGAGACAACATGTAAACAACTATGTACAAATAAGACATATATGTGTGTGTGTGTGTGTGTGTGTGTGTGGATATATATGTTATAGATAGATATAGAGATAGAGATATGTGCAACAAATTGAAAATAATCAACAGAGGGAAGGTACTAACATTAAGGGAGATTGGGAAAGGCTTCTTGCAAAAGAAGGAGTAACTAGAGGTGTATGAGGAGAACCGGGAGGAGGTGTAGCAAAAACTCAGAGAGGAGAGGATGATCCAAAAGAAGGTGATTAGCAGTGTCGTGACTACAGAGAAGGTAAGGGGTGGGGAGTAAATCATGACTTAGAAAATACTGCTAGATTTGTTAATTAAGAGTTATTAGTATCTTTGGACAAAGCAGTTTCAGCTGAAAAGTTTGGAAGCCAAATTGCAGAGGATTTAGAAGTGAGTGAGGGGAGAAGTAGAGGTCCTGAGAGTAGATGGCTTTCTCAAGGAGTTTAGCCAATAAAGGGAGGAGAGATACAGGAAGGTAACAAGTGGAGATAGTCAGATCAAGTGAGGTTTTTTAAAGTTTAATATGTACGCATATGTGTGTGTGTGTGTAAAGGTATGTTGTCTATATAGGTATGTGTGTTCACATGGGGATCTGTCTAGATGTAGCACATAGGGAGGAATGAATAAATATCTTTAGAATCTCCTCTACTTCCCTGTCTCCAAGAGAGACTTTGATTCCTATCAGGAGGGTAACAGGAGGCTGGCTGCTCTTTTCAGAGAGGCGGGATTCCAAGGTAGAATTATTTCCATTTATTTGTCCCCCTAGACTAAATATTGTTAGTCTAGGGGAAATAATTTTTTTGGTTCAAGCGATATTTTTGAGCACTATTCCATAACAGGAAAGGAGTTCTAAAAGCTATACATCTAAGGGCCTATCTCACTTCTCACCAAATGCTAGTCATACAAAGTCCACATATAAAAAAATGGCAAACAAACCCATTTATCCAAGCTGATACCAAGCAGAAACGCAAATGAGAATATGCCATACAATACATAGAATACATGAGCTTTCCAATGGGAGCAAAATTTTTAATTCAACCAAGGGAGAATCCCAGATCTTACCCAAGTGGAAATTTCCTGAAGTCTCTCATTTGGTAAGGTAAAGATAGGAATATGAGTGAGGTGTTGACTCTTCTCCATATTGGCTCCTTCCCAGAGTCTTTCTTCTTCCAGGGACATCTCCCTGAAGATATACGGAACTATATGTCTTTTCTCAAAGCTGAAAGCCAGAAGACCAGGATCTCTGTCCTTCCAAAACTCTCCAACTCCACCCCTTCTTTAGGCACAGAGGATTGAGTAATCAATCTTCAATGAGGAGGAGAGTCTTATGTAAATAGTCTTGAGACCCTGGTTTACATAAAAATGGGGAATACTTGGGCATGCTTATAGACACCAGGGACAAGGTCAGTAGATCGCAAGAGAAGAAAGCTTGTTCCAAGGTTCTATTTAACCTCAAATAACTGGGTTTCAGATCATTGAGTCATAGACAAAGAGAGTCCCTATCCCACACTCACCATAGAATCCTGACCTGCTGGTGGCTCTAGCCCCCCAGTGACTGACACAAGATCATCTCCAAAGGATCTCCAAACCTCAAGAATAAACATAAACAGTGGGTTCCCATAGTAAGACCCTGTTCTTCCAGGGACATGGGTAAGAGGACAACCCTGTGCTAGACTAATGACTAATACAGTAGAAGAACTGAATAGCCCACAGATGCAAGAGAGAGAGTTTGGATGCTTTGATTCTGCCAAACTTTCTAATCATTCCAGAACAACATTATGATTTTAAGTAACTTCATTGAATTGAGATTCCTGGGTCACAGAAGTGGTCTCCAGCAGCGAGTGGGAGCCATCTGCTGGTTCTAATAGTTACCTCTTTGAGGATTAATGGGAAGGTGTTTATTCATTTGGCTGTCCTGTCAGCAGACCAACTTCTGTGATGCTTAGAGCTGTTAGATGTGGCCATGTGGACATTCTCTATTCTTGTTGGAGCCAGCTTCTCAGGAGTTTTGGCAACCTGTGTGTGCTGGGGAGGCCAAAGATAGCATAGAGACCAATTTCCAGAGGCACAAGAACAATTGCTTCTATAGTCCTTTCTCACTCTCATACACTATTAAAGGACAGTTTTAAAAGGACTATCTTCAAAGGCAATATTAGACACAATTCTGTCTCTGATGCATGTCAACTATGTGACCTTAGGCAAGTCATGTAACTTCCCTGAGTCTTAATATCCTCATCTGTAAACTGAACAGGCTGAACTAGATGACTTTTGAGACTTCTTTCTGGTCTAGATCTATGATTCTATGTTGTTGTTTAGTTGTTTCAGTCATGTCTGACTTTTCATGACCCTATTTGGGGTTTCCTTGGCAAAGGTACTGAAGTGGTTTGCCATTTCCTTCTCCAGTTCATTTTACAGATGAGGAAATTGAGGCAAACAGGGTTAAATAACTTTGCCGAGGGTCACATAACTAGTAAGTGTCTGGGGCAGGATTTGAACTCAGGTCTTCCTGACTCTAGGCCTGGCACTCTGTTTACTATGGCACCCTTGGCACCCCATGATGCTATGATCTAACTCTAAAGGGTAAATGTCCATCACCATGGTCATGGTACCAGGAATGCTGTATTTACATTCATTCCTGTCTCCCCATTCTGTTCCATTGTGATCAAAAAGTTAGGATGTTCACCCACAGTACAACAAGAAAACAGCAATTGGAACCTGAATGCCCCACCCTTTTGAGATCTTGCTAACTCTTGTCCACAGAAGGCAATTTCAGAGATAGAAGAGTGTAATGCAGTCAATCAACTATTGGCCAGAAGACCAATGACCTCTGCCTCTTTTTGTTCAATCTGCTAGCTAAGAAGGGCTTTTACATTTTAAACACAGTAAAACTTTATTAAAATATAAAAACCATCCATAACTCAGGCCCATTTTGCAGATGGAGGGCTGGATTTGACCTACACACACTTGGTGTTGTGGATCGTTAGACTTGAAGTTAAGTAGACCTGGTTTTAAATCCTGCTCAGGCACCTACTAATTGTGTGACTATGAATAAGACATTTAACCTCTTTGTACCTCAGTTTTCTTATCTTCAAAATGAGGAGGTTCAACTCAATGGGCTCTAAAGTCCCTTTCAGCTCTAAATCTAGGCTCCTATGAGCTATAAGTAATGTCCTAGTGCGGCTCCTAGTCACAGCATCATAACTTATATTAACTCCCTTCTCTGCAATTATCTTGTTACTCCTAATCTCTCTCTCCCACAAGCTTTACTTTATCCTCATCTTTAGAACATGGTCAGTACTGAAGCTGCTTACTGAGATCTCACAAGGGAATAAACATCTAAGGTCATGTGGTCTCACAGTATGAAAACTCAGAGATCTATAATTAAATAATCTTTGAATCCCTACCTTCTGGGCTTTTGGTCAATACCTGGAAGTTTTCTGAATTTCTGTACATTGCCTTTATCTTTAGGCTGGGTAGTACTCCACCACCTATATAATATGATTTAAGGAGATTGGAGTGGGGCAGCAACAGCTCTCTCTATTAAAACTACTTCTACCCACATTTTGAAATACCACCATGAGATTCCTAGCTTGCTCTAAAGTCCAGTTTTAAAATACAAAAATTATTGGGTAGTGGAGGGGGGGAGTCGTTATGTCATTAACACCTTAGGGTACATGAATTTATCACTTTGAAGAGTTGGTGATGGGCTGTCTGAGATGAGGTAAGAGAATAGGATACTAGGGGAGGGGAAGTAAAAGCAAGGCTGGTGGTCCGGAATCAGGCTAGTCCCCTGGTGGTTTTGGGTTGATATTGGAATGAATTGAGATGCCCATTCCTCATTCAACAATTAACAAAAGATTTACTAGCAAAGAAAGATTTCATAGCGAAGGAAGAATATTGAATAAGAATATGTATCCAGGACACTGAGTCGATTGAACTGAGTGAAGCTCCCCTGCCTCTAAGTTGCCTACCATGGTTTTCTAGCCAAGCCTTTAGTCCCTGAGCCTATTGAATCTTAGTTCTAAAATCTTTTAGGGGAAAACTGGCCTAACTTGCATAAGGATAAGAAGTTATTGCAAGGGAAGGTAAAGGGGGTACAATTTTGATTAAGAAAAATTACGCACCTCCTTTTTCTTCACTGACTAGCCTTGAAGAGAAAAGAATAAGTGATTCTGTTGAGAGTCTTTGGACATAGGAAGTACAGAAGGTGGGTGACACAGGTTATGTACTCCATTAAACCTTTTTATTCATGAAGAGGCAACATGGTGTAGCAAAAAGAATATGCATGTGGAGTCAGAGGAATCCAGAATTCTGGATTCAGGTCTTTTCCAGTTCTAACAATCTTATAGTCAATATTGAGTTAATTCTTTTGGGAAAAAAAATGGCCCTAAACCAAGAAGATTCTGTTTTAGGAGAAGCATTGTGCTATATCAGAATGATTGTTGGACTTAGATTCTGAACACCTGGGTTCTAATCCTGTATCTGCACCTTTCTACCTGTGTGATCTTGGGAAAGTCACTTATCCTCTCTGAGACATAGTTTCCTAATCTGTAAAATGGGGAATTGGACTAAAGTGGTTTCCATGATCCCTTCCAGCTCTGATACTCTACAATGCTAAGGAAAGGAGGCTCAGCTTACTGTCTACTGAAGTAAATCAAGCAGCCCAGCCCTGTACGGGGCGGGGTGGGGGCGGGGGGGGGGGTAAAGTGATCATAGGCACCCAGAAAAGGACAAGACTTGACAAAATCCTCACAACTAAATGGCACATGGGTGTCTGTGGGTCTGGAGATGGAACATCTCTCCAGGCAATAGGATTAATGACTGGGACTGACTCTTCTTAGATGTGGATTGCAGATTGAATGAATTGCAAAAGAAATCCTCATTTTTATGTCTCCAGCAAGAATTAAACAACCTCCAGAAGGGGTGAGTTTTCTTTTTTCTTTTTTTCTTTTTTGGCAAGACTAGAATAGAATAAGGAGTAGGGGAGGGCAATCATTTAATAAAATTGCCTTGAAAGGGTGAATTTTTACCTTATCACTTCTCTCTCAAGATGATTAGACTCGCCAATAGCACACAAGAATGAGGAGACATTTTTATTCTTTAGAACAGTTTTCTGCTAAGAATATATCAAAGAGGGTGTGTATGTATGTATGTGTATGTGCATGTGTGTATGCATGCATATATTCCTGGGTGTGTGCACATGTGTGCATGTATGCATATATGCCTTGTGTGCATTGTGTATATGTATGTGCATGTGTGTACATGTGTGCATGTATGCCTGGTGTGTGTATGTGCGTGCACACATGTCTGTGTTTGTGTGTGTCTGTGTTCATGTGTGTGTGTGTGTGTGTGTGTATTTAATTATAATTCCCTTGGCTTTTGTTTTTTTTTCCCCTTACCTTAAAAGAATCTATTGGGAAAGTGATTGTAGCCTGGATTCAAATGATGAATGATGGAACTGATTAAATGTGAACATAGAGAAAAAATTCAGTGAACTCATTTTCTCTGTGGATATTATTTCCTTCAATAACTTTTAAAACTCATGCATTTGCATATCCTACCTTAATGGATTTTCACACCACATCAAGAATTTTTCTTCTCAAACAATCAATTGGTCAGTCAGCCAGCATTTATTAAGTGCTTACGATGTACCAGGCTCTGTGCTAAGTCCTAGGAATACAAACACAAACAAAAAGAAAGTCAGTCCCTGTCCTCAAGGAGCTTACATTCTAATGGGGAAGACAGCACATAAAACCATACTGAAATAGGAGGAAGGAGGGAAAATGGTACCAGGTCCCTGGGCATGATGAAAAAGTACAGAGGAGTGAAGCCTCCTGAGAAATGAAGAGTTATTGACATGAATTAACTATATATGCCACAGTGTGGTTTATTGGTGGAAGTAGGTACCACTTGGTTCTTTGGCCACAGAAATGCCTTGATCAGTGAAGCGGCAGAGGAAGATACCATGGATATCCTCCCTGGGTTTCTGAAAGGTTCTATGTAATTTGAATCTTGGTAAATGACCAATTCTGTTTTAATGAAAGAGATACCAGTATTTTGGATGATTATAAATACATTGCTTGATTTGAATCCGCATCTGCTTTAATAGGTCATTCAAATTCAGCTATTATCTTACTGATAGACCAAAAAAGAACCATTCATTGAAACAGTAAAATGTTTAATTTATACAGAATTACAAAACAAAGTAATGGAAAAGGTATTTCAACATCCATTTGTTTGTTTTGTTTTTCTTGGCAGGGCAATTGAGCTTAAGTGACTTGCCCATGGTCACACAGCTAGTAAGTGTGTGAAGTGTCTGAGGCTGAATTTGAACTCAGGTCCTCCTGACTCCAGGGCCAGTGCGTTACTCACTGAGCTACCTAGCTGCCCCACAACATCCTTTTCTGAGTGAGTGCAACTTTATCCCTGATTTCCACCTAACAGCCAAAGAAAATGCTTCTTTAAGACTCATGCCTGTGAAATGGGAAAATGTCTTTTGAGAAGATCTCTCTCTTCTCTTTAGGGTGAAAATAAGGGAAATATGATTGTGTTTAAAATTTTTGAGTTAATGTTTATTAATGATATTGGTCTATAGTTTTCTTTCTGTGTTTTATCTTTCTCTAGTTTAGGTATTAGAACTATTTTTACCTCATAAAAGGATTCTGGTAAAGTGTTTTCTTTATCAATTTTTTAGAATAGTTTGTAAAGTATGATTAAAAGTTTGACAGAATTTTCCTGTGAAATCATCAGGACCAGAAGTCACTTTTTTCTTTACTACTTCTTTTACTATTAGATCTATTTCCTTTTCTGAGATTGAGTTATTTAGTATATCTAGCTGCTTGGTTTTTTTTTTTGAGAATTTGGATATTTTCAAAGGCATTTCTTTATTTTATATTCTCAGTTTTGTCAGCTTATAACTGTGGATATTAGGTTCTGATTATTCTTTTTAATTTTTTCTTAGTTTTGCTATGATTTCACTGTACTCAGTTGTCATTTCATTGATTTTATTTTCTGCTCTTTTTAATTAGATTATCTAAAGGTTTACCAATTTTATTATTTTTTCTAAGCTTTTAGTTTTATTTATCATTTCTTTAGCTTATTTCCCCTTGATTGTGCTTATTTTAAGTCTATTTGTTGGCTTTCTAATTTTTTAAATGCATATGTAGTTGATTAATCCTATCTTTTTATTTTATTAATGTATGATTATAAGGATATGATTGTCTCCCTGAAGCCTGTTGTAGCTGCATGCTAGAAATTCCAGTGTGTCATTTCATCATTATCATTTTCTTTTACACAGTTATTAATTTTTTTGATGATTGTTCTTTGACCCACTCATTACTTTGCATTTTATTATTAAGTACATTTGGGTCCATATCCTTGGTTTATTGTACCTGAACCAATTTCTATTTTTATGGCATTATCATCTGTAATATATATATATATATATATGTATATATATATATATATATATACATATATATATATATATATATATATATACTATTTCTACCTTTTTTACATTTGTTCTAATATCTCTGCCCTTCTGCCCTGGTACATAGTCAATTTTTGTACAAGTTTTATATGGTGCTATATATGTATATTCTTTTGCTGTGCCATTTAAAAAATGCCGCAAGTGCTTTAACTCCAGTTTCTTCAGCAATTTTTCAGTTCCATATTTTCCCATTTGCTTCTCTTTCTGCTAGACTTATCTAAAACTGAGAAAGGAACACATCTCCTATCACTATTTTGTTACTGTCTATGTCTTCTTGTAGCTCAGATAATATCTAATTTAATAATTCGAATGCTAAGGCATTGGGGTATATAAAATTATTACTGATGTTGGTTTGCTGTCTATGAATCCTTTCAGCATAATAAAGTTTATCTTTTTTATCTTTTTTATTTTTGGATTTTTTTTTTACTTTTTCAAAAGCATGATTACAACCGTACTTTTTTAATTTACTTATTGTATAGTAATATTTTTCTATCCCCTCAGTTTTGTTTTGTATATGTCTTCATTTTTAAATGTGTTTCTTGTAAGCAACAGATTGTAGGATTTTGTTTTCTTATCCAATCTGTCACTCTTTTTCATTTTATTGGATTGCTTAATCCATTCACATTTAAAATTATAAATGTTAGGTTTACATTTTCCTCCATCTGTCTCTAAATTTAGGTTTTTTCAAGTTATATTTTTTCCCCTCTTCTACCATAAATACAGTCTTATGTTCTTTCAGTTACTTTAATCTTTTTTTAAAGGGGGCTCTGTTCCCACTGGCTTGCTTCCCTTCACCCCTGGTCCCTTCGTCTCATTTGTTTCCCCTTTCCCTTTGAGGTTTTGCTTATAAGTTTCTTTTTCTCGCTCCTACTTTTATTTGATTATATAATAGATACAAATACACACACACACACACACACACACACACACACACACACACACAAACACAAACACACTCTATTTTTTTTCTCTCAGTCAAGTAGATTCCCTCTCCCTCTCATCCCCTTTAACTAGTCCAGTTTATTAGTTTTTTTTTTTAATTTCATTTTTGGTGTCCTTTTCCAAAAAGGATTTCTCTCACTCTTTCCATTATCCATCTTTTCTTTCTGTCCACTCTAGACTCTCATTCTCAGATTCACTACCACTATAATCATTTGTTTTCTTTCTTTTCTTTGTATTCCTCATGTAATCAAAGCTTCTAAGGAATCCATTCTAGGCTCTACCCTCTGAGTACTTTCTGCCACTGTCTTGTAGAGCTTGGACCATGAATTATCCTTTTTCACTGTGCTTCATTCCCACAACAATGCTAGTTATTACATGTCAGAGAGAACACTGTTTCATGGTAGGGCCCCTTCCTTAATACATCTCTGATTATGCAGCCAATCACTGATCTATATCCTCCCTCGCTTACCTTTTCCGTATTTGTCTCAAAATCTCTTCCCGGGGCCCATGCTTTCCCATTCCCCCAGGTGCCAGTTGTTCCCAGGAGCTCCAGCTCCCACTTCCTGATGTACTGATGAATAGATGAGTGGACTTTTCAAGCACCAAATTCCCCAGGTCATACTTAGTGTGAGTTCCTATTTCCCATCACAAACTTTCTTTCTCCATCCACAGAAGCATTCAACTGTGGAGTCCTCTCCTACTACCAAAGTAAAGCTTCCTTTCTTTCTCTCTCTTTTCAGCCCTTTCCCCCTCTTCCTCACCCACTCCCCTGTAGGATCTTCTTTTTCTGGGACCACAGGGGTCACCTTCCCTTCACTGTTAGCCCTTGATTTGATTCCACCACATCACACGTTCTTCTCTATCCCCTTGCTCTGCTCCTCCGCTTTCATGTAGCCTCCCATGTTGTAATGTAATCCTACAAAAAACAAACAAACAAAAAACATTGATTCACTTCCAGGCAGGGTGCCTTTGACTGATTGATTCACTAGAGGTGTTCTCACCTGATAAAGTTATGTAGTATCTTGTAAGTTACATTATTTGGGGTGGGGATGACTGATTGATTCAGTCATTAAGTATGACCAGGTTCTGTCCATAATACCTGTTTCTTTGCTGTTACCTCTTCCAGATTTCCACCTTCACCCCATCTCCTTGTTTACATTTTGAAAGAAATCTTTTACTGGTCTCTGCATTCACTTGGTGGTTATTGCTGTCCTTGCCTGCTCCATTTATTCATTCCTGCATTTCCGTTGTATGGGAATATTTAAGAAGCAAATGTCTTATATTTGAGTCATATGGCGTGTTCAGGGAGGGCTAGCACCTCTGGTATGAGAGCTTGCCGAGCCCTTTTCAGGGCTGCTCATCCACCTTTGGTGTCCACCTATCACCCAACTCTCGCCCGTGACTCCAAGAAGCTATATCCTGCACAGTGGCCACACCCCAGTAAAACTATCTTGGCAGATGGGCTAAATGAGGTTGAAGGTAACTGACAGGCCTCAAACTTGTCACTGGGTTAGGGGAATGCCTGCCCCAAGAACGTGAAGATTTCTCCCAGTGGAATGGGTGGATGAGAACAATTTGTTCCAACAGCCATAAAGGTGGCTGAAACAGGTGCTGTGGAGCATTTAAAGCTTGGTCAGACATAGAAGACACCAAAGTCATCCACTATATCCTGGGCCATAGCCAGTCATCTTGACTTTTGTCTTGCCACTGGATTTCAGTGAATCTGGAAGAGAGAGTGAGGCTGACAAGTTTCTACAACTCTGCCTCACTTAAATCTAATTCACAAGTAAGTTGAGACATTACCCCCTGATGCTACTGGTCCGCTTCAAAAATAAAAGACAAGTAATAGCAGCAGCAACAACAATCTCTCTATTTTTTGGTTTTCTTTCTAATTATGTTTCAAACATCTTTTTTATTATTGACCATCTTTTTTCACATGTGGTTAAACTCATTGTCTGGGTAAGTCACCCTGAGTTGTAACCTGGGCCCTATTGCTTTTCACAACACATTATTCCATTCCCTGTCATTTTCTTCTGGAAGATCGATGATCCTCAGGCTGTCTTTATGCATCCTGTCTCACAGATCAGTATATTTTGCTTGCATAGAGAACATATATCTCTTTAATGTTGTTGGAATTTTTGGCTTTTCTTGTCCTAGATTATCCTTGACTTCTGTGTATTTGCATTCCCATTGTATCATTCTCTCTTTTGTTTCTTTGGGGAGCCTTGCCATTGCAGATTCCTGGTTTTCAATTTTACCCATTATTTTTGCTGTGCAGGACATAAAATCTCTCATAATTCTCATTTCTCTTTCGAACTGCTCTGGAACAGAGTATTGTGCTGACCCAGGGACATTGTTAGGACACCAATAGGAAGTTCAAATCTTCTGACCTTTTGAAGTTCATAAGTTCATCCTTTGGCTGGGAGTGGAGGAGACAGACTCTCCTTCTCCCCTCCCCAAGAGATTCCCTCTCAGAGGTTTGGCTCCACCACTAGGCTGACTTTCTTATTTGATGCTGTACTCTGAATTGGCTTGTTTTTATATGAGCTCCACAGGCTGTGACTGATTCTCTTCAACTAATCCTGATCCACTTTCTATCTCATTTCATCCAGCGGCTTCCACATCTTCCAAGTTGATTAAGGAATTTTTAATACCTAACCTATGCCTTTGATCGTTTGGTTCAATAGAGGTGTTCCCATCTGATAAAGTGATGAGTGTATAGCAACTTGTAAGTTACATTACCTGGGGTAGAGATGATTGATTGATTCAGTCGTTAAGTATGAATCTTTTGTGTTCTTTTGGGGTAGGGTGGACCCCCACAATTACATGAGAAAAAAAAACTTTACCTTGTTATCTAGAAAGTGAAACATCATTAATTCCAATGACATTTCTGATAAAAAAAAATCGCTATGTGATTAGTGTATTCTACATGTGAGGAATTCTTTATAGTTCCATTGGAAAAGTTCATCTAATATCTATTCCAATGCCTAATGAAATTTTAGATAAAAATGCCCAAATATTTATTTTGTCTATAAGTAAGTTCTCAGTTTTGTTTGAAATTCAGTTTGCTACCAGTGATCCTCTGAGCCCCAGCATAGGCCCAATACTTAGCAAGGGCAGACAGTGGCCTGTACCCTGCTGCTCACAACCAGGATGTTTGGCCACCTGCCTGGGCCTAGGACCAGGCAGTGATACCAGGTCCAAGACAGAACTAGTGACCAGAGACTCACCTCTCTATTTGCTCCTTCCTCTGTTTCCTCCAACCACCTAGGAAGAGAAAAATAAAATCAACATTAGAGCTGGGGCCTGCAGGTAAGTCACACTTGACAATGATTGATAAGGGAGTAAATAAAGAATACCGTGGTCCTCTATATCCAGCACCTAACAACGGCCTTTGCCATTAGGGTCCAGGGCCAGTAGGTCAGGCCCAGGACACAAGACTCCATCTTCCCCTTGCAATTCCTCTATCACCCTTCTCAGGGTTGGAAAATAAATAAACTAGAGGCTAAAGCCTATGGTTCAGCTACCATTGTTATTGGGACAAGTGTGATCATCTACTTACCTTGGCTAGCAAATTCCTCCCCGCAGAATAATTTCTCAAGCAGTTTAGCACTAGGTCAGTCTTTCTCTCCATCCATTCCTTACCCTTGTGCTTAAGGACGTCAAGATATGTGCTTATTTCCCTTCAAACACCCTTGCTTCCCCGTTTATCAACTCTATCTCTTTACACCATCTCAATCACACAGCAAGATGGTTCTTCTCGACCTCATCAGCATCCGCAGCTGTTCCACTCCCACTACGCAGAGCTCTTAAGTTAATCTCTGACCACAGTCTACTATCTTTCTATTTCTCCCTGTGCCTCATCTCTCCTAAACCAATTCTCCATCCTCATTGCATCCTCTGATCACTCCACCCTTCCTTGCTTTCCCAGGGCCTCACCCCCAGCCTGGCCTCGCTTTCCTTACTCTGAAATACTGATTTTATAAGATGACAAGTTCAATTTTGCTTCCTCTCTACCCTTGAACCCCTTTATCTACTGTCCTGTCACTTCTCTTTCTGGGTCAGTCTTTGTTTCTTCCTTCTCGAATCCTTCTTGCATGCTGCTGAAGGTGACTAGAAAAAATCACACTGTCAGGACCCATACTGCCTGATGTATCAGTGAAGCAATAATAACATTGCTACTACACCTGAGTCCACTACAAATTCAAATTATTTGATCTTAACTGGTTCCTTACTGCTATATATCAATTCCTTTTACTCTTCCCTGATTAGTGATTTGTTCAACCCTCCATAGTAGCTGTTCAAAACTTTTTCTTCTCCACTCAAGCCTCCTAAGCCATTTCCTCCCAATCCCTCTCAGCATATCTTATACTGAAAATTCTAGATTTCTAAGTTCTAAATTCTAGATTCTAAACTCATGCATCATTAACTCCCCTTTCTTCCCAATTCTAAACTTAAATCCCCTGAATATAACCCATCCTACACCAACCTTCCCCTCCTTTCATCTCCTCTTGGAGAAAGAGGTAGCTTTTCTCTTTCCCAAAACCGACCCCTCTATTTATACCCTTGATCCCTTCTCTGATCCCCAAGAGCTTGCTCTTTTCACAATGTCCATTCCTTGTATAATTTTCAATCTTGCTTTACTCCCATTTCTTCCCTACTACCTATAATCATGCCCAGATTTACTTAATCCTTAAAAAACTTTACTTGACCTAGCTGTCCTTTTGAGCTATAATCCTATATTTCTCCTCCTTTTTACAGCCAAACTCCTAAAAAAAAAGAAATGATATCTACTCTCATTGCTCCCAACTCCTTATTCCTCACTCATTGCTAAGCCTTTTGTAATCTGGCTTTTGACCCCATCACTAGACTAAACTATTCTTTCCAAGGACTCCAACAATCTACTGTTTAAAAAATGAGCTACCTCTTACGTCCCTACCCCACCTACCGTTTCCAAGTTCTTGCCAAGGCCTGTCAATTTCATCTCTATAATAGCTTTCAAATATACCCCCATCTGTCCTCTGACACTGCCACCTCCCTAGTGCAGGCCAACATCACCTCATGCAGGGATTATTGAAATAACCTGCTAGTGGGTCTGCCTCCCTCAAGTCTTTCCCCACTCTAATCTAGTCTCCCTCCATTCAGCCACCAAAGTGATTTTCCTAAAGCACAGGTCTGATAATGTGTTACACACACAAACACACCCACACACACACCCACACACTCAATAAATTCCAGTGACTTCCTATTGCCCCCAGGAACAAAAGAAAATCCTCCGTTTGGCATTCCAAGGCTCTTATGACCTAACTGCCTCCTACCTTTCCAGATTTCTTACACCTCACTACTTGATGTGTACTCTTCAACCCCATGACAATGGCCTCCTGACTTCCACAAATAAGAGACTCTATCTCTTAATTCTGGGCATTTTCTCTGGCTGTCCCCCATGTCTGAAATACTCTCCCTCCTCAGCTCCACCTTCTGGCTTCTCTGGGTTCCTTTGAGTCCCGACTAAAACTCCATTTTTTTATAGGAAGCCTTTCCTAACATCCTCTTAATTTTAATGTCTCCGTTCTTTTATTTATCCTGTTTATGGTTTGCTTTGTATGTATCTGTTTGCATCTTGTCTCCTCCATTAGACTATAAGCTCTTTGAGGGCAGGGACTGTCTTTTGCCTCTTTTTGTATCCCCAGCATTTAGCACTGTGTCTGGTACATAATACATATTTAGCAAATATCAAGTGACTGATTTTGATGATATGTTTTGAGCATACATCACCTTCATTTCCCAATAATCTCTTAATTGCTAAATCCTGTGGTCTTTTCTCAGCCTTCTTCCTTTTTTTCACTAAACTCTAGCTGAAGTTCAGAATTTCCTTGAATTGTTTAAAAACAGTTTTCTGAGATAGGGGTCTATAGGCTTCACCAGTTCACCATTTATCTTTCTAAATTGATTTCACATCAGCCTCCCCCATACCCTCTACATTGTAGCCAAAATGACCTCTTTGATTTTGTGCTTACACAGCATTCTGTCTTGTCCTCCACCTCTGTGCATGGTCTTGCTTCTCAGCTCCAACCCATGGAATCCCCAGCTCCCTGCAAGCCTCACCTTAAATGTTACCTCCTACAAAAGGCCTTTCCTGATTTTTCCAATTGGTTTACTTTCCTCCAGTACCTCATATTTGCATTTGTTTTGTATTCACTTACCTGAGTATGTGTTGTTTTCCCCAAGTAAAAGGTAAGCTTCTTGAGGACTGGGACCATTTCCATTTTTCTCTCTGTATCTCCAGCATGTAGCCTGGCAGTAAGCACTTAATAAATGCTTTAATTTACTGAATTGAATTGAAAGAGTACCGGGAAGCTTCTTTCCAAAAATAGCACCGCCCCCCAACAGGTTACTTACCCACCTGCCATCATTGCTCACAATTTTACCATTCCTTTAGGTTAAGGCTATCTAAACCAGGGGTGGAGAAGCTGCAGCCTTGAGGTCACATGTGGCCTTCTAGGTCCTTGGGTTTGATCTTTCAACTGAGTTCAAATTTTACAGAACAAATCCTTTTATTAAGGGGATTTGTTCTGTGAAGTTTAGATGCCGTCAAGGAGCCACACTTGAGGACCCAGAGGGCCACATGTGGCCTCGGGGCTGCAGGTTTCCCTTCCCTGATCTAAGCTAAAAAATTGAAACAACTATCAATGAAACCTACTTCGCATAGCTGTGGAAAAAGCAATTTGTCAACTTTAAATACTACATAAATGTAGGTCATTACTATTATCTCAGCAGAGATTATCAGGTAACCAGTTTTCACTTTGAGGAACACAGAAAGCAGAGTCCTGAGGAAATAGGAACCAGGAAAGGTGAGAGTAGGGGGGAGGGGGAGGGCAGAGGCTGGAGGGGAGAAGAGGAAGAAAGAATAAAGCCCAGGGTGTTGGGTGCTGTCCATGGTGGTGGTGCCACATTGGGCCCTGTTTGAAACCTCAGTGGGTCTCCAACAGTGTACAAAGAACCCAGATACAGAAGGTAGGAGGGAGTGGAAGATAAACTTTGCTGACTTCTCAATGTGGTCTGAGGTTGTCCCTTGTTATAATTAGTCCCTCAGGTTCAACTGAATCCACCAAAGATATTCTTAGATTTGAACAAGAAAGGACACCCTAGAAAGTCAAAGCATTCTCTAGTTAGTCCTCTACTCTGTCCCCAGGGTATTCTACTCATTAAAAAAAAAATTCCTTTTCAGCATCACTCCCCTGGCTAGAGCTTCAGTTTATTGTCCCACAAGGGGGTGGTAAGCAGAAGCCCCCAACTTTTCTTCTTGAGGAACTACATCTAAACATCCAAAAAGACCCCCAAGACAGACTAAAGAGATTGCTTTCCCTCCTAGCCCATGGAGGTGAGTGAAACTTTGGTTCAAAGGAATCTTTTGGTCCTGCTGGCCTCTGGATCAAAGGAAACATTTGTGTGCTTGAAGCTAAAAGGGCCTTCCTCTGAGCCTCCGGACTCAAAAAGCAGATTGAGCGTTTGAGGCTCTCAGCAGGTAGGCTACGTCCGGCATCGCTCTTTACCAAAGAAAGCTAGAGCTGATCCATCCCAGGAGCCCTGTTGAAGCAGGAGGAATGGCGTAGGTGACTGTGGCCCAGGGAGCAAAGAGGGATGGACTTCATGACCTTTAGAATCACCTTGGCTATTGTACATTTTCCTTCTTTTGCTTCCAAAAATTATAAGTGGGCCACTCTCTCTGGAGTCCAATAAAACTCTGCATGGTGTCCATGTCCTACATTTTGAAGGGACACAGACCATGATGGTTGCTGAATACTCACCCTCTACCTAATATAATCCTGAAATTAAGCTAAAATGAAAATTGTTATCCTTGCCCTCTTAAGTATTCAAATAACCAAGGGCTCAAGCAGAGGGAAAAATTGGTTTCGGGTCAGAGCATATTTTAATCTTCTAGTTCAATAGGTTTAGAAACCATATCCATGGACGAAGGCTCTGTTTTAAACTTCATGTTGTTTCTGGGAAAATAAAACAAAACTTGAGTTCAGTTAAATGTAATATTGGAATCTGATTTGTGTTTGGGGTTTAGGAAATGAATGTGGTTCATCTGGTTACTAGTTCACAGTTTAGTGGAGGCCCTGGAAATCCTGAGAACACTAGGAGGCCAAGAAAGGGGCCGTGAATATGCTGTCAGATGTGGCCCCAAGGCTCTGCTCATTCTGGAAGGGACTGGGTTGTATGTGGTGGCTTCAGGCTCCTTCCTTTCTGCACAACCAGTTAGAGACAGGCAGCTGGGCAGATGAACAGAGTGCTAGATGTGGAGCCAGGAAGGCCTGTGTTCACACACACACACACACACACACACACACACACACACACACACTCACTAACTGCATAACCTCATGACCTCTCTGAATTTCAGTTTCTTCTTCTACAAAAGGGTGATAATAATACCACCCATCTCATAGGATTGTTCTGAGGAATGAATGAGATGGAAAGCCTTTTGAAAATACTGAAGCACTGGATGAATGTGCACTACCAATCTACGAGCATTTATTAAACACCTACTATGTGTATAGCACTGTGGTGAGTGCTGGGGACCGAGACAAAAAAATGAAACATATTTCTTTCACAATATGACTATTATTGATATGTTTTGCATGACTATGCATGTATAACCTATATCGAATTACTTGCCTTCTCAATGTGGGGAGAGCAGGGGAGGAGGGAGGAAGGCAGAGAATTTGGAAATCAAAGTTTTAAAAACAAATGTTAAAAATTGTTTTTACATGCAACTAGGGAAAAATAAAATAAGAAATACCAAAAAAAATGAAATATACAACGTCAGAGCTAGAAGAGTCTAGAAATCACCTGATCCTGCTCCCTCATTCTAAAGAAGAGGTTTACTATAATAGATAGAATGCTAGGCAATTCTAGAGTAGAGCCCATGTCCTCATGGGTTCAAGTCACGACTCTCCTACTCGCAACTTTGGATAAGTCACATAACTTTTCCAAGACTCAACTGTAAAATGAAGAGGTTGGACCTGATGACCTCTAGGGTCCCTTTCAGCAACACCACTTACTATTATTTAGGCTAGAAAGGAGAAATAGGGACAGCTAGGTGGTACAGTGGATAGACCACTAGACCTGGCGTCAGGAGGACCTAAATTCAAATCCAGCCTCAGACACTTACTGTGTGACCCTGGGCAAGTCACTTAACCCTGGTTGTTTCTAAAAACAATACAAAAAATAAAAAGGGTAAATGATGTGCCTGAGATCATGAGGCTATGTAGTGGTGGACAAGAGTACGGTTTGGCTTCTCATCCAATGTACTGCCACTTCCTACCTTTGTGACCTTGGGCAAGCAACTTCCCCTTTCTGGGGCTTAGTTTCCTTTTCTGAAAAATTACAGTATGCATTTCAGAGCTGGGACTAAAGAGTAGTCAAGGTAATTAAACACTTGTGTTGCTGTGGAGCATAATTTTTAATATTACCTTTTATAACCTCATCTTTTATGCCAGAAAATTCCATTGTCCATGTTATATAGATATTAATTTCATGGTAATTTAAATCACACACATTGCAGTGAGGTGAATAGTAATACACAGGGTGGTGGGACAGCACAAGAAGGGACTGGGGAAGTAGAATTTTTGACCCTTATCTATGCTTTTGTCTCACTTTCATGATGAGTCAGAGGACTCTGAGATCTGTTCCAGTCCTGGATGATTCTGAATCTATTACCTTTCAGAACTCTCCCATCTCTAAGATTCTCTGGTACAGTAAGTTCATTGTACTGGTGCCGTTTCAGGCAGTGGGGAGGTATTTAGCGGCAGGAGCACACACAGAATTCCTTAAATCAGACCCTCTCTGCTGTCACCTACTTCCCCTGCATGCAGGATTGGTCCTAGGACTTATAGGCCTCCCAGGGACATCTGCCTCAGTTTGTGCCTGCAATGGACCCTGAAGCCCACCAGACTTCAAAATGGAAATCCAAGCCAGAAAATCCTCTTGGCTCCCCTTTTTCCAGATGGACTTGTTAGGTCAGTCACACATACAATGGGAAACCAGAAATCCTTCTGTGGCTATATATTTTTTAAATTTTTTTGGAAGAGTCTGAAAAATTTAAATGAAAATCAACTGAAACGACCAAGTGACAGGTTTTAGAGGTTCAGCCAGAGTAGAGCTTCAGCGATTGTTTTGATTTAACAAGTCAACACATCATTCTCTTCTTTGCTATGTCCTTATACAGGCTAACTATGCTCTATCAATCAGGCTCTTACTAGACAGAGCTGTTGTTGTATTTATTCTACATGGAACAGAGCTTGACACAGAGAATTTCTGTATATCTGTAATGATATTTGCCTATGTTTGATATATGTTGACCTCACTTAAACAATTAGTGTTTTGCTGAAACATTTCATTCATATAGGTGCATGTCCATATGTATATGTATGTATATGCATACCTATGTACATATACATAACATATACAGATATATGCATATGTGTATATGTTTATACATACATACACATACACATACACATGCATATGCATATACATATACATATACATATACATATTGTTGGAGCACTAACATTTTACATTTGCCTGCAGAGCTTTTTTTTTTTTTAAAGAAAACCCAAGATGGTCATTTTTGTAAAGCAAATCCTTTTATAAATTAAATGATCATTCCCTAATAATAATAACTCACATTTATTTGGTGCTCTAAAATTTGTGTGGTATTTTTTTCACAACAAACCTATAAGGTAAGTAAGGTGGGTATCATTATCCCCATTTTAGAGATGAAGAATCTGAAGTCTGAAAAAATTAAGTGACTTGTCTAGGGTCACACAGCTGGAAAATGTCTGAACCAAGATTCAAATCCAGATCCCCTGACTTCAAGGCCAACATTTTTTCTACTTGGTTGTCTCTTTTTTTACATTTAGTATTTTATATGTCAAGATTCCTGAAAGCAGAGCACACCTGCATTGCATTTTTGGCAGGATATGTAGGACATAAGCTGTGGAAATCTCTTTAAGCTTGTGTGAGCTCTGTGGGTAATTAGTGACACATGCAGCCTAAATTTAGGCAAATAGTCATCTGACCAGAGTGGCATGGTTGTAATTTTTTCTAGAGACAAGGATGACCTCAGATAACCTTTTCAAGTCACCTTCAGCTGGAATCATAGGATCACAAATTTAGAGCTAGAAGTAACCTTTGACGTCATCTGGCCCAACTTCTTCCTTTTACGTATCAGGAATTGATGCCCTGAGGCCCAGGGCAATTCCATGATGTGGAAAACCAGCAAGAGAGAGCATTAATCTATGTTGAAGCAAAGTAGACATAAGGGACTCATGGCCCCCATTCAGATTGCATCAGGTAGAGAATATTAGCCCAAAAGGCCCCAGGTTGGACATACTAGCTAAGCTCTTACTAAAGCAGAAGGATTTTGGATCATTAAGATGATACATGATATGAAGGATAAAAAGAGAAATCCAGGGTGTGCTGGTCATGCACACCAACAGCTTAGGACAGAACACATGATAGCCACTCAATACATGTTTGCTCATTGATGGATTTCTTTCTCATTTACCATGATGATTCCTCAATGACTAGGGCTGGTCCTACACATAGATACAGTAGGCAGTTGCCTACTTCAGTGGTTTAAACTCAAATAGAAACAGGGCCCACTAAATCATACATAAAGATCCCTGCAAGTACAATAAATTCATTCAATAAACATTTATTTAGTCCCTGCTGTCTTGTTAGGCACTTTGCTAAGTTTCGGGGATACAAAAAGAGGCAAAAGACAGTCCTTGCCCTCAAGGAGCTTACAGTCTAATGGGCTGCATATTGATTAATATATCTATGTTTCATTGTATTTTTGCTCATTTTATTAAATATTTCCCAATTATACTTTAATCTATTTCAGGACACATTTTGGAGTGTTATGGGCTGCATGCAGGCCCACAGGTCATGTATTTGACACCTCTGGTCTATATGAGGTGATTTCATGGGTAATTCATGTAAATGCCTACCCAGCCAAAATATTCCTACACAACCCATAGACTATGGTCAAGTCATATAGCCACTCTGGCTCCCAAACCATGGTTGGGCCTAATAATTCTCTAAGACCTCTAGCTTTTGCATCCCATGATTCTACAGGCAATTCAATTCAATAAACAATTACCAAACTAGTAATAAATATTATGAAACATTCAATAAACATATATATACACACACACACACACATATACTTATACATACAAACACACATATATAAATGAAATGTTTCAGGAAAACAATAAGTGAAGTCAACATATTTCAAATACAGGCAAATATCATTATGGATATACAGAAATTCTGTGTCAAGCTCTGTAATATGTAAAATAAATACAACAACAGCTCTATCTAGTAAGAGCCTGATTGATAGAACGTAGTTAGCCTGTATAAAGATATAGCAAAGAAGAGAATGATGTGTTGACTTGTTAAAACAACATGTACCAGGCATGCTGCTAGGTACTGAGTATAGAAAGACAAAAATAGTCCCTGCCCTAAAGGAACTTCTATAGGAAGGGGGGGTGGAGGAAACATCTGTATAACAAAGCAACCATAAAGCAAATACAAAGTTAATACGAATTCATTGAGGGGATGAAGCACCAGCATCCACAAAGGCCATTCAATCAAACAACTGAGGGCAGAGGGCAAATAAGGAAAGGCCTAGTGTAGAAGGTAGCACTTTCCCTAACTTTTGCAGGATGTTAGTGATTCTAAGAAGTGAAATGAGAAATGTAATCGTGGTATGGAGCATAGTCTGTGCTAAGATCCAAAGACAAGAGATGGAGAATCTTGTACAGGGAACAGCATGCAGGCCAGTTTGGCCAGAATATAGAATACATGAGGTATACCTGAAATCAGCAAAGAAAGATATGTTGGAGCCAGACTGGGAAGAACTTTAAGTGTTAAAAAGAGGAGGCTATATTTTATCCTGGAGATAATGGGGAGCTACCTAAGCATCTTGAAATGATATGTTAATACTTGCCTTTTAGGAATATCCATTGAGCTGCTGATTGGAGAATAGAGAGGAGAGGGAGTTAGAAGTAGGAAGAACAATAAGGAGGCTCTTGAAATGGTTTGTTTGAAATGTGATGAGGGCCTGGACTAAAGTGGTGGCTCTGTGAGTATGCAGAAGGAGAGAAATGCAAGAGATACTGTGACAAGATTGGGCAAGTAACTGGACATGGAGACTGAGAAAATTTGAGGAGCTGACAATTCTGAGGTTTAAACCTAGGTTACTGAAATAAATAAGGAAGTTAGAAAGAGTATACAACATAGAGTAGTAAATAACCATAGTAATCTAATATTTGACAAACCCAAAGAGCCAAGCTTTTGGGGTAAGAACTCACCCTTTGACAAAAATTGCTGGGGAAACTGGAAAAGTTTGGCGATAACTAGGTATAGACCTACATCTCACACCATATATCAAGATATGGTCAAAATGGATGAAGACTTTAGACATAAAGGGTGATATCATAAGTAAATTAAGGGAGCATAAAAAAACCCAAACCTGCCAAATCTATAGATAAAGAAGAGTTTTTGACCAAATAAGAGATAGAGAGCATCATAGGATGTAAAATGGACAATTTCAAGTACATGATATTTTAAAACATTTGCACAAATAAAACTAATGCAGCCAAAATTAGAAGGAAAGCAGAAAACTGGGGGAAATTTTTTTACAGCAAATTTCTCTGATAAAGATCTCGTTTCTCAAATATATAGAGAACTTAGTCAAATTTATAAGAATACAAGTCTTCCTCAATTAATAAATGGTCAAAGGATATGAACAGGAGAAAGAAATCAAAGATGTCAGTGGTCATGTGTAAAAATACTCTAATCACTAATAATTAGAGAAATTAAAATTGAAACAGTTCTGAGATAACACCTCACACCCATCAGATTGGCTAACATGACAGAAAAGGAAAATGAAAAATGTTGGAGGGGATATGGGAAAATTGGGGCACTAATACATTATTGATAGAGTTGTGAACTGATCCAACCATTCTGGAGAGCAATTTGGAACTATGCCCAAAGGGCAATCAAACTGCAAACCCCTTGATCCAACAACACCACCATTAGCTTTATATCCTAAAGAGATCAAAGAAAAGAGGAAAGGACTTATTTGTACAAAAATATTTATAGCAGCTTTTTTGTGATGGCAAAGAATTGGAACTTGAGAGGATAACTATCAATTGAGGAATGGTTGAACAAGTTGTGGTATATGATTATGATGGAAGACTACTGTGCTATAAGAAATAATGAGTAGGATGGTTTCAGAAAAAACCTGAGAAGGCTTATATGAACTCATGCAAAGTAAAATGAGCAGAACCAGGCGAATACTATACATAGCAACAGTACTATTATAATGATGATCAACTGTGAAAGACTTAGCCACTCTGATGAAGACAATGACCCAAGACAATTCCAAAGGACCCATGATAAAAAATGTTATCCATTTCCAGAGAGAACTGAGGATCTCTGAATGCAGATTAAGAATACTTTTTTTTACTTTTTTCATTTTTCTTGATTTTTTTGTCCATTTTCTTTTGCAACATGACCAATAAGGAAATATGTTTTGTATTACTTCATGTGTATATTCAATGTCAAATTGCTTGTCTTCTTCTCAAAGAGAGGAGAGGGATGGGAAGAAGGGAGATAATTTGGAACTCAAGATTTTAAGCAATGAATGTTAAAAAAAACTTTAAATGTAATTGAAAAATGTTTAATGAAATAAATAAAAATAATTTTTAAAAAAGAAATTATAAAGCAGGGTAGTTTAAAGGGGGAAAGACAATGAGTTCCATTGTGGACTTTTCATTTGCATTATCACTACTGGAGATCAACTCTCAGCAAAACTGTGACCTTGACTAAATTCTTCCTTGGTGCTCCCAACCTGCTCTCTGAGTGGTACCTTTTTGTTCCGCACCTTGTTTTTTTTCCTACAGTCCCTATATGACAGACTGAATAAATGAATGGAGTGAATAAGAAAAAATTTGCAAAGCCCTTACTCTGTGCCAAGCTAAGTGCTAGTATATAAACAGAAAAATAAGACACTTTCTTGCCTCCAAGGAGCTCATATTTTAATTAAGAGACACAACATAAGCTGTAGGGTAGATGGAAAGGGCCAGTGGTCTTTACGGTACATTGACAGGTCAGATGACAATGCCCAATATCAGCACAGATGGTAAGGGTTTGTGGTCCACCATTTTACTGGAAAGATTATAGTTGGGAACTCCCAAGGACTCCTCTAGATGGTGTAAATGGCCACTGTGTGTGTGGTACTTGAGTGTTGAGAAGGAGGAAAGGGACCTGAGCAAGGGGTTCTAAGTTCCTTAGAGGGTTGGGAAGGAATCTCAGCATACAGTTGGGAAGAGGTGGGCAAGTCCTGGTAGGATCAATCCTCTGTCAGAATGTGAAATTTTGGAGCTGTAAATTGGGAAGAATTAATAAGGTAGAAATCACTGATATTTGAGTGTTATCTTTCCTAAGCATATTTTATAACTAATAGTTGAATTTATGACATCAAAAAACCAACTGAACATGGAAAATATTTTGGGACATTTGGGATCTTAATTAGATTTCATGTAACAACTGACCTGGAAATCATCCTTGTCTGAAGACTTATCTTAGATGGCAATTATAGATCACTAATTTTCAGATAACTAGACTATCACGACAGTGATAATATTAGAAGAGGAAATGAGGAAAGAATTGACCTTGGAGTTATGAAGCTGGTCATAGGTTGTTGTTTTTTGTCCTTCATCTCAATGAGGACCAGGACGTGAGGGAGGTGATGCCATGACTTGTAAGTGAATTGGATTTAAGTGAGAGAGAGCTGTGCAAAGTCACCAGCCTCACTTTCTCCTCCACAGACATCTGGGTCCAGTGGCAAGATATAGATCAGGACAACTGGAGATGGCCCCCAAGGGGTCACAGATCTAGAGCCAGAAGAGACCTCAAAGGCCAGCCAGGTCATCCTTATTTTACACATGAAGTAACTGAGGCCCAAGGAAATTAATTGACTTGCCCAATTTCAAGCAGGTAATAAGCATCACAGGTGAAATTTGAACCCAGGTCCCCTAACTCCAGAGATAGTACTCTTATTAATAAACCATAAGACATGGATTTATAGTTTCCCTCTGCTACTTATTAACCGTGTGACCAAGGACAAGTCATTTAACCTCTCTTAACTTCAAACAGCTCTCTAAGCCATATTGGGAAGTAATCTAACCCATTGATGAGCAAGGAAGTAGCCATGAGGAAGGGAGACAGGGTGGAGCAACAAGTTTTATTTGGGTGGTTGGCAGCAAAGTCTCATAAGAGGGGAGCTCCAAGAGCCCTGGAGGCTGATGTCAGGATCTTCCCACTAAGACCAATTGGGATACTGACATTCACCAATTTTTATGAATGGACTGTATTGCAACGATTCCTTTGTAAGGCCGCCATTTGCAACTTGGAACATATTTTACCATAGAAACAATTTTATGCATAGTAATTAGATTCCCTGGTCAACCAAGAAAAGCCTATATAAGCAATGAACTAGTAATAGTATGGTTTTGACTAAACACTATAACATTGTTTGCATGGAAGAATGAATCTGGAATTGCAGCTAGGGATTCCAGGCGAACAATGAAAAGCAGAGGTTCCCATTGAGTGCTGCCACTCCTGGGACTGAGTGGCTCGTTGACTCCCTATATCGGCCTGAGAAAAGGCCCCCATCAAGTCCATCACTTCCAGGGTGTTCTGAACTGAGGAACAAAAAAGCAATTGCTCCTATGTCTGACCTTGCCAAGGGTGGGGTATGGTGGAGGGTTCTTTAGATTCAGGGTTCCCCTCTGAGGCTTCAGCATAAGTCAAGTGTTCATAGTTTAGGGACATCCTCTACAGCAGCAGCAGTGGCTTCCCTGGCAGTAGTGGCCTGTGACAGTTTCTTCTAGGTGTGACAAGTCCCTCCATTTCAAGCTGGACCACAGATTTCATTCTTATTCTATCAAGCTACATGGTACAGTGGAGAGCTGACTATGGAATCCGAGAAGAGTTGAAATCCTGACTCTGCTACTTACTGTATGACTTGAACAAGTCACTACCTCTCCAGCTCTGCAAACAAACTCACCACGTGATGTCTCAGAGGTGATTGCACTTCCTTGGGCCTCTTTTCTCATTGGTAAAATAAAGGGTTGGACGTAGATGACCTCTAAGGTCACTTTCAACTTTCATGACCTGATGATCCAAAATTGATAATAATAATCCAGAGCATTTTCAGAGGAGGGTGACCAGAATGGTGAGGGGTCTGGAAACTGATGTACACAGAATTCAGCACGGTGTCCAACACAGAGTAGGTACTTAATAAATGCTAGTTGACTGACAGATTGACTGACTGAAGATCTATTGAAGGAAGTAGAGAGATTTATCCTGAAGAAGAAGAGACTTAGAAAGAATAGGATAATTTCTGTTCAGTATTTGAAGGCTTACCTTGGTGGGAAAAGGGCTGGATTTGATCTTTTTGACTCCGGGAGCAACAGGAAGAAGATATAGAAAGATTGGTTTCTCTGCAATGTAAAGAAAACGTCCTAAAAATGAAGCTAAACAAAAAAATAGAAAGGGCTCCCTCGGGTAATTGGTCTCCCGTCACTGAAGGGCATCAAGCTCAAACTAAAAGATTATTTTTCAGGTAAGATATAAAAGGTCAGATCTTGCTCAGATCTGGGTAAGAAAGAATAGTCACTGAGATCTTTTCCAAGCTCTAGGATGCTGTAATCCCATGACTCCTTTATGGGACAAAAGGTTGCCTCAATCGTGAGCACTTATTGTAGCTAGATGGATACTTTGAATATACTAACATTTACTTATACATATGCATGTTATTTCTCAGTTATGGAATGTAAATTTCTTGAGGGCAGAGACTTTCATTTTGTTTTTGTATGCTCTGTTTCTGGTACAATGTCTGGTAAATAGGGACAAGCAAATAGAGTACCTTTGATTACAACAGTATAGGGAATTGTTGAATGAGGAAATTCCCTCTGCCGAGGCAGGTCAGCACCTTCTCTGCAACTTTTAATCTTAGAGAATTTCCTGAGAGGTTAAGTGACTTGCCTAAGATCACACAGCCAGTATGTGTCACAGGTGGCACTTTAGCCCAGGTGTTCTTGTTTTTAAAAAATATATATTTAGCATTTTATTTTTCCCCAGTTAAATATGGAAACAATCTTTAATATTCATTTTTAAACTTGGAATTCCAAATTCTCTCCCTTTCTCCTTACCTCTCCCCCTTCTTCCCCACCCCCATTGAGAAGGCAAGTGGCTTGATATAGATTTATACGTGCATAGTTATGCAAAACATTTCCCTATTAGTCATGTTTTGAAAGAAAACAGACAAAAAATCCTGAAGAAAAATAGAGTTTTAAAAAGTGTGCTTCAATCTGTATTCAGACACCATCGGTTCTTTCTTTCTCAGGGGATAGATAGCACTTTTCATCATAAATCCTTCAGAATTGTCTTAGATAATTATATTGCTGAGAATAACTAACTTATTCACAGCTTATCATCTTACAATACTGCTGTTACTTTGTACACAGAATATTTCACTTTGCATCAGCTCATGTAAGTCTTTCTAGGTTTTTCTGAGAGAATTCTGCTTATCATTTCTTATAGCACAATACTGTTCCATCATAATCACATATCACAATTTATTCAGCCATTCCTCAATTAATGGGCATCCCCTCAATTTCCAATTCTTTGCCCCCAGAAAAGAGCTGCTATAAATACTTTTGTACATATAGGTCCTTTTCCTATTTGTTTTTTATCTCTCTTGGGATATAGACCAAGTAGTGGTATTGCTAGGTCAAAGGGTCTGCATGATTTTGTAGCCCTTTGGGGGGAAGGTTCCAAATTGTTCTGCAGAATGGTTGACTCGGTTCACAACTCCACCAACAATGCATTAATGTCTCATTTTTCCTCCATCCCCGCCAACATTTGTCATTTTCCTTTTCTGTTCTGTCAGCAAATGTAATAGATATGAGGTAGTACCTCAGAATTGTTTGAATTTGTATTTCTCTAATCAATAGGGAGTTAGATGTTTTTTCATATGGCTATAGACAGCTTTGATTACTTCATCTGAAAACTATTCATATCTTTTGATCATTTATCAATTGGGGAATGGCTCTTATTTTTATAAATTTGACTCAGTTCTCTATATGTTTGAGAGATGAGGCTATCAGAGAAATTTGTTTCAAACTTTTTTCACAATTATCATTGTTAACTGTATTTCCCTCCATCCTATTCCCCTCTCCCATTTATTCTATTCTCTCTCTCCTTTTACCTTGTCCCTCCTCAAAAAATATTTTGCTTTTGACTACCCCCTCCCCCAATCTGCCTTCCCTTCTATCACTCCCCCCTTCTCTTATCCCCCTCACCTCCTCCTTTCCTGTAGGTTAAGATAGATTTCAGTACCCAAGTGAGTGTGTATGTTATTCCCTCTTTGAGTCAATTCTGATGAAAAGTTCACTCACTCCCTTCACCTCTGCCCTCTTCCCCTCCACTAGAAAAGCTTTTTCTTGCCTCTCTTATGTGAGATAATTTACCCTCATTCTACCTCTCCTTTCCTTTTTCTCCAAGTACATTTCTCTCTCACCATTTAATTTTATTTTTTTAGATATCATCCTTTCATATTCAACTCGCACCTGGTGTTCTCTGTCCATATAGACTCCTTCTAACTGCCCTAATAATGAAAAAGATCCTATGGGTTACAAGTATTATTAAGTCCCTCATGATTTCCCTTTCTTGTTTACCTTTTTATGCCTCTCTTGAGTCTTGTTTTTGAAAGCCAAATTTTCTATTCAGCTATGGTCTTTTCATCAAGAATGCTTAAAAGTCCTCTAGTTCATTGAATATCCAAGACAATTCTTGTAATCCTACCTAGCTCCTTTTCCCCCTGGAATATCATATTCCTAGCCCTCTGATCCTTTAATGTAAAAGTTGTTAAATCCTGTGTTATCTTGACTATGGCTCCATGATACTTGAATTGTTTCTTTCTGGCTGCTTGCAATATTTTCTCCTTGGCCTAGGAGCTCTGGAATTTGGCTATAATATTCCTGAGAGTTTTCATTTTGGGATCTCTTTCAGGAGGTGATTGGGGGATTCTTTCAATTTCTATTTTACTTTCCAATTCTGGAATATCAGGGCAATTTTCCTTGATAATTTCTTCAAAGTCTTTTTTTTATCATGGCTTTCAGGTAGTCCAATAATTATTAAATTATCTCTCCTTGATCTATTTTCCAGGTCAACTGTTTTCCCCATGAGCTAGTTCACGTTGTCTCCTATTTTTTTCATTCTTTCGGTTTAGTTTTACTCTTTCTTGATTTCTCATAAAGTTATTAGCTTCTATTTACTCCATTCTAATTTTTAAGTAATTATTTTCTTCAGTGAAATTTTGGATCTCCTTTTCCATTTGGTCAGTTCTACTTTTTAAGGAGTTTTTTTTTTTCTTCAGTGAATTTTTGGTGCCTCTTTTCCCATTTCATCTAGTCTTTTTTTTAAGGTATCAATTTTTTCAGCATTTTTTTGTGTCTCCTTTTACCAACCAGTTGCCTTGTTTTTCATGATTTTCTTATACTCCCATTTCTCTTCCCAATTTTTCCTCTACTTCTCTTACTTGATGTTCAAAATCCTTTTTGAGCTCTTTCATGGCCTGAGACCAATTCATATTTTTCTTGGAAGCGTTGGATGTTGGAGCTTTGACTTTGTTATCTTCTTGTGAGTGTGTTTTGATCCTTCTTGCACCATAATAACTTTCTATGGTCAGAATGTTTTTCTGCTTGCTCACTTCCCCACCCTATTTCTTAACTTTTAACTTTTTGTTAGAGTAGGGATCTACTTCCAGGGTGGAGGGTGCACTGTCCCAAGCTTCGGGGGTTTCATACAGCTGTTTTCAGAGATACTTCTAAGGACCTGTAAGTTTGTAGTTCTTCCAAGGTGATATGATCTAAGGAGAGATGTGTTCACTGCTCTTCTGGCTTGTGGACTGGTCTGTGAGTGACCACAAGCACTCTGAGCTGGAATTGTGATGAGGATCCCAGCTCTACAAGTTCTGGTATGCTAATGTTACTCCTCACCCTGGGACTGCCACCCAGGAATGTGACTGGGATCTGAGGATGGGCAAAACCACAGAGTCCTGCCTCAGTGCTAACAAAAAGGCCCCTGTAATTTCCTTCTGACCAGTTGTTTGACTCCCATATTGTCTATGGGCTTAGAGCTCTGGAAGCAGCCTACTCTGGACTGTGTTCCACTTTGACCCAGGTGCAACATATGTTTCCTGCTGACCTTCTAAGTTGTCTTTGGCTGGAAATTTTTTTCACTCTGTCCTTGTCAGTTCTGCTGCTCCAGGAATTATTTTATGGCACTATTTAAAGGTGTTTGGAGGGGTTTAGGGAGAGATCAGGTGAGTTGCTGCCTTTTTTCTCCACCATCTTGGCTCTGTCCTGTGTTCTTGGCTTTGATGCCAGCTCTCTATCTATTATGATAAGCCACCTGGGACATAATAGGTGTTTAATGAATGCTTATTGAACTAAAATTTATACATCAATATCTCAAGGAGCTATGATTCTTTTACTGTAAGTGCTAACTCCAGTGACAAAGTATGCTAGCCCTAAACTCCTCGGTAGGCAACTTCATGAGTTGCTCTAGACCCAAAAAGCCAACCTTCTGGTGACAAGACTCTAGATTTAGCTTGGCTTTGGACAGCAGATATATAGCACCACCCTAGGTCTCCACTCAAAGCCTTTCTAACTTGATAGGACCTGCTAGAATTCATGACCCTATGGCACAGTCTTTGAGAACCTAGGGTGACCTCTGTGCCACAACAAGGCATCAAAGTAGGACTTTGGTAGAGGTCCAGAGTAAATATGCTAGGGAAAATGTGTCCTTGTCCCTTGCCTTATCCAAGTATATCTATAGTCCTTGGTGCAATTATAACATAAAAATAATCATAGAACATCATAATACAATAGATTGTATTAATATAAATAAAACCATAAATTGAGAGCTGAGGAAGAGCCACAGAAGCCATTTAATCCAACTTCCTTCTTTTATAGGTCAGGAGCTGAGATGAGCTAGAGAGACTAAGTGACTTGACTAATAATATAAAGTTAGAAAGAAGCTCTAGGATTTGAACCCAGGTCCCCTGACTCCAAAACCTCTTTCTACTAGAATAGAATGAAGTGTTAGAGTTTGAGTGTTAGATCTTATTTTTTCCTACCCTATAATACAACAGGACTAGAAATACAATTTGTTATGTTATAAAATAATATACATGAGGTCACATGGTGAATTGGTTGCCGAGCTGGAACTAGAACTTAAATGTCCTATCAGCCAGCTCAGTGATGCTCATTCAAGCAACTGAGGGAAGAGGAGTGTGGAGTAGAGGGAAGGAGGAATCAGAGTCCAGGTCCTCAGCTGAGGGTACCTGGCACCTTGGGCTGACTCTCCACAGCAGCGCCGAATAGTTAAATTTGCTAATTGAATTATAATTCCAACCCTAAGCCATAAAATCAAACCCTGCAATAAGCTGCCTGTGGTTGCCTGACAGCTGGCCTGTCTGATCCTGGCAGTCTGCTTACAAATTGGTATTAGTAGCACTAAGAGAGCTGATTAATGTGGCGACAAGAGACCCACTAACCTGACACTACCAGCTGGGCTCCCCAAAGCTGTCAATCTCCCTCCCAGCTGCTAAGTCCACTGAGCCCTGCTCAGTCATTTACATCACAGCAATCCAGGGCCACAGAGCCTTCCAATGCCAGGCAAGACAAGGTTCTCTGGGAGGGGCAGAGATACTTTGCTGTACTTCTGCAGGTACTGGAAGGGCCCAGGGAGAGAAGGCATGGGCAGGTGGGTTGGAAAAAAAAAAAGCAATATTTTTATCCTACCTATACCCCTGGGCCTGTGGACCATCAGGAATGGATTTGGCCACCATATTAGAGATTTGCTTAGCATTTAAACTACTGTAATTTCTACCCTTATTAGATTCACATTAGATATTATTTGTGTTAGATATGACATACAGTATAAATAAATAATATAATAGAGGATGGTACATTATAAATAATACAGGTATAGGGACAGTATGCTAAAAGGGATAGAATGCTAGGCTTGGCATCAGGAAAACTTAGGTGTGAATACCAAATCCAACACTTGTTAGCTGTTTACTCCGGGCAACTCCTAAGGCAAAATCCCTAGGACTTACCTCTTAAGACATAGATGAGTTGTAATCTTCATTGGTGGTGGCAGTGCCCATATCAGTAGCTCCCTATGCTGACAAAGTCATATGTATTTGAATATTAGAATGACTTCTTAGAGAGGCCACATGTCCTAGTGGATAGAGGGTTGCTCTCAGAATCAAGAAAACATGGGTTCAAGTCCAACCTTTGACACATACTGTGTGACTCTGGGCCATTGACAATCACTCTGAGCCAGGAGGGTCCAAAATATAGCACTTAAGTGGAACTTGGTCAGGGATCTATTGTGGTCTAATCTATGAGCTTCCGAGTGAAATGGGTCAGAAAAAAAAGACAGAAAGAAAGAAGGAAAGAAAGAAAGAAAGAAAGAAAGAAAGAAAGAAAGAAAGAAAGAAAGAAAGAAAGAAAGAAAGAAAGAAAGAAAGAAAGAAAGAAAGAAAGAAAGGAAGGAAAGGAAGGAAGGAAAGGAAGGAAGAAAGGAAGGAAGGAAGGAAGGAAGGAAGGAAGGAAGGAAGGAAGGAAGGAAGGGAGGGAGGAAGGGAGGAAGGGAAGAAAGAAGGAAGGAAGGAAGGAAGGAAGGAAGGAAGGAAGGAAGGAAGGAAGGGAGGGAGGAAGGAAGGAAGGGAGGAAGGGAAGAAGGAAAGAAGGAAGGGAGAAAGAAAAAGAAAGAGAAAGAGTATGCTTCAGTCTGTATTCAGACACCATCAATTCTTTTTCAGGATGCAGGTAGCATTTTTCATCACGAATCGTTTGGGATGGTCTCAGATCATTGTATTGCTGAGAATAGCTTAATCATTCACAGTTGATCACTGCACAATACTGCTGTTACTGCATACAATGTTCTCCTGGTTCTGCTTACTTCACTTTACATCAGCTCATGTAAGCCTTTCAGGTTTTTATGAAGAAGTATGTGTAGAATAAATGCAATAAATAATACAGTATAAATACAATCCATACAATAATATAACATAAATACAAAATAAATATAATATGGATAATTGGAGAGAGATGGTGCTCTCATTTGAGAGATAGGAAGGATTAGGAAAGAAGTGAGGTGTCTTGAAAGGAAAGATTCTATGTGGTGAGGAATAAAAAGGAAGGACATTCCAGGAATGGATGTTAGCCTGTGAAAAAGGAACAGACATAGTAGATGGAATGCTACACAAGAGGGACAGAAAGAAGGCCAGCTTTGGTTTTTTTGTTTGTTTTTTTTTTTTTGAGGGGAGAACTGTAGGATGCAGGAAGGGGAGTAATGCGTAGTAAGGTAGACTGGGGCCAGGTTGTGAAGAGCTTTAAACAGAGGAGTTGATATTTTACCCTAGAGACAATAGGAACCACTGAGATTTAGTGAATAGGGGACTGATATGGTCAGACCTGCGCTTAAGCAAAATCATTAATAGCTGTAAAAAGAATATAGCTTAGAGAGGGAGAGACTTGGGGCAAGGAGACCAACTGCAATAGTCCACATGGAAGGTGATAAGAGTGTGAGCTGAGACAGTGACTATGTGGAGAGAAAGGGTCAGATGCAAGGAATGTTGTAAAGGTAGAAATGGAAAGATTTGACAATTGATTGGTGAAACAGTAAGGCAATAAACACAACATCAACGATAATCATGAATACGCTTATGTAGTTCTGTATTGCAAAGTATGAGAGACTCTCCATAAAGAAGGTAGAAGTATAACATTTATTCAGACACCAGAAAATCACATCCCATAACCAAATGCTCAGCTCCCACAACCAGTCCATCCGCTTCATCATAACAGCAAGAAACCCAAAACATTCAATACAGAATATCACAACATGGAGCCTCACCATCCCAAAACCTCTCCAACCCCCTTCTGGGGTCTTCTCCAAAACAAACTCACAGTACAGCTAAGTCAGCCTGTTCAGTTCTAACAATCACAACAGCAGCCATTACAGCAAGCATAACATCTTTCTCTCTCTCACCATTTTCTGTGACATAACTTCCTTTTCCTGTCAGGAAGCTCCTCCTACCACATACGTCTTAGGCTTCGTGGGACATAAGCAGGTCACATGGCCTATTAATGGGTGGGAAAGATCTTCAAATCAAAATTGCTACTACAATTGGCTAGTTTGAGTGAAGGAAAGGGAGGAATGGAGGATAATATGGATGTTGTGAACCTGAGAGACAAGAAGAACAGTGGTGACCCAATGGAATTATGGAAGTTTGGAAGAGGAGTAGACTTAAGAAAAAAAATTAATTCAATTCTGGATATATTGAATTTGAAATATCTCTGAGATATACAGTCTGAAATACCTAATAGGCAGCTGTGCTAATGCCTTCCCTTTTAAGGTTTTCATCTACCTACTCTGTGTATATCTTGCATGTACTCATTTGCACATATATGTATGTATGCATATATGTACATGTGTTTGCATGTATATATACACATATATATATATATACACATGTATGTGTTTATATATGTATATAGTATCTCCACCATTAGAATGTGAACTCTGAAGGCTGGCACTATATATACTTTTTCTTTGTCTCCTTAGCACTTAGCACAGTAGAAGAGCTTCATAAATGCTCGCTGATTGGTTGGTACCGATATGGAGCTCAGGTACTCTTACCTGAATTGCAGATTTGCACTGCTGGGGAAAGTTTCCATACTAAGAGCTCCTTACTGGACACATAGATCTGAGTCATTTGCGTAGAGTTGATATCTAGCTCCATGGGAGCTGATGAGTTCACCAAGAAAGAGAGTGTAGAGAAAGAAGGGGAAAGGATCTATTACAGAATCTTGGGTCATACCCATAATTAGTAAGTGGGATGTGGATGATGAGCCAGCGAGGAGTACTGAGGAGTGGTTAGACAGTTAGGAGGAGAACCAGGAGAGATTCAAATTACAAACACCAAAAAAGGAAAGAGGATCCAAAAGGAGAGGATAGTAAACAGTGCCAAATGAAGCAGAGAGGTCAAGCAGGATGTAGATAGAGAACAGGCCATCAGAGAGATCATTGGTGACTTTAGAAAGAGTGGTTTCAATTGAATGATGAGGTCAGAAGCCAGATTACAAAGGGGTGAGCAGTGAGTAGGAGGAGAGGAAGTGGAAGAAAGAAGCAAAGTATAGGCAGCTTTTTTAAGGAATTTGGCTGAGAAAGGGAGAGGAAATATAGGATGGTAGTTTGAGGAGATAATAAGGTCTAGTGAAATTCTATGCATATCCATTGCAAAGTAGGTATGGAACCTCTCATTCATACAGGGAACTCTTAAAGACTACATATTTTAGATCAGTTGTAGGTTTTTACTGGTGGATGGAGTTTCCATACTAAGATCTCCATATAATAATAAAATCATAGTTCTGGACAATAACAATGATGATGCTAATGATATCATATATTTACATAGAACTTTAAAAGTTTAAATGTACTCCCATAGAAATCTTATTTTCTCCTCACAATTACCCTTCAAGCGTAAGGTTTATCCTTCCTATTTGACACATGAGGAACCTGAAATTCAGAAAAGGCAAGTGACTTACCTGGTGGCAAGAATCAAACTAACACTTTCTTACTCCTCCTACAGTTGTCTTCATGCTATACCATGTGGCAGCTTACGTACATTAGGTGGCCCAATGTTCAGCTGTTTCCTTGCTGTTACAATCTTTCTGGTATGGGGAAATCTCTCAGGGACATTCCTGCCTCTCTCAGGGGTCATCAAGCCATGCTGTGGAAAGTAATATGATGTTATCTCATGTTTGGGCATCACTTTTAACTCTTTAAAGCAATTTGTACCTATTATCACACTGAAACCTCATGCTAGCCCTGTTTGGCAGACAAAACTGGCCTTATTATCTCTAGTTTATAGATGAGGAGTCTGAAGGGCAGAGCAGTTAAGGCACTTGCCTAAGGTCAGACAGCAACCAGGACTAAAAATAAGATTTCTTGAATCTTGGAACTGAGACCTTTCCAGTGTATTGCATATTTCAGGATTATAAATTTAGAATTCAGAGGTCATTAATTCCAAGTACCTCATTTTGCAAAATAGAAAACTGAGGACCAAAGGAAGAAATGACTCCCCTAAGGTCACACAGGTTCTAGAAGTGGCAGAGTCAAAATTCCAAATTAAGTCCTCCTACTTTAAAGCCAGTATCCTTTCTACATGCCATGCTGATGCCCAATCAATATTAAGAAAGCAAAACCAGTACCAGAAGCTATACTCATGTGTGCCTACAATGATTAGAAGCAATCAGAATTCAAAACTTATTAACCAATTTGAACTAGAAGTTGCCCCAGCTGCCTGACTAGACCAGATCGGAATGCTGCATTCTGGTTTAGTCTAGCTGGAAGGAACATTGGTTTTCCATTCTACAGAATCACAGGATATCACAGCTGGCAAGAACATCAAAGGTCATCTTTTCCACCCTGTACTGAACATTCCTAACGAGTTGTCATTTGGACTCCAATTTAAGACCTCTGGTGAGGGGGAAACTATTAACTCCCAAGGAAACCCATTTTAACTTTTGTAGAGTTCTAATTATTAGGAAATGTTTCAGGGAAATTCTGTCTCTCTAGTGTCTACTTATTGTTCCTAGTACTGCCCTCTGGGGCAAAGTACAACAATTCTAACCCCTCTGCATGTCAGTTATTCCAATACTTGAAGACAGCTCCCATGACCCCTTAAATCATTTCTTCTCCAGACTGCTCCTCCAATTCCTTCTATCAATTCTTAAATGGTTTGCTCTCCTATCCTATCATTAGTCTGATTGCCTTTCTCTGGATGCTTCACATTCCATCTTATGAATATCATTTCTAAAATGTGGTTTCCAGAATTAAGTGTGCTCCAACCAGGACAGTGGAACTATTACCTCCCACCCCCACCCCCACTCCTTTATTCTGTACCCTATGCTTTTCTTAATACGCTTTCAGATATTAGCTTTTTTTGGTTGCCATGATATACTGTTGGGTTGGAGTTTTTTTGGAGGCAATTGAGGTTAGGTGACTTGTCCAAGGTCACGCAACTGATAAGTACATGATCCATTTTAAGCCTACAATTCACAAAATCCCTGGAATTGCTTTCCAGACCAATTTTGTTGTTCTTCCCTTCTATGCCAACAACTGACAGCCATGTCTCTATCATTCTGATACTATTTTGAAACCAAATGTAGAAGTTCATGTTTATCCTTTCTACATTTCTTTTAGAGAGGCAGCACAGCATAGTAGATAGAAGACATGGGTTCAAGTCCTTTTTCTGATGCATATTAGCTGGCGTTGGTAAATTTTTAGTGCTCTAGGCAACTCTGTGAGACTATGTTGCCAATGAGTAACCAGCCTTCATTGGTGAAGGTAGTTTATACATTGGGAGTTTCCCTACTCCAAGGGAATCCTAAGTTTAAACCCAAAAGAAGGAAAGAAAACAAAGCAATAACAACAAAACCAAGCATCTGATAGACCCACTCCATCCTTCCAGCCCAGGGCTCCTGATTCTATCATTCAGCATGCGACCTTGCCTCTAAGTGTTTTCTGCAGGTATAACAAGCATTCCATCCATGCCTTCCTTCATAAGAGAGAAACTCTTCTCTGGGTCCAGAGGGATTTAATTTGTGATATATCAAATTGTAAAGTCTCAGTTTGATGCCAATACACAAGTGACAATATTTTCAAGCCCTGCCTAAACTATACCAACATTTTTCTAGCTCTGTCTATGGGAGAAGGAGACCACATGGATGGAGGGGTATTATTCTAAGGTGAAAAGGCAGCCAACATATGGTGATGAAGTCTAGAGAATTAGGAGGAAAGAGAAATGGAATCACAGATTCAGAGCTGAAAGGAAATTGAGACACCCTCTAGTCTCAGATTCTTAACCCGATGTCCATTAACTTATATAAAACATTTGTATAACTATTTCAATATATATTCGTTTCCTTTCTAATCTTATGTATTTTCTGCTATGCATTAAAATAAAATTATTCGGAGAAGAGTTGTACCCAAAAACTTTACCAGACTGCCAAAGGAGTCCATGACACAAAAAAGGTTAAGAACTCCCTAGTCACATCTAGGGCAGTTAGGTGGTACAGTGGATGGAAAGCTGGGCCTGGAGTTAGGAAGACCTGAATTCAAATCTGGCCTCATATACTTCCTGGCTGTGTGACCCCGACCAAGGCATTTACCCCACTGCCCTCAGTTTCCTTAGCTGTAAAATGAGCTGGAGAAGGAAATGGTGAACCACGCTACTATCTTTGTCAAGAAAATCCCAAACGGGGTCATGAAAAGTAGGACACAACTGAACAACAATAGCTTGTCCCTGGAGTTTATTTATAACAGCAATTATTAAAGTCCATTTGAATTTGTGTAGCCCCAATTATGGAATATTTAAAAGGTACAAACTAGCTAGAATGTTACCACCCCTTCCTTGCCTCTTTGATATCTTGCTCAATCCATCATTCCTTCAGTGTCCTTATCTGTAAAATGAAAGATGCTTTGCATGGTCCCTTCTACCTCTAACACTCTCTTTTTCTAAAAGTTCACATAATGTGGCCGTGTAGAAACCCTTGGGGGACCCACTTGTTTCAATGGAAAACAATATAGTTGATCAATTGATTGCATGTAAGTGAGTATTTCTAAAGAACTTAAATGCCATTTATTCTCCTTGGCAACTTAAACTAATGACCCCAAATTTCATTCCCATGATTTGAATAGACTTAAAACTGAAAAGGACTCTTGAGTCCATCTGGTCATAGTCATGGATATAGAGCTGGAAGGCATCTTAGTGGTCTTCTGTTCTAGTGGTTTCCGAAGTAAGATACACAGGACCCCCTAGTGTGGATGAGATCATCCATAGGGGTGCACAAACAACTAAAATTAAAGTGTGGAGACATATAATATCCCACCCTCACCCTGAGAGCAAATTGGGATGAATGTCTCAAACACAACAGAATCCCAGCTACCCTTTCAGAGGTGATGGCCTCCTCCCCTCCCCCAATCCTGCTCTGCTTCTTCCCACCACTAGCTGTAAATTGTAAGTTCCAAATCTCTCTCTTTCTGCACTATAAACACATAAATGAGTAGATAAACATACATATAAATAAATAAGCAGATAAATGAATTAATGAATGAATAAACCAATGAATGAATGCATGTGTGCATGTACACATATAAAATCATGTAACTATATCTTTCTGCCTTTGTCTCTTTGTCTCTCTGTATATATATGCATGTAAGTGCATATCTATATACACGTATATGTATATGTGTGTATAATAATCTTAAAAATAAGAGAAGTCTCAACTGTTATTTGGATCCTGATCCTAGGGCATGTCTGAGGCAAGGGGAGGCAGGTTAGGACAGACAACTTAGGGTTGCTGCCATGTGTTGACTAATGATTTATCACCCTCAAGAGCTGTAGCCTGTTAAATGCCTACTATACTCATTATTTTTTACCGTATTTCCTGAGAATTTTGGTGCCTTAATGCTGGTATTTTTTCTTTTAAGATATTTTCATTTTTCTTTTGTTTCAATTTATGTTTGATTCAATTGAAGAAACATTATATAACATAAATGTTATATAATGTAAATATAATAACATAATGTAATATAATGTAATGTAATATCATATCATATCATATATATAATGTGACATGATATATATGATATGATATAATATAATATAATGTAATGTAACATAACGTAGCATAATATAATGTAATATAGTATAACTTAATATAATATAATATATAATAAATATAATATAATAATATATTACTATGTCCACTCTACTGAGTCCTGAGGAGACAAAGATGAGAAGACAAAGAAGTAAGAGGTTGATGAATGTGCTATCCCTAGAGAATTCTACTCTCCATTGCATGTAGGTATTTTTTAAGAAGACCTGAGTTCAAATCCTGCCTCTGAGACTTACTAGCTATGTGGCCCTGGGAAAATCACTTAACCTTTGTATGCCTCAGTTTTATCTATAAAGTGAGGATAATGGCACCTACCTCCTGGGGTTCTTGTGATGATAAAATACATTAATATTTGTAAGGTGCTTTGTAAACCTTAAAGCACTGCATACATGCATATATGATTATTATTGTTAAACAAAATTATGAATATTTATTACAAGCTCTTTGAGGATGGGGACTGTCTCTAAAATTTAATAATTGTTTCTTCGATTGGGATAAATCGAATTGAGTTGGGGAAGATTTCTTTCAGCTGCGGTAGAGAAATGACCAATACAATCATAGGAACTGAAAGGGATCTTAGAAGTCATTTAGTGAAACCCCCTCATTTTACAGAAGAAACTGAAGCCCTCAGAGGATAAGTGACTCACCTGAAGTATTGTCATTGAGTTCAGAACTCAGGAGGAAGGTAGCAATGCCATTATCTGTGAAACAATTCTGTTGCCTCCAATTTCCATCATTTTATTGAACCAGACCTTACTACAATGCTTGGCACATAATAGACACTTAATGTTAGTTGACTGACTGACTAACTGACCATACTCTGCCTCAGTTCATTTCTCAACTGTTTTTTGGATACTCCAGTACACTCTTACTTGTTCAGACATGCTGACACCAAGTATGTCTTATTTATTTACTTTTATCAACTCAAAAGTTGCTCAGAACTTCTTATTTAGCAACTCTGGGGGAAAGAGATATATGTTATAGTGATTTTGTTATTTGGGAGTGGAGGAGGGGGACTTGAAATTGCCTGGTCAAATATTTTCAGTTTTATAATGCATGTTTTCCATATAAGTATTATATATAAACATTGTCACATACACATGATTAGAAAGTGTCCGTTAACATTTGTATACTAAGTAACTTCAGAACTTGCCTCCCCTTAGTTCTAGCTCAGATAAAAAGGGAAACCAAAAAGGCATAGGAATGGGGGAGTATGGCCTATTGAACCTCACTAACTTAACATACATGCATAGGGAGGGAACTTTGCTTAATTTTTTTTTTTGCTTAAAAAAAAAACAAAGTCTGGAAAGCATTGATTTAGTCTAAGCCCTTACTTTTACAGATGAAGAAACTGAAAACCCGTAGGAGTTAAGTGACTTGTCCAAAGTCACACAGATAGTAAATATCAAAGCCAAGGGTCAAAAGTGGATTCTCTGACTCCAAAGTGTTCTTTTCACTACATCATAATCTTTGAAGAAAAGGTTTGCTTAAAAAGAGGAAAATTTGTCCCTTGCTATAAATTCAAAAGCAGTGAAATTCCGATTAGTGAGTTTTGGTTATAGCTCAAACATTATCTTGGGCTTCTCAGGAGAGAAGTTCCAAGTAAGTCTGGGAAAGCAGGAAAGACAAAGGGAGGTGGGGAGTTGGTATCACCCGAGTGAAGGGTTTGTTACAAGCTTAATTACCATTTCATTAATCGGAACACATAGACAGTCCTGAGACCTCACTGCATAGCAAATGTCTCCACAAGCCGCAACATAAATAGCCAAAGGAATGAGATGATTTACTGCTATTTTGCATCCTAATGCATCTGAATACCACTCATCCCAGGGCAAAGCTGTTCCAAGAACGTTTAGAAGGCAGAAGTGGAACACGGGGCCAAAGACTGGGGGGGGGGGGGGGAGCAGGGCAGTCAAGACTCCAGCATAATCCAGCCTGTCCGCCAATCTCCTCTTCCCGAGGAGCGATTAAAACTAGCTCCTCCAAGGAAGGAGGGACAGAGCAAGCACAAACAGGAGGGAGCAGCCAGGTCCAATGGGGATCCCGCTTGTCTCCTTCTCTTTGTGTCTCCAGTGGGCATAATGCAGCCTTTGTGCAGAGGTCTGGGTGCATTTCCATGAAGACAATACCAAAGTAATCAGGAAGGACAATAGGCCTCACCAACCCTCCCCTTTCCCAGTCCACTCAAGATAGTCTCCTTCCCACAGGGATACTACAAAAGCTCCCCTAAGTAGATGGGCCTTGTGCCAATATCAATAGATGGAGGAGCTTTGGCCTCATCTAACCCCATGGGAGAAGATTCACAGATGCCAGCTCCAAAGTATTTCAGTCCCCAATACCCATCACCATAGTTAGCTCCCTCATCAGTTCACATCTGGATCACTGCAAAAGCCTCTTCATTAGCTTCTTCTCTCAAATCCATCTTTTGCACTCCTGCTGGAATACTCAGTTAATTGTATGGCTCTGATGGGATTCCTCTCTTCCTTGAGAATATATAACATGCCCCTCTACTTGTTGCATTCTAGGTGGCTTCTTTTCTTGCCTATCTTTATTTCTTGCTCAGACCCCCAATGTCAATGTGGTCAAGTCCAAATTCCTTCACCTAGACATTCTAATAGATGTCCTTCCAAATGGAATTCCAACCTTCCTCTGAAATCTTATTTCTTCCTCTCTTCCACATTAACCTACTTCAGCCAAATGGATTTATTCACCACGTCCTCAACATCCTTGGCACTTTCTCACCTCCAAACCTTTGTGCTGTTCCCTTTGACTGAATACCTGCTTCTCTCTTTTCCACCTGCTTTCCTATCTACCTAAGCCTTAGCTATCTTTTCTTTGTACCTGTCTTAAAGTTAATCTTCACTGCGAACTGATTGGTCCAGCCAAAAGATGATCTCTCCTTCAGTTTTCTTAGAACAATTAGTGTCTATAAGCATTCATTCAAGCACTTAGTTAGGGTTTGCCTGATTTCTGCCCCTTTTAGGGATGAGGCTTGCACCTGCTAAAGGTTAAGCGTAGTTAACAGGCCTAGAAAGAAGAAGAATAATGGCAATCGTAATAGCTAGCATTTATATAGCTCTTTAAGGTTTGAAGTACATGTTATTTCATTTGTTAGCCAATCAATAAACATTATAAGTACCTGCTATGTGCCGGGCACTGTGCTTAGCACTGAGGATACAAGTAAGTTAAATATTTGTTGACTAAGACTTATTCTGGGTTCCTTAGGTCTCCTTGTAGCAATAAATTTATACTGGTTTAACTTTCGGATGAAATTATTACAGTCAATGAATTTCTGTTGTCCATTTCCTGTTTTTTATTTTCAACAGCTTGTTTAGAAAATTCAGGGTTAGATGTTCTTAATTGTATGCCATATCTTTTCCTCATTACATGTTATTTTTTAAAAAAATTAATTATAAATCTGATATTAGCTCCAAGACAACATTGGAGTTAAATAGATGAGCTCTGATGACAGTGAATAGCATAAAATCAATAAAGGTACAGTGAAATTTCCCAAATAAGGAATAATCAAACAAAGATATAAGAAAAAGGCAAAAAACAGTCCCTGCTTTCACACAGTCTAATGTGGGGAACAACATAAAAACAACTATGTACAGAGAAGCTGTAAATAGGATAAATTAAAAATAATTTTAGATATAAATTAGAATTAAGGGAGGATCAGGAAAAATTTCCTACAGAAGGGGAGATTTTAGCTGGGAATTGAAGGAAACCAAGGAAGCTAGGAGGAAGATGTGAGGAAGGAGATCTTCCTAGGCATGGGGAACAATTGATAAAAATGCCCAGTCAGGAGATGGAGTTTCTTGTTTTAGGAGCAGCAAGGAGGCCATTGTCACAGGATCACAAAATATGTTTGTGGTGAGTGAGGGCTGAGCTAGGATTATGAGCTCAGGTCTTCCTGATTCCAAGCCCAGCTCCCTGTTCACTAGAACACCTACCTGTTTAGGAACACTGGAGAGAAAAAGGTATAGTCTAAGCAATGACTCAAGAAAATAACCAGAACATTAGCCTGGTCAAACCAAAGAGTTCATTAGTGTCAACAAGTCTAAAAGGTTAAGTCCAGTTGGGGTAGTGAAAAATAACTAGTAAGAGAGTGAAATTAATAGCACCATATGTTAGTACATGACAGCTTTCCTTCTATTCTCTACCAAGACCATGTTCCTTTATCATGGTAATAAGTTCTTGTCTAAATACCATGTCTAATTTTTGTTCTTTTTTTACATAAATCTTATCTCCACAACTAGAACAAAAGTTTCTTGAGGACAGGGGCTCTATCTTCTTGCACTAGCTATATGAGTAGGAGCAAATCACCTAATCAGCCTCAGTTTCTTCATCCTAAAAAAGGGGTACACAAGGCTTACCTGGTCCATGGCAGTACCTTCCTTGGTTGGTGTTACTTTGTTCTTATCCCGCCATTCATTCCAAAACAGCTTCAGTATTGAATTAGGTAGTATTATTAAGTGCTAAGTACTTAGTCCTTTTGCCTGATTATTCCTTATTTGGGAAATTTCACTGTACCTTTATTGATTTTATGCTATTTGCTGTCATCAGAGCTCATCCATTTAACTCCAACATTGTCTTATTAAGCATTAAGTAGTTATTAATGTTATACTTGTTTGTGACCCTTGCGTTGTCCAGCACAGTGCCTTGTACATAGTGGGAATTTACCAAACATAAGATTTGTTAATTGTTTAGTTGGTTACATTTATATATTGTCATTTTTAGTGAACAATTTTCATATACTTACTCTAACTCTCTTGTTTGATTATTCCTTATTCGGGAAGTGTCACAGTACCTTTATTGGTTTTATACTATTTGCTGTCATCAGAGCCCATCCATTTAACTCCAATATTCCCTTGGAGCTAAGATCAGATTTATAATAACTTTTAAAAAGAATAACATGTAATGAGGAAAAGATATGGCATACAATTAAGAACATCCAACCCTGAATTTTCTAAACAAACTGTTGAAAATAAAAAAATGGGAAGTGGACAACAGAAATTCACTGACTGTAATAATTTCATCCAAAAGTTAAACCAGTATAAATTTATTGCTACAAGGAGACCAAAGGAACCCAGAACAAGTCTTAGTCAACAAATATTTGACTTACTTGCCAAACAGAGAGAGAGGGAGAGAGATGAATGCCAAAGGTCACACTGGACTAGAATATAAACTTATCTGTAAAATCTCATGGAGAAGTATAATGGAGCAATAATGTCTCATAAAACAGAGAGAAGCGATGGAGGGTAAAACTTGTACAAAGAGAGCATGTTAAAATATCCACCTAAACAAAGTCATCCCAAAGGCATTCCAAGATGAAAACAGGAAAACTACAAATAGAAGAAAAATGGAAAAGATTTGCAAAAATTATTCCAACAAACTGCTTTCTCCACCAAGGATAGTGGAACTACTGCACTTGGACCCTACCATCACAGTTCCTCAGGTGCTTACAGAGGAAGTAGAAATGGCCCTAGAGATAACAAAGATGAGAACAGCAGCGAGGTCAGATCAAATATACAGAGAGAGGAGATCTGTGCTGGAGGCAATATAATTGTGAGGGCATGAGGAACTGGTTTACAAGTTTTCTGAAGCAGAGGTAAATAACAAAGGCTCTATCGAACAAAATACCACTTTACAGGATATTGTATAACAAAGTGTCACACATTCATAGATCAAAATCTTTCAAGATTCCTTGGAAGATGTAACAGAAGAAATAACCCTATGCAATTCCTTTCTAATAATAAACATCAACTTATACATAAAATAGAGATGCACGCTAGACAAACATGTTTGCCACTTTGATAAAGAAGATCCAGCATTGAGTCTAGGTTGCATAGGAATTCCCAGTAGATGATGGGGTCCTTCAAATGTTCCCATTTATAGATGGCCTTACATTTATTGGATCGATCCCTAAGACATTACAGAGTCTCCTAGAAGTGATTTGTAATCTCTTAAAAGAGTTTGATTTTTCAAAGCACATAGGAAAGGTGAAACAGATGAGGGATGTCTGTTGTCCAGATTTCCACATGCATCTGAATGGACAGTCTAGAGAGCTTGTCCAAGAGTATATGTACCGATGAACAGCGTGTTGGGCCTAGAATTGGAAAGAAAGAGGAGAGAGCAGGCTGGATTGATTTTGGGAAATTGGGAAGCATTCTTATTCACCATACACTTTCTTTTTAATACAAATATTTCACAGGTGTTGCTCTATGGCAGTGAGATCTGGAACACCACCAACCCTGAAGAACTAAAGATGACCATTGCTCAGAAGGCAATGCAACATATAACCAACGAGGAACTCTGAGGAAGAATAGCAGTAAAGGATCTCAAAGAGTTTCATGTTAGAAAAAGATGGCTAGTGATGAGAAGATAAAGGGGTGATGGGTTGGCAGCTAGAATGCTCCACCAGCACCTTCACGATGTCAAGAGAAGGGTCCTCCCTAAATTTTTAGGTGAGCTAAGGAGGTGGGTGGATGACCCGCTGTGGTAATAACAACAGCAACAATCTCAGGAGTCTGCCCAAGCTTCCAACTACATTCCAACTATCACCCTTAGTGATAAGGTCTCAAAAATATTCCAGAGGTATTTTCACCCCAAAACAATTTCAAAATGATGCTGAACACTGGGAAAAAACTGAAAACAAATAACAAAAAAAAGACAACAGAAACAATCATTTTTTAAATAGTGGGGACATGATGTCTAAGGATAGTTCATAAAATTCTTCTGGTATAAAACAATGCTGATGGCCACTAAAAGAATATGTCCAATATTATCACCAGGGGTCCATCTTAGATCTGGTTCATCTGAATTAAAATGCCTAGTAGGGGTGGGGAACATGTGGCCTTCTAGGTTGTTGGGTGTGGCCTTTTGACTGAGTCCAAATGTTACAAAAACAAATCCTTTTATTAAAGGGATTTGTTCTGTGAAGTTTGGATTCAGTCAGAGGGCCACATTTGAGGACCTAGAGGGCCACTTGTGGCCTTGGGACCACAGGTTCCCCACCCCTGAAAGAGGTCATAGGTCTCTTGCACACTATCTGTCCTGGGGTCTAAGTTGAAACCAGGACTCACCCAATACCACCAAGAACATCCAGTTTTTCCAAACCTGCCAGTCACTGCAATTTCTCTAGGAGGTCTATCAGAGGTATAATAATAAATTTTGACCCCTTTAGAGAGCTCTACCTAGGAAATATCATCTTTTTGTGGGAGTTGGGTGAAGTCCTTTTATCTGGGGACTTAAAATATCTATCAAATAGCCCAAACAATCCCCTTTCTTCCAAATAAAGTTCCAGTCACTGTGATTATAAAAAGATAATTTTCTCTCTCTTATAACACTAAAAAAAAACCAAAACCCTCCCAACAATTCTGTCCCTTAGTCCCTTAAGCCATTTCTGAGATTTATCAAAATCATCCAGGGACAAAAAAAAAAAAACCTTTTCCAATTAAAAAGGGACCTGAATTTTTCCCTATGTTCTTTCTAAGGGGCAAAAATCTCAAGTATTGGGTGAACACACATAGGGGATGGAATAAGGAAAGACTGGAGAGGATCAACTGGGACCACATTCAAAAGTCATCCTTTGTAGTCAGGTAAGTCCTCCTGAAGGATAGGTCCTAAAAAGCACTGGTGTGAAGAGCCCTCTTTCTACTTGTAATTGTGATTATTTGTCAAGGATGCAGACTCTGGATTTAGGGAACCCATTCACCCTACGTGTATTCTCCAATGTGTAATTCCTAGTGTATCCATTCTCCCCACTGATGGTATATGTTTTTATGGGAGAATATATTGTTTAGTTGTTTTTAGTCATGTCTGATTCTTTGTGACTCCTTTTGAAGTTTTCTTGGCAAAGCTACTGGAGTGGTTTGCCATTTCCTTCTCCAGCTCATTTTACAGACGAGGAAACTGAGGCAAACAGGGTTAAATGAATTGCCTAGGGCCACACAGCTAGAAAGTGTCTGAGGTTGGATTTGAACTTAGGTCTTCCTGACCCCAGGTCTGAAGATCTATCCACTGTGCCACCTGGCTGCCCAATAAGAGAACGTGCCCCAAATTTTGGGGGAAATTTCCTATTGCTACTTTTCTTATTATGTTATCTCATTAAATGTCTTATGTAACTTTGTTTTGAACTAATTGTAGCTTCTGTTTAACTAGTAGCATTAATTTATGCATTGGTGGAGTTTGTAAGCTATTTTTGAGATGCTGAAGACACATAAAGAGGCTTCAATCCAAGGCTGATTTGGGGGAAGGGATGTATAAGAGGAAATGCTCCCAGTGTTCTAAAAACAACAAATATTTTTAAAAGCAATAAAACTGCACTTCTTTAAATGTGTAGATCAACTAGGATAATTCCATGCCTTGTAGCTTATCATGGAATGTTATTTCATCAGTAAGACTTTCAATTTCCTCATCTTCCAAGTGAGCATGTAGCTGGCTGATCTTTGTTGTTTCTTCAAGCTCTAATATTCTGTGACTCTAAAAGCTCACCTACTGTTGCACAGTGGAAGCCCTGAGAAAACTGGACAGCATTGTGGCAGAAATTAGATTCAGACAAACATTTTATACCCTACCCCAAGATAAGCTCCAAATGGATAGGAGGAGGAAGAAGAGGAGGAGGAATAGCTCCAACAGTACCAGCAACAGCTACTGTAGCAGGAGGAGGAGGAGCAGCAGCAGCTATTGTAGTAGAAGAAGGAGGAAGAGGGAGGCGGAGGAGGAGGAGTGGCAGCAGTAGCAGCTAACGCTTACATAGTGCTTTAAGATTTGCCAAATTTTAAATTTGCCAAGATTTGCCAGAATTTACAAATATATCTTTTTACCCTTACAATAGTCATGGAAGGCAAAAGCTACTATTATCCCCATTTTATGGACAAGGATAATGAGGCAAAGAGAAGTTAAATGACTCACCCAGAGTCACATAGCTAGTAAGTATCTGAGACTGGATTTGAACTCCAAGTGCTGAGTTTGGAATAAGAGGACCTGCCTTCAGACCTTGGTTCTACCACTTGCTATCTGTGTGACCTTCTGCAAGTCACCTAACTTCTCTGGGCCTCAGATTCAATGGCTCAATGAACAAGACTGTGAAAGCAGGAGAGGCTAGATTATGAAGGGCTTTGAATGCCAAACAGAGCAGTTTGATCTTAGAGGCAATAAGGCGGCATGGAAGTTTATTGTATAGGGAAGTGACATGGTCTGACCTGTGCTTTAGAAAAATCATTTTGGTGACTGAATAGAGGATGGATTGAAGTGGAGAGAGACTAGAGGCAAGCAAACCCACCAGAAGGCTCTTAAAATAGTTTAGGTATGAAGTGATGAGAGCCTGCACTAGAGAGGTAGCAAGTTTCTCTACAAAATGAGAGGATGGAACTAGATGACCTCTAAGACCTCACCCAGCTCTAAATCTGTGATCTGATCCTATGAGCCCACCTTCATAGAGCACAATGGCTAGGACCAAATGAGATAATAAAACCTGAGCCCCCAAACTCAATGGTATGGGACTCTGTCCTCATTGGAGGAGATCCATGCCCCAGGCCTCCATGAGGGTTAGGGCAGAGTTGGCAGAAGCAGGAAAGAAGAGATTTCCCTTCAGTCCCTGGGCTCTCAAGTCTCTTTGGTGGCATTTGGCCTCCAACATCAATAGAGAAGATGCAGGGTATTCCAACTTATTTTCAAGACCATGAAGGGAGAATGGGAAGAAGCTTCTGGAAAGGAGCTGACATTACCAGTCTCCATTATGCCCTACAGCTTCCTACAATAGATGCTTTGGGGAATTTTGCCCTTGGGGGTAAGATCTAAGTCTCTCTCTCTCTCTCTCTCTCTCTCTCTCTCTCTCTCTCTCTCTCTCTCTCTCTCTCTCTCTCTCCCCTGTTGAGGTAACTCACTCCCAAAAGGAGAGCTTCTTTCACTCTGTATTATCTGGGATGTATTTTTCCATGTATCCTTTCTCTGACTTCAGTTCTGCTATCGACTTGAGTGCAAGGGTTTCTTTGGCATTTGCTCTGCCTATGCTCATTGTGGAACAGGCATTTAGTGAAAAGTAAATTAAACCTTGAATACAGAGCCTGAGGTTTTCCTTTCCCCGTTAATGAATAGCAATTAGGGGATTAACTTGAACCTGAAAACTACACACCCTAGGCTAGCAACATTTAAGGAAGCAGATAGAGGTAATTCTAGAATTCTAGCCTGGTACTTCCCTCTCTGAAGAAAGCACAACGGTCCACCTCAGCCCTCCATCTCTTGCTTCCCCTCCTGGCAGGAATTAAAATCTCCTTTGGAGAAGGGATGGGGGAGGAGCTGCTTTAGCAGATGTATCTATTCCAGCTTCCCTGTGAACTAAGTTGAGACATCTTTCACTATATATGTGACAATGGAAGAGATTGTGATCAGTTACAGATAGTGGAAGGCCTTTCAATAGCATTGCTGATAATTCTGGACATGTCCATTAGGTCAGAGATGTGAGTTTAAAAAAAAATCAATGCACCAGCCATATCTGACAGGGTATTCAATATTCCACACTTGGAGTCCCCTGCCTCTGCAAAGACGGGCGTGGGGGAGGGGGGTGTGCACATGATCTCAGCTCTTCTCTAGGGCCATGTTTGCTCGCCATTTGAGTGCTGGGTGTCGTTGTTTTATTCTTTCCCTTGACATGGTTGTAGTCGGTGTGTAGAGTTTTCCTGGTCTGCTTACTTCACTCTGCATCAGTTCGCAGGGACATGAGTCTTAAGCAACAAAGGGGCCAGATGATTTCTTAGGGTACTAGTAGATGGTAAGAAGAAATCCAGAAGAAATAAAGATGCATAGAATATTTGAGTTCAAAGGGACTCGAGAGATCATTTAGTTCCACCCTCTCATTTTATAGGCGGGTAAACTGAGGCCCAAATCAGGGACAGGAACTGCCTCACATCATGTAATAGAAACCAGCCCAGTTCACTGTCCTCACTAGTCTTGTGCAGCCTCCCTATTCTTCTCAGAAGAAACACAGCAGGATTTTAAAAATTATTTCTTGATCTTAACCAACCCAGTTGTTCTTGCTCCAGTTCTGTGCTTGTTAAGGAATACCCTCCCCCCACTATGTCATCATAGATACCCTTCTCTGTAGCTAGTCCCCTTACTCTCCCACAAAAACACTTTGCTTACTCTCACTTCCATGCCTTCTTTCATGCCGTTCATGCCCTGCCCCATTCCCTCCCATAATGCCTTTTCCTCTAACCTCTGTCAATCCAAATTATTTAAGACCAAGTTCAAGTCCTACCTAAAAGCAGCTAGTTGGCACAGTAGATAGAGTGCCAGGCCTGAAGTCAGGAAGATCCAAGTTCAAATCTGGCCTCAGACACTAACTGTGTGACCCTGAGCAAGTCACTTAACCCCATTTGCCTTAGTTTCCTCATTTGTAAAATGACCTGGAAAAGGAAATGGTAAACCACTCCCATATCTTTGCCAAGAAAACCCCAAATGGGGTCACAAAGATTTGGGCACAACTGAAAAATGACTGAACAGCAATAACAGGCCTCATCCCTTTCCTAAAGTTTTTCTTGACCATTCCAACTCTTCTTGATTTTTCCTTCTTCTGAACCACTACAGCCTAAGGATTCACAGAAGGATATTAAGGCTTTGTGGACACATACTAGACTTCTATTTTATACGTGGAATTAAACTTTAGATACGCTTGGCAAATTACTGAATTTTTTTGCGTATTGTCAGCTCAAGTGAGGATATTAATTCCCAATCCCATTCTTCCTATGTCTCTAAATCACCGCTGCTTAGGAGACTGGACCTTGAAACCACAAATCTTTAAATGTTGTCCTTCCCCTTTCCCTCCTGGCCTGAGCATATTGAGCAGGGAATCCCAAGTCATGCTTATGCTGGGCAGAAGAGTTTGTACAATTTTCTTTTCTCTCCCCAAAATGACAGGTTTAGAGGTGAGGCCAAGAGCGAATGCTCAGCAACTGTCTGGATTAACAGCTCTACACATCTCCTGTGCTACTCTGCTGGCTCTTTTTCATTAGACAATTGGATGTTGTTAAAGCTGGTGTTAAAAGTGACACCAGAGTGGTAAAGATGCCACAGTCAGATGGCGTTAAAGGTGACACCAACACCACTGAGTTCTGTGAGCATTCAAAAGTGACAACTCCTTCCACAGCCATCTCCCAGGAGCCCATGGGATGGGCAGAAAATTCTCCTTGAAAGAAGGCAGGCTTATGGAGAAACTGCAGAGTGAAGGCTGTAGAGAGATGGCTGAATCCATGAAGCCAGGGTAAATCAATGACTGGATTGTTGGCATGGGTATAGAGGACCCAGACAGGTAAAAAGGAAGAGCAGGAAGTAAACCAGATAAAGGACCTGTCTCTTATGCCAGAGACATGAGTTTTTTTTTTAATTTTAAAAAAAATTTACGAGCATTTTAATGTCTGTCCTATTTTGTATTTGGTTCTATTTAGGATACCAGGAATAACAGTGTCCGTGCCCACAAGCAGCTTATACTTTAATTGGAAAGACAGGGCAGGACACATATATACATAAACCAAACAATTAGAGAACGATAAAAATGGTAAATAATTAAATGGAGGAGGAGGGAGAAGATAAAGTTTACATTTTGTGGTTTTTTTCAGGTGGTGAATGGCAGGTTCTATTTTTCACTTTGCCCACTGGTTCCAGCAGATCTGGGCCTTTCTCTTTTAAAATAAGTTAATTTATTTATTTTTAGTTTTCAACATTCACTTCCATGAGTTTTAAATTTTCTGCCCCCCGCCCAAGACAGCATGCAATCTCATATAGGCTCTACATATACATTCCTATTAAACATATTTTCACATTAGTCATGTTGTATAGAAGAATTAGAATGAATAGGAGTAACCATAAGAAAAAAAACATAAAGCAAAACAAAAAAAGAAAATAGTCTGCTTCAATCTGCATTGAGAATCCATATTTCTTTTTCTGGATATGGATGGCATTTTCCATCATGAGTCTTTTGGAATTGTTTTAGGTCCTTGCATTGCTGAGAAGAGCTAAATCTATCAAAGTCAGTCATTGCACACTGTGGCTGTTACTGTGTATAATGTTCTCCTGGTTCTGCTCATTATACTCTGCATCAGTTCATACAAGTCTTTCCAGGTTTTTCTGAAGTCTGCCTGCTCATCATTTCTTATAGCACAGTAGTATTCCATTACATTTATATACCACAACTTGTTCAGCCATTCTCTGGGCAGTTCTCTTCTATGATTTCTTAAAATATGATTTGTAGGCTCTTAATTTCATTGTCTTTCAGGTAGTCCAGTGATTCTTAAACTCTCTCTCCTCAATCTGTTTTCCAGATCTGTTGTTGTTGCTTTACACTGTCTTCATTCTTTTTCCAGTCTTTTGCTTTTGTTTTGATATTCCTCATGGCTACATGGAGTCCTTAATGCTTCTCTTTGGTCCATTCTAATTTTTAGGTAGGTTGTTGCTTATGTAAGGTTTCTTACCTTTTCTCTTAAGCTGCTAAATTTGTTTCAAAATCTTTCTTCCATTACTTTCATTTCTTTCCCATTTTTCCTCTCATATTCTAATTTAATTTATAAAAACATTTTAAAATTTGTTTCTTAAACTTTTGCTTCATCTCTACCAGGGATTCTAGTGAATATGTCTCAAGCTGTGTTTTTCTTTGAAGCTTAGCTTGTATAGGTTTTGGATTCATTCTCTTCTTCTGGGTTTATGTCTGACGGGTTTGTTGTTGTGGTTGTTGTTGTTTGCTTATTCTTCTAGTCCACTTCTTGACTTTACACTTTATGTTAGGACTAAGATCTACACACATCTGGAGGGAATGTTTGGAGCTTATATTCTCTAGGATCTTGCTGCTCTACTATTCCAGGATCTCAGGGACAGCTCAGGTTGGACACCTGCAAGTTTTCCATGCTCATTGGTAAAGATCAATGACCTATGAGAGAGGAATGATCTCTTCAGTCTCTAGGCTCTCATATCTGTTTGGGGGCTTCTGGCCTCCAGCATCAATAGAGAAGATGCATAGTATTCCAAGCTATCTTCAAGGCCATGAAGGGAGAATGGAAAGAAACTTCTTCTGGGAAGAAGTTGACATGAGAGGAAGGCAAAATCTTATCACTGCCCTTCTGGTTTGAGCATTTCAAGTTCCTGACTTGGTTTGGGTTCTGAGCAACATACTCATTGACTTGCCCTAGTTGGGGTTCCAATAGACTGTTGCTAGACTAAGTGCCCCATAAGCAAGCTGGAAAGCTTTGCTATTTTAGAGTAGCAGAACTACAGGCTTCCCTTTGGGCTGAGGGTCCTTGCCTGTTAATTCCCTTTGAATTTCAGACTGGGCTAGAGGCTAGAACTGAGATTATGCCCCCCTCTTCCCCCACCCCCTGCCCCACAACTTCTACTGTTTTGCTCCTAGAGTCAGACCCACATAGCTGCCACTGCTTCTGAACATCCAGTACACAGCCTAGGACTGGCAACCACTCCTCACATTAAATGTTACCCCTTGGTCCAAGTTTCTTCCTCAGCCCTAGCTGGGTCTGTGACCAGGAACAGGGTAGTAAGTGTTATTGTTGTTATTGAGTCATTTCAGTTGTATTCAATTCTTTGTGACCCCATTTTGGGTTTTCTTGGCAAAGATACTAGAGTTGTTTGCCATTTCCTTCTCTAGCTCATTTTACAGATGAAGAACTGAGGGAAACAGAATTAGCTAACTTGCCTGGAGTCACACAGTTATAAGTGCCTGAGGCTACATTTGAACTCATGAAGATAAGTCTTTCTGATTCCAAGCCCAGCACCCTATCCACTATGCCAATGACAGAGCTTCCCATTGGCATCAGATAAGGTCAAGTTCCTCTGTGTGGGTCTGGGACTTCTTATTACCCTGGTGCACAGCTTCAGTACTGTTTAACTGTCTTCACTGGAATGCTCTCCATGACTGTTTCTGGCTAGTCTCCATCCCCAATGTCTTCAGACCTCTCTGTCTCTTCATGCCTACCTGGGCTGGAAAAATGATAGATACATTGTGAGTTTTTCTGATCAGTACTCAGTCTGATGTGCTTTTCTGATCTGTATAGAAGAGTTATAGGAGAGAGTTTGGCTATACTCCCTACTGCTCTATCATCTTGGCTTCTCCCTAGCCTGGACTATTGCAAAGGCCTGCTCCCTTCTTGCAGTTTCTCTCTCTCTAAGACATCCTCCAAAGAGCAATACAATCTTTCTAAAATACAGCTCTGAACATGTCACCCTCTTGCTCAAAAAAACTTCGGTGGTTTCTGTAATCTCTAGAATGAAATACAAACTTCTGAGTCTGAAATTTAAAGCCCTTGCAATTTGGCTCTGGTCTATTTTCCAGATATAATTCACCTTATTCCCTCTATTTGTCCTATATACTAGATGGACTATTCAACTTGCTTTTCCTCAATCTTGTCATTTCATTTCCCGTGTATATTCCCTATGCCTCCTCATTTGTACCTTTAGATTTCCTTTAAGACTTAGCTTGGAGTAGCTTGATGGTACAGTGGATAGAGTGCCAGGCCTAGAGTCAGAAAGATTCATCTTCCTGGGTTCAAATGTGGCCTCAGATTTACTAGCTGTGTGACTCTGGGCAAGTCATTTAACCCTGTTTGCCTCAGTTTCCTTATCTGTAAAATGAGCTGAAGAAGGAAATGGCAAAGCACTCCAGGATCTTGACCAAGTAAACCCTAAATGGGGTTATGAAGAGTCAGACACAACTGAAAAACAACTGAACAACAACTACAAACCTCTATAGCAAGTCTTTACTGGTCCCTTTAGCTGTTTGTGTTCTCTGCCTCCTCAAATCATCTTGTATATACTTATCCGTGTGCATGTATAGTACTATTACTACTGCCACCTCATCATCACCACCACCACTACTACTATCCATGGAATATTGTGTGCTATAGAAAACTGACCTCAGAGTGAGAAAAACCTGGGTTCAAATCTGGCCTCTGATGTATATTAGCTGTGTGACTGATGGACAAAATGGTATCTCAGACAATCCTTTAAATAAGTCATAGAGTAGGTGCTGATCCAGGTTGATATTAAAAAAGAAAAGGAGTTCTCTCTCTGGGAGTTCCCAATATCAAGGATCTCTACAGTGGGGACCCTTTACCCATCCCTGCCCCAGTGGGCCACGGCATGAATCCAAGAGGTAACTAATTAGAGGGTGGGAAGATTGGTCTCATCCTACCCTCTCTATGATAGCTAATCGCAAAGCCCAACTTTAATATAATTATATCAGCACCTTCAACCATTATTGCTATACTCTACCAACCTCCCACACCTTTGCAAACTCCCAAACTTTCCTCTTCTGCCCTGGATCTTGATCTCTCAGGCTGAGTGTAACCTAATCACAATTATGGCAGCTCAACAGGCAAAACATCTATCCCTCTCCCCTATCTCTTCTAGCTGTACAGACACCCCTTAGCAGGTTGTCTGTGTTCTCTGGAGCAGTGACTAGTAAGTGTCCCACCTCACCTCCTTTTTGTTTTTGTTTTGTTTTTGGTGGGAAAGCTTGAATGAGTAGGCATCACAGATCTCTCCTTTCCTCAAACGGCCTCCCTACTTCTGAACTTCCCTATTTTCTAGTAAGGCAGCGCCATCTTTTCCAGGTTCTCAACTTCCTTATCCTTAGTTCTTCAATTAAAATTGTTTTCTTTAAAGTCACCAATGATCACTTGACAAATCTGAAGGCCTTTTCTCAGTCTTCATCTCTCTTGACCTCTTTGCAGCATTTAACAATATCCACTACCCTCTTCTCTTGATCTCTTCTAAGTCACTGAAAATGAAATGTATCACTTATAAAGATTTTCATATCTGCACACTTAAAAAAAAACTCAGAAAAGGAATGTTCTACTTGTCTTAAAATCTTTCAAACTAAGATTTTTCAAATGGATATTGAATCCATTTGTTAAAAACATAAAAATTCAAAATCTTCAATTAGTTTACAAGACCACCTGAGTGAAAACAAGAAAATGAAAATTTTTTAGCCAAGTTTGAATAAAAAATCTTTCTGTTGTTGGTGGATGGTCTGGAAAAATGAGTATCATGATTTAATGAGCACAACCAATGGTGCACTTTTATTTTTCTTTATGTTCTATTCTTTTGACTTCTTTTCTTCTATTATGATCTATGAAGCTTTAGGAGGTGACATGTTTGTTTTTTTAAACTATGAATAAGTATTAAAATAAACTGAACTAAGAAGCAGACCTTTGAATCACTGTATCACAAAGTGTTAAATCAAAATTTTAAAAAGTTAATAAAGCACATCCAACCCTATGGTTCTCAGCAAAAAAAAAAACCCCAAAACCAAAAAAACCCCATTATTATCATTATTACTGTTTGTAATAATATTTTAGTGAGAGCAAAAAGATTTTTGTCATTAACAAATGAAATATTTTCAGAATATCTCATCCTTACCTCATCTTTTTAAAATGTCTATTTTGGGTAAGTTTTATTAGTGTATGCAGTTATTAGTATGGTGTTACATATTTAAAATTTATTAAAAAGAAAATACACATCTCTTTAGGATACATGTTCAAAGATTTTTTTTTTACTAATAGTGTTGTGTGAGCAAAATACGAATAGATTACAATGATGTTAGATAACATGTTGGTTGAGTCATCAACATAGTGATGATAATTCTGTCTCTGATACTTACTAGCTGTGTGACTATGGTGAGTATTTTAACCACTCTGAGCCATAACTTTCTTCTGTAAAATGGGGACAATAGCATCTGCCTCACAGGCTTTTTGTGAACATCACTAGATATAATGGAAGCAAAGGGCTCTCAAAATCTTATAACATGATAGCAATGTCAACTAGTTGTTACTCTGAATTACAAACTCATATTTCCCTTTTATAAGACTTCTTGTCTTCCTTACCTCCCCTTTCTGCTTATGAAGTTATTGAGGAAACATTGTAGCTTTATAATCTTTAGACTCCCTTGTGGGCTAGTATAGGACCATAGGTGCCTAATTAACGATGAGTGTGGACAAGCACGAAAATATTTCTCTCTATTAGCTACTTCTCATAGGGCATGCAAGTGCTATCCCCAAAGGCAGACACATCAGGCCATTCCCCCAGGCTATGGGGGAAGGGGGCCTGTGCTGCTTGGCAGTGACTCAAGGGCACAGCTCCCTGCAGAGAAGTAGAGGGCTCTGTTGGCTGCTGCAAAAGTCTGAGCTCAGACCCATATAATTAGCCCATATGTCTACCACTCCACACTGTCCCACACCATTGCTACTGAAGGGAAATAGATGGAATTGTCTTTCCTCATTTCATAAGATCATAAATCTAGAGCTCAAAGGGACCTTGGAGGCCATGGAGTCCAATTCTCCCTTTTTTAACTGATCAGGAACCTGAGGCCCAGGAAGTTTAAGTGACTTGCCTTAAGTCACCAAGATAGTAAGCATGGGGTGGCAAAGGGGATCTGAACCCAAGAAGTCTTTATCCAGAACCAGGATTCCTTCCTTTATAGCACCTACAGATCTGAAGAAGCCTTTCAGTGACTTCTATTCAATCAACTTATCAACAAGGATTTATTAAGTACCTACTATGGGTCAGGCACTGCGCTGAAGACATAAGTACAAAGAATGAAACATTCCTATTCACAAGAGACTTATATTCTAATGGGAATTAGTAAGATAAATATAAATACATATTTTATAGTATAAATATAAAGTGAGTAAATATAAATACATAAAAAGTTGTTAAATACAAGGTCATTTGGAAGGGAAGGAATCAAAATTTAGGGAAATCAGGAAAAGTTTCATATAGAATATGGTCCTTGAGCTATGCCTTTTGATGGGGTTTTCAACCAGGAACTTACTGCTTTTATACATATATATGTGTGTATATATATATATGTACATATATATGTGTATATATGTATATATATATGTATATATATATACACACACATATATATGTTTGTGTATGTATATATACAGAGAGAGAGAAAAAGTTGTATTTCAGCATGATGGGTTTCCTTTGTAATCCAATGTATTTTATTTTATTCTTTTAATAACATTATTCAGAGGAGTCCATAGGTTTCACCAGACTGCCTGAAGGATCCATGACCCAAAAAAGATTAAGAAGCCCTGTCATAAGTGAAGAGAGGCAGAAGTAAGAAAGGCATGCATCCCAGACAAAGGTATGGAGTCAGGAGATGGAATGCTTGTGTGTAACAAACACAGAGAAAGCCAGTTAAGCTGGGTTCATTGAGTGTGGAGCATGATGTTCAATGAGGTTAGAAAGAAGAGTTGGGGCCAAGTTGCAAAGAGCTTCAAAATCTAAGCAGAATTTATGTTGTTTCTAGGGGCAGTAGAAAGTCATTGCCATTGACTGAGTAGGGGAATCTCATGTTCAGGTCTGCACTTAAGGAAAATCCTTTTGGCAGCCATGTTTAGGATGGACTAGAGTGGGAAGGGACATGAGGAAGAGAAATTAGTGCAATAATATAGTCAAGAATTTGACAAGGGCCTGAACTAAAGTGTGCATAAAGAGGAGTTGGATAGGAAAATTTTATGGAGATAGAAATGGTGTGATTTGGCAAATGCTTGGATTATAGGGTAAGAGAAAATGAAGAATTCAGGATCATGCTGGTGTTATGAACCTGGGACACTGGAAAGATGTTGATGCCTTCAACAGAAATAGGGAAATTTGGGGAGGAGGAATGAGTTCAGTTTTGGACATAATGAGTTTAAGGATGTCTCCAGGACATCCAGTTTCAAATGTCCAATGGACAATTGGTCATGTGAGACTAGAGGTCATATCTGGGAGTCATATGCATAGAGATAATAGTTAAACCCATGGGAGCTGATGAAGTTACTAAGAGAAAGACTATAGAAGGAGAGGAAAAGAGGGTCTAGAGCAAAAACTTGGGGAATGCCCACAGCTGAAGGAGGGATTTGGATGATGAACCAGCAAAAGAGACTAAAGGAGTGGTCACATTAGGAGAGCCAAGAGAGCATGTCAGGAAAACCCAGAGAAGAGAGAGTATAGTCCTTACCCTGAAGAAGAGAGGACAGTCAACCAGTGTTAAATGCAGCATAAAGGTCAAGAAGGATGAGGATTGAGTAAAGACAAACAAATCTGCAATTAAGAGATCTACCGAAACTTTTTTGTTTGACTTGAAAACATTTTATTTAATATATACAAATAACTACTAAATGCAAAAAGATTAAAACAAAATAGTTGTTTTTTCTCTGACAGAATCAAAATGCACGTAATGTATAATTCAGAAGAAAATGCATCCTCCCCCACCCCCCAGCATTCAGGATTAAAATTCTACTGAAATCTTTGATTGTTTCTAAATCGGTAAGACATTCAGCAGCATCTCATGGGTAATGGTTAAATATGTTCTGCATATGAACTGAAAAAAATGTTATAGATTGCACATGTACAAATGTGAAGCACTTAAAATGTGACTCAACTGATAACACAGAAAATGTCCATTTCAGATTATAGTGTTGAAAACCATTTGTGTAATAAAATCATGAGAACACATAAAATAGACTTTAACATACACTAGCCAGTTTGTGAAAACTGCTAAGTGCACTAGTAATAAATAATTTGCCAAAGTGTTTATAAGCAGTTCTTAATGTTTGGCATTATTGTAAACATCAGCACATGTTTCAACTGAGGGATGAGGTTTCAAGGCATTCTACAAAGGGTTAAGAAACAAGTGAGAGGGGGGAAGTGGAGGCAGCGAGCTTGGACAACTTTTTCCAAGGAATTTTGCTGAGACAGAGAGAAGAAATATAAGCTGGTAGCTTGAGGGGATGGTAGGGTCTAATGAAAGTTTTTAAAGGTGGGGGAGATGGGCATGTTTAAAGAAAATGGGAAAGGGATAAGCAGAAAGGAGAAATCAAAGGAGTGTGTGTGTGTGTGTGTGTGTGTGTGTGTGTGTGTGTGTGTAGTGAGGCTGTCCCCCACATATAGCATAAGGGTGTGATTGTCTGGCTTGAAGGGAGGCAGACTAGACATTCTTAGCCTCTTGTTCTTCACTTTTTTTCAAGGAAAACTGTTAGAAGTTAGAAGCTGAAGTTAAAACACAGAAGTTTACCATTCTGCTCTCCTCAGAGAGAAGTGGTATCAGGCTAGAATTACATCTATCTATAGTTTTCAGGTTCAAGCTGAACTTCTGATCACTAGTCATTAATGGGGAAAGAGGGTCCCAGGCTTCACAGGCAAGACTTGACTAACTTTCCACCAATTACCGGTTTCACAATGAACACACACATAACCAACAGCAAAGAAATTCCATTTCTCCAGGTTAATAGCAAAAGAGTAAAATTAGATAAAGTATATATAGGAGAATATATACCAGACAATGTAAGTGAAGGACTTTTCCCATTAAGAGTGAGATAAAGTTAGTCCAACCAAGAGAGAGATTCCCAGATTTCAGCCAAAGGGAAATTCCCTGAAGTCTCTAGTGTGGCAAGCTGGGGATAGAAACATGATAGAGACTGTCAGCTCCTCTCGTGTCAGATTATTTTCCCTTCAATAACCTGAAGTGGGGTTGACATCCTCTATCTTCTCTCTCAAAGCTGGAGGCCAAAAGTCCCTGAAACAACTAAAGAGCCAGGATCCCCAGAGGTCCGAGGAGACTGAAGACAGTGGACCTCTCCTCTCTCTTGCTCTTGCCAGTGCTGTCCCACTATTTGATAAGCGCAAGGGATTGATCTCCACCAGTGAGGAGAGAATCCCATACTAAAGGTCTTTGGGACTCAAGTTACATGTGTGTGTGCAAGAAAGAGAGAGGCAAACAGAGAGAAACAGAGACAGAGAACTGAGAAGCAATCTTTTGGAGAAGAGGAGAAGGGATCCAATCAAGTGCACATGTAGACAGGTCGGACCTGGAAAAGAGAAACACTATTTCCTTATCAGAGACTGGGGGAAAGAAGAGAGTAGGCGATGATGTTGAGGGGTTTTGAAATGAAGAGAATAAAAAAAGGGAAGTTCATATTAAAGGATCTTAATTTTTCTCAGAAAAATGAGAAACAAGGTCCTTAAAAGAGATAAAAGAGAAAGGGGAAGGTATGGGAAGCTTGGGTATATAAGAAAAGGTTTGGAATAGCTTCTTTGGGATTCAGATAGAGACACAATCAGGGAGGAATAAAAGGATTGCCTTGCTGTAGTGAAGCCCCAGTTGAGGTTGGATAAAATAAATGCACAATGGTACCCCATCAGCAAGGTTCAGAGAGGGGGCAGCCTCAAGATGGCAGAGTAAAAGGTCACAACTGCTCAACTTCTCCCAAAACCTCTTCTACAAAATAACCACAGAAAATGCTAACCTGAATCCTGAACAGAAAAGACAAGAATAAATCATAATGAGTCATTTTTCCAGCCCAGGGTAGTTTAGAAAGACAGAAAGAGAGGTTTGTGGACACCAGGGTAGGGACGGGACAGGAGTGTGGCTTGGCTGAAGCATCATTGGCTATGGGTTGTGGCTGCAGTGGCAATAGTATCAGGAAGCAATCCCTAGAAACTGCCAGAGGGGGACTGAACACCTGGTCAGAAAGAGAACTCAGGGGATCCTGTACTAGCACTCAGCACAAGATCTGGTACCATTTGGCAGATCTGTCACTCCTCCAATCCCAAGTGGAAGTTATAAGATGGAGAGCAGAAATTCTGGTCATGAGGGAGCAGGGGTCTTATCTGAGTAAGGACTGGGAGGGCAGTGACCAGACTTCTCTTTACATTACATCACATTGGAAGTAACAAATTTTTACAAGCTCCCAGACTGAGCTGTGAAAACTATAGGAGATAAAAAAACAAAACAAAACAAAAACTCAGCCCAGTCATCTCCCTGAGAGGTGAGCAGAGCCCAATTTAAACATAAATTCCAGTCAAAAAATTGGCTAAAAAAATGAGAAAACAACAAAAAAAGGAACCTGATCATTAAAAGCTACTGGAAGACAGGAAAGCTCAAGAAGACAATGACATGAAAAGAATTACAAGCAAAGTGTCAAAGAAAAACATAGATTGGATGCAAGTCCAACAAAAATTCCTAAAAGAGGTGAAGAAATCTATTAAAAAGAGCAAAAGAAAGATTTTAAAAACCAAGTAAAATTGTAGAGGAAAAAATTGGGAAAAGAAATGGGTTCTATGAAAGAAAATTATGAAAAGAGAATTAACAGCTTGGTTTTTTTAAAACAGACACAAAACCACTTAAGAAAATAATTTCTTAAAAATCAAAATTAACAAAATGGTAAAAGAGGTACAAAAACTACTGATGTAAATAATATCTTAATTGGACAAGTGGAAGCTAATGACTCTATGAGACATTAAGAAATGATAAAGTCAAAAGACTGAAAAAGATAGCAAAGTTGTGAGACTTCCTCCAACTACATTCATTATCTTGTAAGAGCAGAAGAGGCGAATGAATGAAAGTGAATAAAAAAGTATTTATCATGTTCTTACTATGCGACAAGTACTACGTTAAGGCTAGGGATACAGTTCAGTCCCTTCTCTCAAGGAGCTCATACTCTAGTTGTGGGAGACAATGCATAAAAGAAGGTTCAGGTGTACTGGGGATCAAGGAGTATTCATAATGTTCCTCTAGGATCATAGTATGAGAGAAAGAATAGCTAGTGCAGGAGAGGGTAGCCAGAAATGTGGTGATGGAAAGGGAGTCAGGTCTTGCTTAGGGCTAATAAATAGATGTAAGATTTGTGAGAAAAGAGAATCTGGTTGAAGGAGAATTCATTCAGCATAAAATAAGAGTTCCAGGGGATGATATAAAAGATGGACAATAATGGAATGGGACATGGGTAGAGTAGGGATGAGGAGGATGAAAAGGCAAGGAAGGAGAAGGAGGTAATGTTGGGGTTTTTTTTCTTCTCTAAGTTGCTGTTTGATTAATAAAAGAATGGGAAGAGATGCTGAGAAATTATGGGGTAAAAGTATTAAAGGGGGTGGCCGGTATGTAATGAAATTGACAATCTCTAAAGCATGTTACAGAGGGAGCTAGGTCAGGTCTGGATTGGTTCTTTCTCTGAAATGGTTATTGGAGAGGAGCAGGCAGTGGTGGTGGTTAGGGAGTGGTCCAGAAATTGCTGGTCAGTGGGGTTTGTTTTGCTTCAAGGCTATCCTAAATGTTTATTTTAATCTGATGTTTCCCAAAAAAGTGAAACTACAGACATAAACGGAGTGTAGCAAATTACCAAGAGTGACTTGCATAAACGAAGTGGTATCCAAGCCATTAAGAATATGTATGATAGTTGTGCGGCAAGATTGAGGGATAACAAATGAGTAATTTCAATGAATCGCTGATCTTCACGGAATTCTTTTAAAATGAAGGGTTTTTTTAATCAACAAAAATTCATCTTCTCTCCTTTCCACCTTTCTCTGCCCCCAGATGAGAAAGAAAAAAAATAAAACTCCTACTATAAACCTGTACAGTCAAGCAAAACAAATTCCCATATTGGCAATATTCAAAAGATACGTCCATCAGCTCTCTATTTGGGAAGAGATAACCCATTAAACATGTAAAATCATGGTTGGTCATTGTGTTGACTAGAGTTCCTAAGTCTTTCAAAGTCGTTTGTCTTTACGATAGTATTGTTATTATACGAATTGCAGTTCTGGTTCTGTTCACCTTAGTCTGCATCAGTTCATGCAAGTCTTCCTGTTTCTTTGAAACCATCCTCTTCATCATTTCTTACAGCGCAGTAGTTTTCCATTGTATTTATAAACCATAACTTGTTTAGCCATTCCCCAATTGTTGGGTTCTTTCTTAGTTTCCAATTCTTTGCCACTGGCAAAAGAGCTACAAAAATATTTTTGTTCATCCTTGGAGTTTCTTTTGTTTGGGACTAATCTATCCTTTAATGCATCCTTCCTTTTATTTTCTCCTCTTAATTCTCCCCTTTCTCTCTTGTTTTCCTGAGTAAAATGTATTTCTATGCCCAACTTTGTGTGTATTTTTCCTCCTTTGACCAGTTCACATGAGAGAAAGGTTCTAGTATCAGCCACTCCCACAAACTTCCTCCTTGTTTGTATAGAATTCTACTTGTACACCCTGATCATGAGAAAATTTTCTTCATCCTTCCTTTCTTTTTCCCCTCCTAATCTATCCATCTCCCTCCCTTTTCCATTCTCCTTTTAAGAACATCAAAGCTTACTAGTACACCCAGGCCCACTGTTTAATTAGAATCCCTCTATGACCCCGGATGATGATAGGATTCAGAAAGGATGCATGTACCATTTCTCCATATTAGAGTAAGCAATTTGAATTTGTTTAGACTTTTATGATTGCTTGCTAGTGCTTATATTTTTATGTTTCTCTTGATTTCTGTGTTTACATTTCAAAGTTTCTGTGTGTTTTTATCAAGAGTGCTTAGAAGTCCTCTATTTCATTAAAGATCCATTTTTCCTGCAGTATTATACTGTTTTTCAAGGTAACTTATTCTTAGTTGTAAGCCCATATATTTGACATTATGGTAACTTGCTTTATAATGGTAACTGCTATATTGTGTATAACACTGGCTGTGCCTCTTCAATATGGAAATTCTTTCTTTTTGGCTGCTTGCAATATTTTTTCTTTGATCTGGAAATATTGGGTTTGGGCTGCAATGTACCTGGGAGTTTTCTTTGGCATTTCTTTCAGGGGATGACTAGGGAGTTTTTTTTTTTAATTTTCACCTTGCTCTCTGAGAGATCTAGGCAATTTTTTTTAGTAATTTCTTGACATTTGAAATGAAATTATTTCATTTACCATCTCGTGTTCTGCTTGGTTTTGACTTCATGAACATCATGCTCCCTCACTAGGTACCCCCTGGTGCCTCTCTCCCTCTCTCTCTCTCTCTCTCTCTCTCTCTCTCTCTCTCTCTCTCCCTCTCTCTCTCTCCGCTCCTTCCCCCCCCCTCAGTCATGGCTTTCAGATACTCCAATGAGCAATGATTCTTAAATTATCTCTCCTCAATTTGTTTTCCAGGTCAGGTTTTTTTGTTTGTTTTGTTTTGTTTTTGCTATGAAATGCCTTACATTTTCTTCAATCATTTTTTGATTTGTTTTAATTTTTTTTTTTTTGCCTTATTGCAAGCTGGTACAACATATGTCCCATAGACAACTTGTGGCCTACCGAAACAGCCCATGGGCTGGATGGCGTGCATGCCTATTTACCATTCTCTATGTTTTTCAATGGCCACATGAAATCCTCTGGCAGGTCACAAGTGGCTAGCAGCCTACAATGTTGTGCAGGCCTGCCTTATTGGGTCATTAGTCATTATTTTATTTATTTTAATTTTCAGGGAATTTGTTGCTTGAATAACATTTTGTACATCTTACATCAAACTGCTAATTCTATTTCCAATTCTTTCTTACTTAATTTACTTTCAATTCTTTTCCAATTTTTTCCTTCTAGCACTCTCATTTGTAAACTAACATTTTAACTCTTGAAAAAAAATTCTTTCTTCATCTCTTTCAGGAATTCTAGTTGAATTTGTGCCCAAGCTTTGTTTTTCTTTCAAGTTTTGTTTGTAGCTGTTTTGGAGTCATTCTCTTCTTCTAGAGGGTATGTCTGAGCTGGTCCTGTTGCTACTTTCTTTGGAGTGTTGAATGTTGTATTATCCTAGGCTCTCAGGGACAGACTAGGGACCTATAAACTTTCGGTACTCTCAAAATTATCTGATCCAGGAAAAAGACTGATCATTACCCTCCTGGTCTGAGCTGTGCAAGTTCCTGACCTAGGTTTGGGTCTGAGCAACACACCTGTGTGCTTGCCTCTATTTAGAGTTCCAGTAAACTGCTGTTGGGCTCAGCCACTATAAGCAATGTGGAAAACTCTGCCGTTTCAGGCAGAACTTCAGGTTCCCCTTTGTTCTGGTATTCCTGAAATAGTTATTCCCCTTTAGGCTTTATATTGGGCTGAAGACTAGAACTAAAACCACTGTTCTGCTTTGCTCCTAGAGTCAAAGTCACATGTCTACATCTTGCTTCTTAACTTGCTCCTTTCTTGATTCACATCCTAAGTCTTACAATTGTTCCTTACCCTGGAACATCATACCAAGGAGCAGGTTTTCTCCTCACTCACCCCCAAATTTGTGACTTGAAACTTGAGAGTGATCCACAGAACTGCCAAGTGGCACCTATACCTGAACATGACTGGGATTATTTTTGCTGATTTGGAAACTTTTCTTGACCTGATGTACATCTTGACCCTCATTCAATCCCTGTACTTGAATGCTCTGAATAACTGTTCCTGGATTGTCCTCATCTCCAGTATCTGTAGACCTCTCTGTCTCCTGATACTGGCTTGGACTGGAAAATTGACTCACTGTGGTTTTTCCTGGATTTCCTAATAGCCACTCAGTCTGTAGTTTTTCTAGATCTGTTTGAAGGTTTTGTGAGGGGAGTTTGATTATACTTTTTCCAGTTACTCTATCATCTTTTGTGGAATTGTAAAGGACTCAGAGGAAAGTCTCCAGCACCTTGGATATGTACCCCATGAAGTATTTATGAGAAAAAGAATCACATGGGATTGGGAGGCATGGTTAAATTCACATCTGTACCAGAGGAGAGGATAGTAATGTAGGACTAGGCCTAGGAATTCTGTCCCCTGGGCATTGAGCAATGGTGGGAATAGAGGTGATTTTTAAAAGTATAATAGTCACTCCTATTTTTGGTTTTTGTAGACTGAAGACAGAGGTCATGGGATTTGGGGAGTTTAAAGAATTGGAATACTGGGTTGTTTGAAGGGAGAGGAGTTGCAGTGGAGAAGACTGCAAGCCAAGGACTGAATTTACCTGGAAAGAGGGAAAGTGACCAGGTGGTCCAGAGATGACAGCAATAAGGATCTGGAAATGAGAGATGGAACTTTAGAGGAGAAGAGGTAAGTACTGAATGATGGTGGCAGAAGGAGAGTCTAAAAGTGGCTATGGGGAGCAAGGATTATTCCAACTCATCTTCATGGCTTTGTGTGTGAAGAGGGAAGAAAGGAAGAAGCAGCCAGCCTTGGAGAGAAGCCAACATGTTGAGTTTTTCAGGAGGAAACTAGGTTTCAATGAGTACAAGTAAATGGACGGTACATAAGAATATGAGATCTAAGATAAAGAGGAGTTTGCCAACAAGGTATGAAACCATAGGAGAGAGTGGTAAAGAAGGATAGGGACTGAGGAGTGCCAGAGCTAAGTTTACTATGGGGGAGGATCAGGGGACACATGCTGTCTTCCATAAGATCCCTCTTGCTTGAAGAAGAAGAAGAAGAAGAAGAAGAAGAAGAAGAAGAAGAAGAAGAAAGAGAAGGAGAAGGGGGAACATAGTCTAGGCAGTGGCTATGGTGGAAATAAATGTGGAGGTATGAAAATGTAATTTTCGCATCTTTAGGGAACACTGAATAGACACTGGTTTGGGTGGAGTGAAAGGTTTATGTAGCAGAATAGTGAAATACATGGCTGAAAGGGTAGCTTGGGTCACATTCAGGTTGTTGGGGGAAAGCTGTCATGTTACTATTGATCAGGTTGCTAAGGAATTAGTTGTGGTTGGGGGCGAGGGGTTTCTGGTAAAGAGACTAAGGGTCCTTCTGCAAAAAAAGCACCTTTCACTGAAGATCTGTTTATTCTACAATTAAGCCATGGGTACATTTCCCAGCTTAACTGTCAACTATCCTCTATGTAAACCAGGAATGAATATTCCCAGAGCACCAACAGAAGGAAGTTCTTCATAAAAATGAAGCCTGAGGGTGTGAAGTAAAAAACAAAGCCATGTTCACACACATCCAGCAACATCCGCTCTATACAGCCACTGAAGAGACGGAAACACGCTTTAAAAATCTGAGCTGTTGTTAAAACCTTGGTGGTGCACAGATGTTGAGAATTCTGAGACACTGGAGGTTCTTTCCTCTGCCTGGAATACCCTCCTCCCCCACCTCCTCTCTGACTATCCTGACTACAAATCCCAGCTCAGTTCCCAAATTATAGAGAAGTTTAGAACTAGAAGAGACCTCAGAGTTTATCTAGTACAAACCCTTCACTTTCAGGTGAGAAATTGAGACCCAGAAAAGGGAAGGGGCATGTCCAAGGTTATATAGGTAGATACTGAGAGGATTGGGGGTAGCTAGGTGTCACAATGAATAGAGTGCCAGGTCTGGATTCAGGAACCCTCATCTTCCTGAGTTCAAATCTGGCCTCAGACACTTACTATCTCTGTGACACTGGGCAAGTCACTTATCCCAGTTTGCCTCAGTTTCCTCATCTGTAAAATGAGCTGGAGAAGGAAATGGCAAACCACTCCAGTGTCTTTGTAAAGAAAACCTGAACTGAGGTCACAAAGAGTTGGCCATGACTGAAAAACGACTGAACTGACAGGGTCAGAAGTAGAACCCAGCCAGACTTCGGGTCTCCCACTTCAGTGTTCTCTCCACTACGCTATCTTGTCTTTGGAAGCCTATCCTTCCTAGCCAGTACATGTGATGCTTGCCCTGTTTCTCCTATCAACAACAACCACAAAAGTGAATTGATAAACTCATTCAAGGTGAAGGATTACTCATTTAATCCACTACTCCTCACCAGGAGATTTGTTTGCATTCGATGCTTAAAGAAGGCAAGGCTTTAAGCCAAAAGAATAAAATGCCAGTGGTGAGATTTCAAAAATAAATGAGGGAAACATTTTGGAATGAGATATCTTCCCAACACCCCTTAGATCATGCCACAGACGTGTGTACAAAGAGAACCTTGGCATCCGAAGTAATCTAGATAATAGTGAGAACAGGGAATTTTTACTTTATCCTATGGGCATCAGAGAACTTTTGAAGTTTGTTGCTGTTGTTTTGTTTTTGTTGTTTTGGGGGAAAGTATTGAGTTAAGAAAATCAATCTGGTAGCAAGGTCTTGAGAGATCAGAAGAAGAAGGGCCTGGAGAGAAGGGAGCTCATCAAGGAGATTGTTGTAGTAATTCAAGCATGAAAGAATCAATATTTCTATTGGTGTGATAGTTGTGCAAAGAGGAAGGCAGGGATGGGTGTGAAAAATACACTGAAGAAAGAATTGACAGCATAATGGGCTAATATGTTTAGAGCTGGAAGGACCTGAGAAGTTATCTCATCTTTTCATTTTACAGGTCAGATAACTAAGGCCCAGAGAAGTGAAATGATTTGTCCAATGCAGTACCCTCTCTGGATTACTTCCCCAATTTGCATTTGCATGTGTGATTTGGGCCTTCAGAGGTTGACTAATACCCCAGATTCTAGAGACTCAACCCTGTGGAGCTGAACTCCTAACACTATAGTTTATGAGCCCCCATTAATAGAATCTTACTTAACAATCAGCTAGTAGACTTAATTAGTCCTTAGGAAAGGTATTTCTTCTGATGGCATAGCAAGAGCAATAGCTACAAAACATTCTTCATACCCCACCTCACTCCCATAAACATGGGTCTCAGTCTTCCCCAAATACACACAACATTCATGGGAATAGTGAAGTCAAACTTAGAGTATAATGGTAGTGAGGCACATGTGTATGGCACCTGTCTAGCAAAGGAAACTCGCAAAATCTGGTAGTACATGGCCTAGAAGTCTTTTCTTTCTTCATAGAGTCTCATATAGCTTCCCTTGAGGGCAGTATCTCTGCTGGTCAGGTTGCTTGGCTGCCCTTCCAATGTCTGTTCCTCTCCACAGCTTGACTCTCTATTGCCAGATTTAGCTCTTTCATATTGTCCTCCTTCAGGTGGCTTTCTCTCTGTATCTGTCTGATTCCCTCCCGCATTGCTACCTTCTGGTATAGGTACTGCATTCTATAACTACCTCTAGTTCTTGAATTTAAACTTCTGCATGGCTTACTTTGTAACATATAGGTGCCAGGGATCTGCCACTTATGTATGAGTGAGAGCTAACAGAGGGACAGACAAAACATTGCACTAAAGTCAATGCAATATTGAAAGACCTAGAAGAAGGTCTCCAGAGAATGGAGTCAGTCCTCTGTGAAGGACATGAGTCCAGTGGGACATGAAGGCATGGAAAGGTTATGATTTACACTGATTGAAATACACTATTTCATAGAAGTCCATGACAATTAAATTGTTTTCCCATATGATAAAGGGAAAAAAAGAAAAAAATAACACAGAGGAAAATATAATACTAAAACCAAATATGGAAAAAGAAAAGAAATATGGAAAAGAAAAGAAGGTACATCAACCATTATCAGTTCCTTCTACAGGCTGCAACAATTCATGTATTTCCCATTGGTACAGACACCATTGGCTTATTATCATTGTTCTAATGACCGCTGGGTGCTACTGAAGAAGGTGGGAGGTGACCACCAGAGTTTTTCCTGGAAATAATAGAATTTGAATCATGTCTAGGTCTTCACCAGAAAAAAAAAATGTTTAGCTCCCATGTGAGTGCTCAGGCTGACAAGCCATATAATACAAGATAGACTCTCTATTATCCAAAAGAACCTCAAAACAGAAAAGACTTGCACCTGAGTCTATAAATGGTCAAAACAACTTTCTGCCCCTCTCTGGGACTCTACTTTCTTCAGGGGACATAGCTCTTCCCAAAGAACAGGACTTTGCACATGCTGAAGAGGAAGCAGCATCTTGTCTTCCAAGTAATGATACTGAGAATCCATAGATGCTGTCAGCTTAGAGATAACCCAGCAATGACTAGAAGACAGAGAGATAATTAGCAGTGGTGAGGAATATTGAAGCAGCTATTTTTTTTACTTGATAGCAACAATAGAGAGGTCCCAGATCTTCTAACAGCATGTATCCAAGAAGTGACAGAACTTTCCAGGATTTGTTAACTAGAATGGTTACTGTCCATTTCTGATTATTCACATGGGTATAAATAATATCTTAGAAGGAGTGTGGGAGGTTTTGCTAAATATTATGAAATTTGGGGCAAAAGATTTAAGACCTTAAGAAGGCATGTGATATTTTAATCCTGATGTCCATCAAAGGCTATCCATTCAGAAAGGAAATGGAAAATGATTTGGGAAGTATGTCCAAGTATGAGATTTGGGTTTCTGGACCACAGCTTCAAACAAAGCAATGATAGGATCCTGGCTAGGAATGGAATGCACCTAATGAGGGCCAGTAAAACAATATATATATATATATATATATATATATATATATATATATATATATATATACATATAAGTAAAGCCGTTATTAAGCATTCAGTGGGTGTTAGGTATGTGCTACATACTGGGGATAAAAACACAAGAAAAAAGACAATCCCAATGCTCAAGAAGCTTACATCCTAATGGGGGGGGGGGAAGACAACTCATAAAAGGAATCTGGAAAGGGAAATGGAGAAGGGTAACTGAATGTGGGCAAGTTTGTTGGGGATGAGGGTGTTGGAAAAGTCTGGGGAATGAAGAGTGGAACTGTGAATGAAACGAGCATTGCCTGAGCTCCTCTGGAAATTACATTACTAATCAGGCATTCACCGATTCCAAGAGAAGGGCAGAGGCATCTCTGGGATGAGATGGCTGCTGGCAAGCAGGTAGAGAAATTCAGAGACTAAGGGGTGGACATATGTGACTGGTGTCCTGAAAATCTAGTCAAAAAGATATTTAAACTGAAAAATGAGGCCAAGAACTGCTTCTATGTGTGTCCACCAAGCTCAGTACCATGAAGAACAGCAACAGTGAAGAAGGAAGAATTGCAATAGAGGGGCCCAGAAGTTCCCAGGAGACACAAACTGAGAAACGAGCCAATGATAAAACCAATAGCCTAAGATACCTCTGTATAAACACACAAAGCATGGGTAAAAAAAACCAACATGAACTAGAGATTCTAAAATCAAAGAGCCAAGTTTGACCATATGGGTATCATTGAGAGTTGATGGGATGAGACCAGTTCTTTGAATATTTCTTTGGGGTGGTTATACTTTATTCGAAAGAAAAAAAGATAGATAATTGGCAGGGAGCCTGGAGGGAAGAGTAACATTATATTTTAAGAAAATATGGAGATTTTGCCAAATGCTTTACTCCACAGTGTCTTCTATTCTTATGCCTCATCATGATCCTGGCTTCTGGAAAGCTATGCCAGGGGAGCACAAATTTAGGTAGTCTCTATCAAGACTGAAAATCTTTATATAGTTCCAGGAACAGTTTGAAGTTTTTCAGGATTATCCATTATAGCCACTACTATTCAACATTGTATTAAAAACACTAGCTATACAGCTTTTATTTTGTAGTAGCTAAGAGGAAATTGAGGGGATGCCAATCAGTTGGGGAATGACTGAACAAGTTGTAGTATACGATTGTAATGGAATATTATTATGCTAGAAGAAATGACAAGCAAGATGATTTTAGAAAAACTTGGAAAGGCTTACATGAACCGATGCAAAGTGAAATGAGCAGAACCAGAAGAACATTGTACGCAGTAACGGCAATATTGTATGATGAAGACCTATGAATGACATGGCTATTCTCAGCAATATAATGATACAAGACAATCCCAAAGGACTCATTAAATTAGGGGACCTGTCAGATCTATGGATAAGAGAAAAGTTTATGACCAAATAAGAGATAGAAAGGGTCACAGGAAGTAAAATGGATAATTATGATTACATGAAACTAAAAGGCTTTTGCCCAATGAAAACTAATGTGGCCAAAATTAGAAGGAAAACAGGAAACTGAGAGGAAAAACTTTTACAGAAAGTTTTTCTGGTATAAATGTATAGGGAACTGGGTCAAATTTATAAAAACAAGAGCCATTCCCCAATTGATAAATGGTCAAGGATATAAACAGGCAGTTTTCAGATGAAGAAATCAAAGCTGTCAAGGGTCATATGAAAAAATGTTCTAAATCACTATTGATTAGAGAAATGCAAATTATAGCAACTCTGAGGTACTACTTCATACCTATCAGATTGGCCAACAGGACAGAAAAGGAAAATGACTAATGCTTGAGGGCATGTGGAAAAATTGGAATGCTAATACACTGTTGTCTTTGAGGGTAATCGACAGGTACATGGTGGGTATGAGATAGTTGCAACATGTAAAAAATAAGAAACTTTGAATAAGAATCAGAGTAAAAGATGTCATTAGGGAAACATTTGAAAAAAGAAAAAGGTCTAATTAGAGGTGAGAGCTAGAGAAAACTGGTGGATAGCCTATACATTCCACTGTTATCCTTAAACTTTTAAGAGGAAATGAGAAGACCTCTGGCATATTAGTTGAACCCCATGTGTCAAACTTGTGGAAAGATGTGTTCAACAGTTGTACAGAATGGACTGATATGGATGGGTTGCTATCACATCTTTGGAGGGAATGTCCATATCAGCAAGATAACAGATCCATTTCAGTATAATCATGTAAGGAAATGTGAACCAAACTTAAGTGAGAAGAATAATGGAAGATATTTAGTTTGAAATCAATTGAGGGGAAAAAATAAAAGTGGTATTTTCATCAAGTCATGCTATAGACTACATAGAAAAAGGAGAGAGATGAAGAGTAAAGATATACAGAAAAAAATAAGTACAAATACGTACAGTTAAAAATTAGTAGACTTGTTAACTGGCATTTAGGGTATGTATACGGAGGTATTGGGAAATCAGAGTTACCTGAGTGCCAATTTTGGAGGACCTTGAGTACCAGGGGACCTGCATTACCAGAACACAGCCCTTGTTCCTCTAATATAGCAGTATCTATTGACCCTGACTGAATCCTGCATATATGAAGATGATGCCACCACTCTACCCTCGATAGGGCATGTACATATAGAGCAGCTCAAAGCCTTATTGCTGGCTCTTAATAAAGGGAGGGATATAGACTAAGTGAATGAAGGATAATGATCTTGCCTCCTTCACTCAACTTTTGTTCTGGCTCAAATTCATTTACTTGCCAAGCCTTAGAGGTGTTCCATAATTTCTAACCCCAAATCAGAGAGTTATCTGGGATAATGGATAATTCAATCCCAGTCACAAGGAATTAAAAGAGAAGACTTGATCTTAGCCTGGGGACACTCAGTTGGTTTTAGTTTAACAACCTTTTAGCTAGGGGATTGTGGCTCATAGACTGACTGTGGTTAAGGAGCTGCCAGCTTGACCTCATTTGAGTAAGGACACTAATATATTGTTGGTGGAGTTGTGAACTAGTTCACCTATTCTGGAGAACAATTTGGAACTACACCCAAAGGACTATGTAAAACCCTTTGACTCAGCAGTACCACTACATCTGTATGCTAAGGAGATAAAGGAAAAGAGAAAAAGACCTATTTAAACAAAAATATTCATAGCAGTCACTCCACCCCAATAGAGGGGAGTTGAAGTAGCCAGCAGGTAACCCTAAAGATGTGTGCCCAGATGTTAGTTGTAGAAAGTAGCTCTGCAACCACTTACTCAATGGAGTAATGTCTGGAAAGGTCAATGTGAGACCAGTGAAACACCATCCCAGCAGAAACTAAACTACAGCCCCAACAAGAATCGTTCAATGAAGTCATCTGAAGACATGGGTAGCCCTACAGAAGTCTGAGTTGTTCCTCCATGAATATGAATATGTTCCTCCATCTGAGATAGGTGCTCCCTATATGTGTCCTGGTTAAACATGGTTTTTATTGTGTTCCCTTCACAAAAGCTCCCTAGGTATCTCCTTGCTTTCCTCTGACAATGGAAAAGTATGTCTCGAACTTATGGGGAAGATGTTCTATTGCTACTTTTCTTACTCTATTATTTCACTAAATGCCTTTGATTTGAATTAGTTGTGTGCCCTGGTTAACTATTAACAACAAACATAGGGATAGAGGTTTGTGAACTATGGTATTTGAGTAGATGAGGACTGAAAGAGAACTTTGAATTTAGGGTGGCTTTTCTGGGGGCTCCATATGCAAGACTGGGGGCCCCAGGTGTTATATACAACAGCTTCTTCTTCTGTAATAGAAATAGGTTGACCTGAACTATCCTAAGTTTGAATTTGATTTAGTAGGTAATGAGTAGACATTAATGGGTTTTTACTGGAGAGAGAGTTATATCATGTGATCAGCATTAGGAACATTAATATGGCAGTGGTATATAGGAAGAATTGAAGGGAGGAGAGACAGAAGGCAATGAATTATGAAGCTATTGCATTAGTCTTAGCAAGAGGTAACAGGGACATGAACCTTAGTTCCACCCTAAGCCAGTGGCAGTATGAGCCAAGAAGGGAGCAGGATACAATAGATATTTCAAGGGAAAAATCCACAGAGCTTGGTAACTGATTTAATGTGTGAGGAAAGGGACAAAGAGAATCAAATATCGGTTGGCAGTTTTGAGTCTGGGTGCCTGGGGAAATGGTGGTGCTATGGATTAAAATGAGAAAGTCTCAAGACACAGTTTTGTGGATATTTCCAAAGAAATTCTTCCTGTTTCCTTTTACATTAATATAAGATGCCTCAGCTTCTTCATTGTTCCTACCCCTTTCCCCAGTCCAGTTCTAGGCAATTACTGACCTTCCCCTTTGTCTTTCTGAGAAGCCATAACTTAGGTGAGCAAAGGTTGCTTGCTACCTCAAGCATTTAAATGATGGCCTCCACAGCCTTTGCACTGAGAAATAAACTGCTTTCCCAAACAAGACAAAGATTATCTTCTCATGCAAACCACCCTCATACTAAATCATGGAGTGGGGGTGGGGGTGGGGAGAGAGAAAAGAACTATAAAATGAATACAAAATGTAAAAACTCAAAAGTTTCCAGAGTTCCCACAAATATCGATGGAATTTAGGGTATCAGCTAACTTAGGCAACAGTCCCACACTCCCTTCCCCAGGCCCTGCTCTGGGAGTTATACCATCCTACCCTATGGGTAAGTGGTGGGCCTTCTCATACAGCCTGGACAGTGCCACCTTTATGGTTTTTGCCAAGTTGTTAGGGCCTTCTGTGACATAGAATTTAGGATCCTACCCACCAACAGCCTCTTGGAAGCACAATGAGTAAGAGTAGTGGGTTTTAGCCAAACCTTTCCCTCCAGGGGAAAAAAAAAAGAAGAGAAAATCTCATCATTCAAAGCCTAGGATGTAGGCAGAGTAGAAGACTGCCTCTTTGGCCTGATTTATTCATTCATTCAACAAGCATTTATTTATTATTAAGCACCTACTATTTGCCAGTATTGCATTAGATCCTAGGAATACCGTGAATTTGAGGAAAATGAAAAATTATCTGACAAGTCCCAGCACTGCTTTCTCCTCCTACCTGATCTGAAAATCCAAACATTAATCCATTCGATGATCTAGAAAGTGAAACTAAATATGCTATCTGCAAGTCTACATTAAAATACATAAAGAATCTGATTGTTGGTGCTAGAAGAGACCTTACAGCTCATCTAGCACACAAATCTCTCAGAAGAGACATAACTAACTCAAGGTCACACAGCTAGTCAGGGACAAACCCAGACTAGAACCCAGGTTTTCTGACTCCTGATGTGATACTCTTTCCACTGTCTCATCAATGTGAGAAGGGAGTGAGGAGTCTGGAGCACGCTCTATGAGCAAACAGTTAATACATGCTTGTTGACTACTCTAGAACTTTGCTATGAGCACATCTGCCCAAGGAACCAAGACCCCAAGGATCAGGAGAATTTTGGAGTCCCAGAATGTCCCAATGAATCCAAGAAAGATGTGGAAGCATGGAGTAGCAGCCCGCAGCTCACCAATGTGGCAGACTCACTGTTGAAGCATATACTCTGGGCACATCAGTGTTTGTGCTTCTGAGATCTTCCTGCTCAACTTCTGGAAGGGATCTTGGCTAATCCTAGTTTCAAGCATCCCAGTGGATTATGTTCTAGCTCAGCATTCCTGGACTTTCCCCTGGAGCTGCTGAATAGCAGACAGTCAAATCAAGCATCCCAAACTTGCAAAGGAATTCAGCCTCTCCTCCTTACTGATGCAATCCTGTTTCAGATTTCTGGAGCTCTTCACATGCATTCTCTCATGGGATCCTCACAACAACTTTGAGATGTTAGTGTTCGTATTATTCCTATCTCATAGGTAATATATGTCTGAGCTGGGATTTAAACCCAACTCTTCCTGCTGCCTTAAGAAGGAGGCATCATGAATAGTAGAAACAACTGGCTCTAAACCCAAAAGATCTGAGTTCAAATCCCATCTTTGACATTTATTCCTTGTTCATCTAACCTCCCTGGGCCTTAGTTATCTCACCTTGAAAATGAGAGGGTTGGACCAGATGGCTTCTGAGGTCCTCCCCACCTCTTTAGACCTATGGTTCTCTGGCTTCTTGCCCAGTGCTATGTGGATAATGCTGCACTTCTTGCCTAGGGCAGCTTCCCAGGGGAAAGAGCCCACTGTTGAGTTCCAACCTTGGTGGTAGGCGTGCCTTAGCTGGTTCAGGAGATCGACCAAAATCCATACTGCCTTGGCAGCAATTTTATCTGAGGGGGTTGGGAAGACGAAGAGCATCTGTTCTCTTCATATTTCATTTGGAAGTATGTCTATGTGGATATGAGACAGCCACGAGAAAAATATTTTAAATCGTTTATGATGATAGGACTGCTGCTTTACTAGAGGAGATTGTAAGTTATGTAATTGTACTAGGCACTGACTCTGAAGTCAGAGGAGCCAGGGTTCAAATCTAGCTTCTGACACCACCTATGTGGCCTTGTACAAATCGCTTAACTCCTTTAGTCTTCAAGGTCCTCCTCTGTAAAAGGAGAAAGTTGGATTATTGACCAATCAATCAACATCTATTAAGCATCTACTATGTGCCAGACACTGTGGATCAGATGGCTACTGAAGCTTTTGCAACTCTTGATTGAAGCTCCATGGTCCTAGATCTACCAGTATCTTCTTCTGGGATCTTGGATAAGGCACTTCAATTCAATTTAATTCAATTCAATTGAGTGTTTGTTATCTAAGTGGCATGGAGATAAAGTGATGGATTTGGAGTGAGGAAGTCCTGAGTTCAAAACCTGCCTCAGAAACTTACTAGTCGTATGACCCTAGGGGCAAGTTACTTAACAATTCTCAGTCTCAATTTACTCATCTCTAAAATGAGGATAAATAATAGCCCTTACTACCTGGGGCTGTTGTGAGGATCAAATAAGATAGGTACAGAGTGCTTTATAAAACCACTTATAACCTTAAAGTATTATATAAATAATAGCTATTATGATCATTATTATTATTATCTACTATGTCCAAGGCTCAGCAAGGCACTGTGCTAGGTGCTTAGGAGTCAATGACAAAAAAATTATAAGAAACTCCATCCTGAAGGGCTTCCATTTCCATACACACACACACGCATATATATTTGGCATAGCATATAATTTATTTTATTTTTAATTTATGGAATAAAACAAGCATTTTCATAACAGTACAATTTTAAAAAAGATAATGGCACATGAAACTGCAAACCTATTATGTACAGCTTGCTATGCCTTTTAAATATATGATAAAGTTATCATGTAAAGTTCTTTTTTTTCCCTTTTTCTTTTTTTTCTTCCCTCTCCCCCTAGACATGGCTATCATCAGACACAAATAAGTACATATGTGTAAAATTATTCTGCACATATTTCTATTGATCAGCTTTTTCTCTGGATGCAGATAGATTACCATTTCCTTATATTTTAATGGAAATTTAATTTTCAACTTGCCTAACTCCCAGAAGAACAGTGAGGATCAAATAGAATATAGAGGCAAACAGAGAAAAAAGAGTTTAAAAATGACATCTAAATGTAAAATATTGAACTTCTCCAATAGTTCAAGAATCTGTAATTCCACTGGTAAAATTCATGTCCTCCTCTCTGTCCTGCTCCCTTCCCCCAAAGCTCAGCCCCTCTTTCAAAGTTGTTTGACCAAACAAATAACCCCCAACCCTTCAGCCAACCTCGTGAAGAACCTGTTCTCACTTAGGCCCACAAACAACAGGGCCTATAGTCAAAGCTTTTCCAGCTTGATAGGACCACCAAAGGTTCCCCCCTGCTGATACTTTTTAAGAACATAGATTCTTTCTGAATCATATCTTGAATAATCTACCTTTTAAAAATTAATGCATATGAACATACATTGAAGTAGACCAACAGTCTTAAAAAGAAAACTCATAATTGAAACATCATTTTTATCTTTTGTCTCATGGTATTCCAGGAAAGTAGAAGTCTCTCTTGCTCCCTTCCCTATTTCACAATTGAGGAAACAGACACAGAGAAAATAGTCTGTCACATAATAAAGTGGTTGAAAAATTACAACTCAGTTCTCCTTCTCCCCACTCATTATTCATTCAATATAGACATATTGTCAGAGATTATCTCTTATTTAGATACCTTTCTTCTTATAGGCACAGGAGTTGTTAACCTTGAATCTGTGAACTGTTCCAAAAGCAAATTTTGATAGTTATATTTTAATGCAATTTATTTCTTTTGTCACCTTGTGCATTTTATTTTATATTATATATTATAATATAATATAATATGATATGATATGATGTGACATAATATAATATAACATAACATAATATATAAAATATAACTTATGTTATAATTATATTATATTTTAAATATTAAGAAACTATTCTGAGAAGAGGTCCATAGGCTTCATGAGATTGCTAAAGGAGTCCATGACACACACAAAAAAATTAAGAACTGATGTTTTAGGGAGATTCCGCTTAGCATGAAAAATAGTTTTCTAAAAATGGCCCTATAAGTCTAAATGCCCTTATCAGAAAACCTGGGAAAACTAACCTTCCTCCAGGAGCTTCTATTACCTAATCTCTGGGCTTCCATCTCCTTATCATAATGGTGGAGCTAGACCAAATGGTCCCTGAGGCTTCTTTCATTTTTAACCTTCTATGAATCTATAGATTAGTCTTGCCAGTCGTGAAATCCACACAAACATTAAATTATTGTTATTATTAAATACCTCTATTATTTTCCTGTCCACATTTATATTTTAGCTTACAGTGCTAATGAGGCCAAATTCATTGGTTGTATCCCTTTCTGCTACTGAACCACATCTCTAATCTGGTCTACCTATCCTGTAAATACGTGGCCTTAGTGACAAGTAGGACTGGGCAAGAGAACCTAGGCCACTTCGAGGATTCTATCTCTACTCCTTGAAAAATAACCTGAAACATGTGTCCTGCTGATGAAAGATCAGCAGCGTTGTCCTTGTGTATGGCACATGGCTCTTGGAGAATCTGTGAAGCTGATCATATAGTGATCCTGTAGAAATAACATCTGTTGTCCCAAACGAGCTCTCTTATGCTAGATGGTACAGAAGATAGAGTGCTGGGCCTAGAGTAAGGAAGACTCATCTTTCTGAGTTCAAATCTGGCCTCAGCACCTACCAGCTGTGTGACCTTGGGCAAGTCACTTAACCCTGCTTGCCTCAATTTCCTCATATGTAAAATGAGCTGGAGAAGGAAATGGCAAACCACTCTAGTATCTTTGCCGAGAAAACCCCAAATGGGGTCACAGAGAGTCAGGCATGACTGAAAACAATTGAACAAACATGAGAGGGGGAAGACATTCTAAGGCAGGGCTCTTTCCTCATCTTTCACTGGGCCTTAAACAGAACAGGACAGAGAGTGGGGTGCGGTTCATGTTAGGAAGGTAGCATCACAGTATGGGAAGCTGATACGCCAGATTTGGGTGTTTCAAACCGCATATGATCAATGACTAAACGACACCCATCTTTCCCAAGAACTTGATTTGCAATTTGATACAATCGGCACCTTGCCTCCCCGTACAAGGCTCTGGTCTGCCGCTGCCAAACATCCCATGGCACTGACATTCAGATCGCTACAGCAGCTACAGAAGGGACCTGCTTCAGAGACTGCCAAGTACTTGATACTCAAAGTGGGGATTGTTCTTATCTAAACTTTGAGTCTATCTCACAGCACTCCTCATACCTGTTCATCGGAATGGATGAAGAAACTGAGGCTCAAAGGTCATGCCCAAGGTCATGAAGCAAAGTAGATTATTGGACTTAGGGTCAAGAAGACTTGAGTTCAAATCTTGTCTCAGATACATATCCAGCAGTGTGAGCCTGGGCAAATTCCTTAACCGCTCCGTGCCTCAATTTCTTCATCTGTCATATAAAGGGACTGGGCTTGAGATCCCTTCTAGCTCAAAATCTGATTCCATGATTAGTCAAAGGGTCCACATCAGAACTTGGGTTATCTGACTTTCAGTCGACCACAGCACAGTGGTGCTGCAGTGCCAGGGGTCTGCAGCAGTCCATCCTTTCCCCTAAAACCTTATTTTCTAAAGTTTGTAGTGCAAACCAATCCTAATACAGCTTGGGCTCCTGGTGTGACACCTAAATACAGCAGCTGCCTGGAAAGACAAGGTCAACCTCTGAAGAGGTGTTGGTCCAGTGCCCAGCCTCAGGCTGCTAAAGGGCACTCTGGGGACTGTCAAATGACTTCCACAAACATTTTTCCTTGAATTTTCCTGAGTTCTTTTTGTACTTTGTATTCTGCTTATCACTCTGTAGGGCTTTTCAGGGCAGATGTTTGCTACTTAGTAGACAGAGTTTGCTTTGGATTTTGTATTTTGCCCTGAATTAGGGAGCTGGAAGGGAGAAAGTTTGGACCAATGACACCAGTGGGCTGCTGTGTTGGAGGCGAGTCATTTTCAAAGTCAGAAGTACAGTGTGCCCAAGGCCAAGCTGTGAAGTCAGCGAAGAGGCAGGCCCAGGAACAGACTGCAAAGTAGAGCAGGGAGCTGGGTGGGAGGTAAAAGACCCACTCAAGCACCGTGACAATATAAGCTACTTCATAGTCCTCTGAGCCCTTTACATCCTCATCCAAAAATCATTCTTGCCCTGCCTCCTTCGTAAGACCGTTTTGAAGAAAGGTGCTTTGTAAATGACAAATGACATATAAATGGAGAGGCAGAGGGCAGGCAGAAAGAGGAAGAGCTGTATTCAAATCCTGCTTCTGATACGTAGCAGTTGAGTGACCAAGACAATTCTTTTAGCTTGTAGAGATCCCGTGGTATAGTGGAAAGAACACTGACTCCGTACTGAGAGGGCTTGGGCTCAGGTCCCACCCTTTGCGCTCACTTGCTGTTTCTGTAGAAGTTTTTTTCAATCTTGTCCGACTCTTCATGACCCGTTTTGGATCTTCTAGGCAAAGATTCTGAAGTGGTTTGCCATTTCCTTCTCCAGCTCATTTTACAGATGAGGAAATTGAGGCAAACAGGGTTAAGGGACTTGCCCAGGGTCACACAGCCAGTAAGTGTCTGAGGCCAGATTTGAGTTCAGGAAGGTTAGTGTTCCTGACTGCAGGCCCACTGCTCTGTGCCCTATGGCACCACCTAGCTGCCCAACTTCCTAAGTAAACAGACAAAAAACCGTTTAACCTCCCTGGTCATGGGTCTTCTCACTGGCAAAATGAAGGAATTGAACTGGCTAGTCTTTGAGATCCCTTCAAGCTCTTGCAAGAGGCAACTTTAAGTTACAGATGATTTCCCCATTGACATTGGCAGGGAAAATTTTACAAACCAGGAGCTCCCTAAACAAATGAATTTATAGGTCCAGCACCCCATCCCCTCCAAATTTCAGCTATTAGTCCTTAGGGACTTGAGCTACCTCCTTCAGCAGCTGTGTCCTTCTCCACAGAGTTCCTCTATTTTTTTTTTTTGGAATTCTCTTCCTTTTTGGAAAGAGGAGGAAGAGGAACAGAAGGAGGAGGAGGAACAGGAGGAAGAGTTGGAGGAGAAGTAGAGGGAGGAGGAAGAGGAGAAGGAGAAAAAAGAGAAGGAGAAGAAGGAGAAGGAGGAGAAAGAGGAGAAGGAGAAGGAGAAGGAGGAGAAAGAAGAGAAGGAGAAGAAGGAGAAGAAGAAGAAGAAGAAGAAGAAGAAGAAGAAGAAGAAGAAGAAGAAGAAGAAGGAGGAGGAGGAGGAGGAGGAGGAGGAGGAGGAGGAGGAGGAGGAGGAGGAGGAGGAGGAGGAGGAGGAGGAGGAAAAGAAGGATGAAGAGGAGGGAAAAAGGAAAGGAGGAAGAAAGGAAGGAAGAAAAGTATGTGATCAATTTATTCACCCAGGTATGTTAAAGAGAAAAGTTTCATTTTAATAGAGACCAAAGGCTTAAGCAAAAGCTATAAAATTCAAAGATAGAGCTTCAGACATAACCAGTGAAGAGGGAAGAAGCTTTCAGCAAGCTCCTATTGACTCCTGACATCAGTGTGTAGGTGGCTGCTTATTCTACATATGCATGAGGCTAGAGAAGGACTGATGGTGGCTGGAGTTTTACCTTCTGCCCAAGACGAGGACAATCCTGCTGTCCTCTGACACAACCAGACCACATTTAGAGTATTGTGCTCTATCCTAGACACCACATTTTAGGAAAGATGTTGATATGCTTGAGAATGTCCAAAGGAAGACAACCAGGATTGGTGAAGGGCTTCAAGTTCATGCCATACAAGAATTTTTGAAGTGCCTTGAAATGTTTTTCCTGGGGAAGGGAAGACAAGATAGTTATCTTCAAATATTCAAAGGGCTATCAATCAAAAGAGGGATCAGACTTATTTACTTGGGTCCCTGAGAACACTAAACTTGCAGTCAGGAAGACTTAAGATCAATGCTTATTAGCTGTGAAACCTGGGCAGATCAGTTAACCTCTCTGGACCTCTGTTACCTCATCTATAAAATGAGGAGTTGGATTGAACACACTTCAAAAGCCCCTTCCACCCCAAATCTATGAGACTAAGAACCTATGAATACAGAGTAGTAGTTAGAAACTATAAAGTGGGGGCAGCTAGGTGGTGCAGTGAGTAGAGCACCAGCCCTGGAGTCAGGAGGACCTGAATTCAAATCCAGCCTCAGACACTTGACACACTTACTGTGTAACCTTAGGCAAGCCACTTAACCCCTAATTGCCCTGCCTTCCCCGCTCCAAAGGAAAAAAAAAGAAACTATAAAGTGGCAATTTAGGCTTGAGGGAAGGAACATTACCTAACAACTAGGGCTATCCCAAAGTAGAATGAACTGTCTTAGAAGGTAGCGAATTCTCCATCACTGGAGGTCTTCAAGAAAAGGCTGGAAGATCACTTGTCCACAATGTTATAGAGAGCATTCTTGCCCTTCCACATCACAACTTTCCCCATTGTGGTTTCCATATATCGTGAGTAGACATAAGAAATTCAACGGGAAATTTTTGGAAGCTTTGCAGAAGCCGCAGACGACAAATGAAGGCTAGCAGATGACACAGAGCCTATGACCAAATACTTAACTCGAATTTTACGATAAGGTACTGTAAACACCTTCTGAAAAAAAGAAAAGAAAAGAAAAGAAAAAATCCAGACTTCTTCTCTGGTAAGCCAAAAAATTTTACATGGATTTTCCAGATCACAGAGGTACCACACCCCTAATTCCCGCAATGTGGAAGGAATAACGGTAGTTTGCTTTGTTTTTTGTATTTTGCTCTGTATTGGAGAGCTGGAAGGGCAAAAGTTCGGGACTAGTAAGCTTTGGGATCACTAGCTCATGTATCTGTCTCTTGAAGTCACATGTTTTAGACACAGAACAGACAGTTCTGTAAGTGGAGTCCATTTGTACATTATTTTAAGCAAAAACTTAAGAAAATGGAAGGATTCACCAGGAACTCAATGAAATAATTAATGAAGTCCAGAATGTACACCTAGAACACCAGACTGAACCACAGCAGGATCTGCATTGAACTAAAAGCATTTCATACAGTGACTAGCACATAGTAGGTGCTATGTAAATGCTTATTCTTTTCCTTCCTTTTCTTCCCCTCCTAAAAGGTCTCTTAGAATCTTTATCCTCTTTCAAGTCTCAACTCAGGTACTTCTTCCCACTAGAAGCTGTACCTTGTCTCCTTAATAGTTAGGACTCCCCAGCAATTAAAGGATATTTATTGACTTATCTGTTTACATGCCGTGTCCCCCGAGATGTCAGCTCCTGGAGGACATGAACTATTCATAGAAGCATGTTCTTGTTGTTGCTATTATTGCTTATCCTTCATTTAGAAGAGGACCAATGACATCTCAGGTGAAAAGGATTTAAGAGTTGCACAAAGTTGTCAGCCTCACTCTCTCTTCCAAAGTCATTGAAGTCCAGCGGCAAGACCAAAGTCAAGACAACTGGTGATGGCCTAGAATCTGGTGGATGACCTTGGCATCTTCAATGTCTGACCAAGCTCTAAGTGTTGCATAGCAGCCACTTCAGCTGCCTTCATGGCCATTGAAACAAATTGTTTTCATCCACTCATTCCATCAGGGAAAGTCCTCACATGCTTGTGGTAGACATCCATCTAACTCATCCATCTAACTGTCAGTTACCCTCGATCATCTGCCCACATGGTTTTATTGGGATGTGCTCACACTATAGCTTCTTGTAGCTCCAGGTGAGAGTTGGGTGGCAAATGGACACCATCCAAAGATGGACGCCACCAAGGGTGGATGAGCAGCCCTGAAAAGGTCTCAGCAAGCCTTCTCACCAGAGGTGTTAGTGCTCCATGAACACTTTTACATTTTTCATAGAAGCACAGTTAGAACTTGAAGGAAATTTAGAGATTATCTAATCATAGGATCATAAGCTTATAGATCTACAGTCGAATCTCAGAGGCAATCTAGTCTATTTCTCTCATTTTACAGATAAGGAAACTGAGGCTGAGGATCAGAAGTAGGATTTGAACCCTGGTCCTTGGACTCCAGAGCTAGTTCTTTTTTCACTGTACGAGGTAGCCCATGGGAGTTGTAGCCAACTGGATTGCATATGATAAGAGAGATTAGAAGAGGCAGGCCCATATTAGAAAATAGTACACCCATGAAGAGTGAGACTGTGGAATGCCCATGCAATTCTAATTTCTAACTTCCTTGGGGACTCACAAGTCAAAGGACCAAGAAGGCTTTGAATTCTGACTCTGCTACATTCTATATGTATGACCTTGAACACATTGCTTCCCTTTCCTCACCTACAAAAAGAAAAGTGCACATGAGATCATTTCTGAGTTTTCATCTAGTCCAGTAAGTCTATGAGTCTTTGTCTTCTCTTAGAATCAAGGAGCTAAAAGGCACCTTATGAATGACCTGATCCAATCCTGCCTCATTTTGCACATGAGAAAAAAGGAAAGGGAAGAAAGGAAGAAAACAAGCATCTATTAAGCACCTACAATGTGCCTAAATGCTCTATGAATGTTATCCCATTTGATCCTCACAACTCTAGAAAGAAAGTGCTATTATTGTCCCTATTTTACAGCTTAGGAAACTGAGGCAGAGGTTAAACAACTTGTCTAAGGTCACACAGCTAGTAAGTGTGTAAAGCTGCATTTGAACTCCTATCTTCCGGACTCCAGAATAGTGCTCTATCTACTGGACCACCCAGCTGCCCCCTGGGGAAAGTGTCTTATCTAATGTGAGTGTCTTAGTGTCTAGCAAGAAGATTCAAGACGGGAATCCAGATAATTTGAGTCCTGATACTATATGCTGTCCACTATCCCACATTGCCTCATTCATTTAGTGCACAGTTATCAAACATCTACCGTATGCTGATCCCTGTGCTGGGAATTGTGGAAAATATAAGAGGGGGATTGATCCCTTTGAGGAGCTTACAGTCTAGCTGGATTGGATTAGACAGGAGTGATGACAACTGGCAACTCCAAATCACTTTGTAAGCACTTCACTCACAACAGCCCTGTGAGATAATAAAGGTATTATTGGTTCCAATTTAGAGGTGAGTAAACTGAGCCTCAGGGAATTTAATGATTTGTGCATGGTCACACAGCTAGTAAGTGTTACAGCCAGGATTAGAATCCAGGTTTTCTGGATCCAAGTCTAGGAGGATTCTTGATACTATCCTGCATTATATGTGTAAAAGTCACCAATGATACCAAGCAGAAAATAACAATTTCATTCAACAAACACTCTTTAGATATCTGTTATGTGAAAAGGATGCTGGAAACACAAAGGGAAAAATAATAATAATAATGCCTGTCCTTAACGAGCTTTCATCCTATTAGGGAGTGCTCTTTTATTCATTCACTTAAGTACATACAAACTTGTAAAGAAAGAAAGGGAGTGTTAATAACCTGGAGGATCAGGAAAAAGTCCTCTGTCGGATGGAGCACCTGAACTGTGCTTTGACAGAAAGGCTTTCTAGGAAGTAAAGGTGAGGAAGTGGTGCATTTCAGCAGATGGCACTGTGGAGCACTGCCCCACTCTGGAAGACCTGAGTTCAAATTCAGCATCAGTCACTGACTCTGTGATCCTGGATAAGTCACTTAGCTTCTATCTGTCTCAATTTCCTCATCTACAAAATGGAGAAAATTACAGCATCTCTGTCTCTCTCTCTCTGTCTCTGTCTCTCTCTCTCTCTGCCTCTCTGTCTCTCTGTCTCTGTCTGTCTGTCTGTCTGTGTCTCTGTGTCTCTGTGTCTCTGTGTCTCTGTCTCTGTCTCTCTCTCTCTTTCTCTCTCTCTCTCTGTCTCTCTCTCTGTCTTGCTCTCTTTCTATTACTATGAGGACAATATGAGATATTTGTAAAGTCCCTCACGAACCTTAAAACACTATATAAATTCTAGCTGTCATCACTATTACTGTTGTTATACAAAGGTTCTTATTCAGAAATGAATGATTTGTATGAATCACAGCTAAATGGAAAGTTTGATGAGAACCGTGGGTATGTGAAGGGAATTAAGAAACAAGACTGGAAATGTTGTTGTTTCTTCTCAAAGACTCTGCAGTGGTTTGCCATTTCCTTCTCCAGCTCATTTTTTACAGATGAGGAACTGAGGCGAACAGGGGTAAGTGACTTGCCTAGGGTCACACAGCTAGTAAGTGTCTGAGGCTGGATTTGAACTCAGGAAGATGATTCCACGATTCTAGTCCAGGCACTCTATCCACTGTGTCACCTAGCTGCCCTATTGGAAATGTAGGTGGGAGCTTTAAGTACCAAACAAGCGACTGTGATATTTTTTTCCCTAGAGATATTAGGGAGCCACTGAAGATTCTTGGAGACGATGACCATCCTATCTAACCGTGTTTTAGGAATGTGAACTCACTAGTCATGTGAAAAGGCTAAAGGCAAAGGGGCTGAGCAAGAGGCAATGAGGCCCTAAACTAGGGTAGTGTCTGTGTGAGAGTCTGTGTTGTAGCAATGTTGTAGAGAGAGACTGGAGAAGATGGAGGAGACAAGAAGAATCAAAGATGACAAGTACCAAATGACCATCACAGGGTCGAAGTGTAATAGACTTAATGTGGAATGAGGGGGTTGGCCAATGAGGAAGGACCCAGTCTTTTATGTATGCACAGATATTCGCTGTCTGGTTTCAAACCTCAAAGAATAGGCAGATAGTTCCTTCCTGGTTTCAATCCTTGAAACATGCATAGTTATTCTTACAACCAGTTACAAACTTTGGTGAGCTTACTTTCAGCCATGAATAACAGGATTTGGTACCATGTGACCATGAAAAGTCTTTTAATTGACTGAAGAGTCAGAAAAAAAAAACCTGATGATTCAAGAAGTGCTGAGCTGGAATTGAGTGACCATGCAAAAGTAACAAGTCTCCACACTATAGAGCCCCCTCTAGGGCCACTCCTCAACCTAGGAACTCCTCTCCTAGTTTGAGGTTCCCAGAGGGATGGTTGCTACTACATTCAGGATGGGTGTAACTTTAAAGGGATCAAGGCTCCTAACATCATAGTTCTGGAACCACCACGGGAATGTTCTCCATTATCAATCAGCCAGTAGACAACATTGTCTTTAGTCAAAGACTCAGTTTCTTCCATTTTTTTTCTCCTGATTGGCCCTGCTTCTCTTGAATAGCCTGGGGTCTTTAGCATAGAGCTGGGCCAAGACAGGAGAGAACATTAATTTCAGGGCCAAGAGTTGGGACATACCCCTTGTCCACAAATGTTCTCTACTCATGTACATTGCTTCATTGTACTTTAAATATGAGCCTACTCTCCCAAGGGACCTCCTTTGTGCAATGGGCAAACGCATCCCCAATGTGGTAACAATGCTTTGTACTTCTAAAATTGTGTAGCAAGAACAAAACAGTATAAAAATGCTTTTACACTATTAATTTGCTTAGTTTATCCAGCCCACTCTCCTAGAGGACTCAGAGGTGAATATCATCAGCCCAATGGCTACCCAAATTACTTTGTTCTTGCTATACTTTCTTAGTAAATTTCTTTTCTAAAAGCTAATGGAATCTACTAGCTTGTTGATAATGGAGAGCTGCCCATTGGGGATTCAGCAGCTATGGCATTAGAAGTTACAACCACTAGGCATTACCCCTGAGGGTAGAAGCAAACATCCCTCTGGGGACCTCAAATTGTAAAAGCAAGTGTTCAGGTGGAGGGGTCAATGAGAGGGGTACCACAGACGTGACCATATTAAGGTTTTAGAGGAGAATTTGATCAAAGTAGGCTAGAATGAAGAGGAAGATTTCCTAGAGGAGGTGAGATGAGTCAAACTCTGAATGATGCATGAGATTTACATGCTAGAAGGGAAATTGAATTCCAAAAGGTTGACCAGCCTCTCAGCCCACGTGAACCTTTGGGGCATTCCTATCAGCACTGGGCTGAGCCTCAGTACGCAAAGGGTTAAAGATGACTGGCCTGACTAATAATAGCCTGATGGAAGCTGAACTTTAAGGATAAAAGCCACCATGGGCTATTTTAGGTGCCCAGTCACACGGAGTAATGGGATTGAGCGCATAAGCAGGCACGAGCAGGACTGGTATTCTTAGCTACAGGAGCAGCCACGGGTGTCCACCCTTTCCAAACAAATCACACATTTGCAAGTTGGCCTTTTTTCTCACTTGAGTCTTGTTTTGACCTTCAGTCAAGCATAATTCTCCAGTGGGGAGGAACACATTGTTCCTAGCCTTTCTTCCCAGAGCTCTTTTCAGAAACGCTGCTCCCAAATCTTTCTGTTCCTTCCAGCCTCCCACCCATTATATAGGTGAGGAAAACTGAGACTGATGCAGACAATGGACTCACTCCTGCAAAAGAAGCAAGGAAAACAAACTTAGACTGCTCAGCTCAAATTTGGTATGTCACCATTGTTCAGTTGTTCATGATTCTTTGTGACCTTGTGGACTGTAATAGGCCAGTGCTGTCCATGGGGTTTTCTTGGCAAACATACTGGTTTGCCATTTTCTTCTCTACTAGATTAAGGCAATGAGAGGTTAAATGACTTGCCCAAGGTCACACAGCTAGTCACCGTCTGAAGCTAAATTTGAACTCAGCTCTTCCTGATTCTGGGCACGGTGTTCTATCTACTGAGCTACTTAGCTACCCATTGCTGTTCAGTTGTTTTTAAGTCATTTCCAACTCTTCATGACCCTATTTGGGGTTTTCTTGGCAAAGGCACTGGAATGGTTTGCCATTCCTTCTCCAGTTCATTTTACAGGTGAAGAACTGAGGCAAACAGGGTTAAGAGACTTGTCCAGGGTCACACAGCTAGTAAGTGTCTGAGACCAGATTTGAACATTGAAAGATGAGTCTTCTTGACTCCAGGCCTGGCGCTCTATCCACTGAGCCACCTAGCTGCCTACTAGACCTGAAAAGAACTATTTCCTCTGTCTTGAATATCTATTCATCTTTCCCTATTTACAAAATAGTCCTGGGTTGAGTATGAATATATTTTCCCCCCTCCTCCTTTTCCTTTCCCCTTTTTCTCTCCACTACTCCTCTTTCCCACCTCAATCCCCTCCCAATACATTTCTATTCCTTGCTCAGGTAACCAGCTAGTCAGCAATCCATTCGCCACTCCAGGCCTAGCTCTGCCCTATGTATGCACCAGAGGAAAACCACGAGAAGCAGGGCCAGCCCTGACCACAATTAGGAACGAAGTGATTCTCTAACAGTCCCAGTTCCAAGAAGTCTTCTCTTTTCTCCCTTCATGGCTATTCCCTCAGCTGCCCCATTCAGACTCCCCAGCTCCTACTCCACCCCCAGAACCTAGTTTGGCTCTGCTACCTGTCTTCTGAAGGTGATACATCCTTGGCCGCCTCTCCAAAGCTGAAACTCCCTAATACAGAGGACCAGGGGGAGGAATTGGAAGAATCCTTGCTCAAGAAGGCCATTTTCAGACCCTTCTCCTGACATCGATCACTTGGCATCAACCTCTCCTCCTTTAAAGTTTACCCATCATGTTCAGGTCCTTACTGCTCTTAGAGGTCATTGGATCATTGATTAGACCTGGAAGGTGTGGAAAGGAAAGTTCTTCATTTGGGCTTCCACCCTGACTAAAGAGGCAAAACTCACGACAAAGAGAATTAGAAGGATTTTATTATAAGCACATCAAAGTAGCAGCACGTTGACAGGCTGATCACTGGAGATCAGCAATAGCTTCGAAGTGGGGATAACTTTTACAGGTAATTTTAAGACAATTCAGACAGGTCCACCTCAACAAAAGAGGTGGGGCCTTTGAATCTCTAGCGCTTCCCCAAAGATGAAACAAGGTGCAGGGAGGTGACAAAGAGCAGGTGATACAAAAACTCTAGACTTGGTGTGTCTCCCTCTGCACCAGAGCCTCCCCCAACACTGGCTAATAAGCAGGACTGGGAACAAGGAGATACTGGGTTACCATAACTTTCAACAAAGGGATCTTAGAAGATATCTAGTCTAGCCTCATTTTGCAGATGAGAAAACTGAGGCTCTATGAGGTTTTATATAAGTTGCCCAATGTCATATAGGAAGGATTCAAACCCATCTTCCTCACTCCAAATTCAGCATATCTTCTACTGTGCCAACCATCCATGGACCTCCAGTATCTCTTATCCTTAATGGATTCAGTACTTGCCTCATAGTCTTGTTCTCTTCCCCAACCCCTACCCTTTCTGAACACCCTCAATGGCAAGGAGTGATCATCCTTCAGACCTTTCTCCATTTACCCTCAGTGCTGAAATTCCTGGTATTGTCTCTGCTGGGTGGATCCCTTTGAGAAATGGATTTATAGAATCCTAGGACCATACTCCTGGAAGACACTTTGAAGACCATCCAATCCAACTCTCATTTCACCCATGAAGAAACTGAATCTCTTAGAGATGAGATGATTTGCTTTGGAACACATAGCAGGTTAGTGTCAGGGCCAAGACCTATGTCCCCTGAATTCTGCACACTGTGGTTTCCACTACAAGGCATTGTTTCCATTTCCTTGATTTTTTGGTCTCTCAACCTTCACTCCCGCCACCTCCATAACTACTCGCTGGGTGATGGCTATTTCTTCTGTCTCTAATGTCCCTTGACAAGTACCTAGTGTATAGTGCCACCACCCCACCCCACCCCACCCCCCACCTAGTTGCTAACTCATTGGGTATTTGCTTTGCATAAATTAGCATTGACAGTCACACTTCATGAATTTGGACTCCATTAATGCAGATTTGAGGTAATTTGGGTAGCAGCTGGGCTGATAGTCACCTTTGAGTCATCTAGGAGAGTGGGTTTGATAAACTAAGCAAATTAATAGCGTAAACAAGATTGCGGGAGGATTGTTTAAACTATTAAAAAAAACTTTCTCAGCCCCCTCAAGCACTCTAGAAGCACCTATTTACATACAAACAATGGCTGTGTTAATTTATCTCTTCATTAAGCAGTTCTGCTCCGGACCCCTCCCCGGAAACAAAGCATTTGGTTTGCCCACTTCAGTACTTAAAGCTAAGAGAATGGCCTTGCTTTAAATATATCCCATCACACTTGCTCTGAATTTAGGCTGGCCTTTCTCCCCAATTAGTCCAAATTAATGAGGTTTGAATGCTAATGTGCACTCCGCTTGCTTAATATAAAAGGCAAGCAAAAGTCAGAATATAAACTGAGAACAACAGAACAATGCATGCCTTTAGTTGTTAAAAATCCAGGGGACTGGGGCAGCTAGGTGGGATAGCTCAGGGGCCCTGTAGTCAGAAGGATCTTAGCCTCAGACACTTACTAGCTGTGGGACAGGTCACTTAACCTTAGAAAATAAGTTTTTTTAAAAAGTCGGTGGGGAGGGATTCTAAAGAGCATCTCCTTCTTTCAAAGATGACCAAACTGAGGCCTTAGAGAAGTTAAGGAATTTCCCAAGCTCCAAACAGCTAATGAGTACCAGGATTAACTCCGAATTCTCTGACAATCTGGAGCTGTTTTCCAGATCAACAGACTGTTTCTCTTGAATGTATCTCTTTTGTATGACCCTGTAGGAATGTGCTTAAAAACACCCCCCTCCAAGTTTCATCCTTTTTCTATTTTTTATTTTTTTTGCATACCTTGTCAAGCAAGCAAGCGTTTATTAAGTGCCTGCTCTGGGTCAAACCCAAGGGATGAAAGACAAAAATTAAGTGGTCTTTGCCCTCCTGGAGCTTACACTCTGTTTGGGGAAACAATACGTATAGATATAAGTAAATACAAAATATATACATGTACACATATACATGTATTTGTTCAGTTGTGTCCAACTCTTCATGACCCCATTTGGGGTTTTCTTGGCAAAGATACTGGAGTGGTTTGCCGTTTCTTTCTCCAGCTCATTTTACAGATGAAGAAACTGAGGCAAACAGGGTTAAGTGACTTGCCCAGGGTCACACAGCTAGTAAGTGTCTGAGGTCAGATTTTAATTCAGTTCTGCCAGGTCTGGCACTCCATCCACTGAGGCACCTACCTATAGATTATGATAAATGAAAAGAAATTGGGGACAACAAGGAAAAGTCTCCTAGAAAGTAATTTACACACACACACACACACCTCAAAACCATCTTCTCCTCAGGGTTTGGTACCTGACAAGTAGTGATGGCCCCATAGGGGAAATCCCTAGTAGGTTTCTACTTGAAGAAAACTCAGGTCTGAATCAAAAAGTACTTTTGTTGTTTTTGTTTAGACAACTAACAAGGTCTCCGAATCATCTTCTTCCACCATTGAAAGCTTCCAGGTATAATCTCATGAAACAGTAGCCATGTTCTACTGAGTCCTATGAGCACAGTTAATTCTCAGTGATAAATGAGTCAATAAATAATCTTTCAGTCTGTATCGACTACGATCAAGGTGCTGTGAGGGATGAAAGGAAATGAAGTGGTTTCTGCTTTTGAAGGGCCTGCAGGAATGTGGTAGAAAGAATATCAAAGAGAGAGTCAGAGGACCTAGGGTTGAAAGCTGACTCATCTCATTATTAGCTATGTTACCTTAATCAGGCCATTGTTCTCTCTGGGCCTGAGTTTTGCTCCCTGTACCATGAGGCTGTTGGAAAGACCTAGATAGCATACTCATCTATCCACAGACCTCACAGGCTTGGAAGGGAGATCTAATACGCTAGATGGCAGCATCAGGGGCCACAAAGATCTTGAAGGGTTTAAATTGGGCAGAATCCAATAAAGTTGCATTTGGATTTTAAAAGTCAATGTCATAAGAATAGTATGGGAGAGGCATGGCTAGACAGCAATTCATTTGGAAAATATTTGGGAGTTTTGAGGATTCCAAGCTCAGTGGGAGTTGGCATCCACAGAGTGATAACAGCAAGCAGACAGGCTAGCTTCAGAAGAAGTGTAGACAAGTACAAGACTGAAGAGATAGTATGACCATTGCACTCTTCCTTGCTCGTATGGTCAGGTCCTGATTAGTGCAAATAATGAAAACCCTCAAGTGGTCAATGATTAGAATCCACACTGCATTTTTCCACTGAGATGGAGCCAACTGCAACATCTTGCACAATTATAACTTTGAAGAATGAGAATTTGAATCCATGCAACCATTTCTGGAAATTCATTATTTGCATTAATTGGGACCTGGCTATAATACATATGAAGGGATATATTCACTTCTCCGGGCTGCTGGTGGCTTGGTGGACACAGTGTTATGCCTTGAGTCAGGAAAGCTCATCTCTGTGAGTTCAAGTTTGGCCTCAGACACTCAGCTGTGTGGCCTGGGACCCTGTTTGCCTCAGTTTCCTTATTTGTAAATTTTTTTTTTTTACTGTTTTTCTTTGCCAAGGAAACCCCAAATGAGGTCATGAAGAGTTGAACAAAAAGTCTTTTCTCTCATTAGATTGTAAGCTCCTTGAGAGGAGGGACTATCTTTTGCCTTTTTTTTTTCTATCCCCGGTGCTTAGCACAATGTCCAGCACAGTAGGTGCTTAATATATATTGATTGACTGGGTGCTGCTATTTACTTAGCATGTCACTGATAAGTTGGAGAGTATTCAGGAGAAGGTAAACAGGCTGATGAAGTGCCTCAGGCTGATGAGCCATAGAAGGAACTAAGGATGTATAAGCAAGAAAAGAGAAAACATAGAGGAGACATTATAGCTGTTTTCAAGTACTTGAAGGGTGACCCCGTGGAAGAGGGATTAAACTTGTTCTACTTGGTTCAAGGGGTAGAACTAGGAGCAATGGGTAGAAGTTTCAGTGAGACCAATTGAAGTTTAGTGTAAGAATAACCTTCATAATACTCAGAGTTCTCCACAAATGAGACAGGCTTCTGTGGGAGGCCGTGGGCTCCCCTTCACTAGAAGTTTCAAGAAATGGCTGGTGAAAGATCTGAAAACTGAAGGGGGTGCCCATCAATCAGCTCAACAAATGATCATGCATGAATGTAATGGAATATTGTTGCATCATAAGAAGTGCCCAAAGAGACAGAATCAGAGAAACCTGTGAAGACGTGTATGAACTGATCAGAAGTGAAATGAGCAGAACCAGAACAACTATCTACGCAATGACCGTAACATCGTAAAGGGAAACCACTTTAAAAGACTTAACTCTGATCAATGCGTTGATCAACCATGACGCCAGAAGATGGCTGACACACACAAAGCTCCTTCCTCTTGGTGGAGGGTGATGGATTGGAGGTATGGAAGGAAAAAGAGATTTTCAGGTGTAGCCTATGTATAAACTTGTTTTGCTTGATGACGTTGGTTAGTTACAAGTTAGGATTTGCTTTTGTATTTGGGTTTTTTTCCTCCAAGGGATGTAGGAAGTAGTAATAGTAATAACAGATAAAGAAAAAAGAATCAATGAAATGTCTTTAAAATGCACAAAAAAGAGCAGAAGGAAGCTCTCAGAAGACATAAGCAAGTAGGACAGCTTTGGGAATAAGGTGCTGAATTTGTTATATACTTTTTTAAAAGCCAAACTGTAGGTAATAGAGAGTCATAATGTCTTCTTTGTATGTGGAAATCTTTATGGCTATTGGTATTTTTTTAATTCATAATAATAAAAACTAACTCAGAAAGAAAGACAGGAGGCAGTATGTTCCAGGCAGGTTGAAACACTACCACCTTTACCCCATTGTGGAGACAGCCCCCAGACTTGCTTCCAAACCAGCCATACCTGGGAAATGATAGTCAAGAGGAG
>CM053622.1:567305300-567324033 GCA_028646595.1 Phalanger gymnotis
TCAAGGCACAGTAGGAGAAAGAGCCATCTCCCTCATAGTTAAACTCTTTATTTATCTGCATTCCCTGTTATGTATTTGCACATAAATTCACACCCACATACATACAAACATAGATAAATCATTCAAACACATACACCCATATGCACGCAACATCCCAAGTCCACAAACCATCCCCCCCTCTTCCCACCGAGGCCATGGCCATCTCCACTCTCTCCCTCCTCAGAGTCAACAACTGGCAAAAGGGAATGGAGAGATCCAGGGCATCATGACCCACTAAGGTCATATTCATAATATGCTGAGTGTCATGGCCCATGGGTTGGGACACAGTGGCCTAAATGATGTCTAACCACATCGACTTTAACCTCACCCTCCCACCTTAATGGAGAACTGTCAGCCTTTGACCATACAAAGAATGGTGCACAAATAGCCAAGTCTTTGAGTTAAGCAAAAAAAAAAAAAAAAGTAACTTGCAGCTGACCCAAAGTAAATTAGATGAGGAATTATATGTCAAAGCATTCCAACATCTAGGATAGAGTGCGTTATCGAGATATTTTTCTGCAGTCAGAAGAACTGGATTCTGAATCCTAACTCTGACGTTATCCTGCTGTGTATCCTTGAGCAAACCACCTAATTTGTCTGAAAATCAAGTTTTTTTTTCCTTTTAAAAATGTAAATAATGCCTACTCTATCTACCACATAGGAATGTCATGAAAAAATTTGAAAAGTATTTAGCAAAGTTAAAAGCACTAACTAGGTGAAGGAGGTAATGTAGTGAAACAGATAAGAGTGTTGGACCTTAAATCAAGAAAACCTGGGTTCAAGTCTTGTGGGCAACATTTCTTAGTTTTGTATGAGCATAGGCACATTGTCTGACCTCTGTTTCCTTATCTGCAAAATGGGATCAAATGTACCCACAGTGTCTACTTCACAGCGAAACTCAAATGAAAAAAACATATGTGAAGTGCTTTGCAAACTCTAATAAACTATGTAACCATCAGGTATCACCACCACAGGCTGGATATAATGTTTCATTGTGATGTCCAGGCAGAACAGATTTATTTAAATGGCTGCTGCTCACACAACAGCAAAGTAGCGGGAGAGACTCTGGTTATACCATAGAGAATATGTTCTGCCACTTACTACCTGTGCGATGTGAAGCACGTCATTTCCCCTATTAGGGCCCCAGTTTCCTGATCTGTTAAATGGGTTGGATTAGATGACCTTTAAGGCTCCTTTTTCCTCTTACCTTTAGTGATTTATTCAGTGCCTGATTGTTCACAGATAGATTAATGATATTAGGTCTGAACAGCTGTCCCCAGCCCTTCAGGGTCCCAGACCCCTACATGCATTTTTCTGCCTTACTGAGTTCATTAGCCACTTAAGAACATTATTCGCCAACCTGCTCTGGGTCAACAATGCTAAGGACATACTGTTAAGCTATATGTAGGATGAGGATACTGCCGTTATTGAGACACAGGCTTTACAATACTTTTCCAGTGGTTGGGATAACTTTGTGCTATCCATAGTCTCAAGGTCAATCCCGCTTTGTCATCACGAGAAAGCATTTGTGCAGTGGCTGACTAAATGTGGGGAAATCTGTCATCTTACCATAATGATAATGACTTATAATGATGTGGCACTCCAAGGTTTTTTGAAGTGCTTTCATCACTATTTTGTGAGATAGGAACAGGTATTATTCCCATTTAACAGATGAAGAAGTTGAGACTCAGAAATAAAAATAATTTGCCAATGGTTGAAAAGTCAGTAAGGAGACCAAGAAGGGTTCAGGAAGAAGACACTTCCAGTATGACTTCTACTTTGTGCAAAAGGGAAACCAAGAAAAAATTGAACCTAGGAGAGGGAAGGAGCCTAGGAAGCACGAAGAGAGAAGGAGGGGGTGCTGTTGTAGCCCCCAATAGAGGGCAGACTCTGTTTTTTGTTTTGTCTTTACATTCCAAGAGCCTGGAACAAAACTTCCCACACAGTAGGTGCTTGATAAATGGTGGATTAAATTGGAGTGTACCAGCCAGGATTAAAATCCAAGACCCTGGCTCCAAGCCCCAGGCTGCACCAGGTTCACGACCTCAGCCTCCTTAGCACAGCGCAGAGTCCCACTTTCACTGACTAACTCAGGCAATGAATTGGAAGGTTGACTTTTGAGATCATTACTATATTAAAATTATCAAAACATCTCATGTGTTTTTAGGACACTCCTGGCTCTGGTACAAACTTACCACGATTACTGGCCTCTGAAAGACATCTGTATCCTAATCTTTGCTCTGAAGGCTAATCCCCCGATGATGGAAGAAAGCATGCAAAGGAGGAGGCAGGCCTTCTCTCCGAGCCCCCAGCTTAGCAGCTTTGCACGAGTGGGAACATTAGGCAGTGGAGGTCATGGGAGACTTCAGTGCACTCCCCGGGAGAAACTAAATGAATAAATTTCCTCAGCAATAAGGCAACATAAAAGCAATTCACTCATTCGTCCGAACAAACAAGAACCCACATTGGAATGTCCCAAATATAGATTTGTTCAGTGAATCGAAATGTTCTGCTGAGCATGCAATCAGGAATGGGAATGATTTTCTCCCCTGGCCTTCAAGAGACGCCCTGTTGTTAGAGACCTAACCAGCTGTGGGGAAAGGGAGGGGGGAGCTCAGCCTCTAAGTGCCTAGTAAATTAAATGGTTATGAGGACAGCTGAGTTTTTGTTAGGTTTGAGCAAATACGATTTTAAGCCCTCTAAACCTCTCTGTCTCTTATGTAGGCCATAAAACTAATTAGCCTATAGATGACCAGAATTGTAAAGTAAACCCCAGCAGCCTTTCAGAGAGACCCTCCTGTCCCCTTGCTCATAAATCAGTATGTGAGAAGGGCCAGGACTCAAGAGGTGCTTGGGATACTGTTTTAGTGGTGATCTCGAAGGCTTGGGGCCCAGTGACAGGAAGAAAATGCCACATCTACCCAAAGGAAACTTGCTAAGGTCCTCTTGTTGATTCTTATACCAGTCTAGATAATGATGGTTCCCTCTGGAAATTCTTTCCTGCCTTGGTTTCTCTGCATCCCCACCTCTTTTCCTACGCTATCTTTTGATCTTTTCCATGCTCTGTGTACTGGTTTAGGATTGGTGGCAGGTTTGCCTCAGGCCTGTGAGTTCCTTGTTGTTTCAGGCTCCTTGCTGGAACAAAATGAAGCATCCATAAGTCATTCTACAGTTTACAAAAGAACAAAGATATTCAACAAGGATACTCAAGCATTTAGCTTGAGTAGTTGCTTTGTCCCCACTCTCTCCATGGAAATGAGTATGGTCAGCAAGGCAGAGTATGGTGAATCCCAAGTCAGGGGGTATATACTAAGCCTGAAGGTCTCCAAATCCACATGCTTGGGCCTTTTTCTGACCTTATGTGACCAAAAAGAACATCAGTATCACCAGAGGCTACCAGGAATTTGCTTCAAGGGGGTATAGCTTGATCCTATATCAGCTCCCTGGACCAATTATGATCCAATTTTGTTATCTTCTAGGGAAAAACTAGCCTAGCCTATGTTTTGGGAGTGTGGGGAGGGGAGCTCTAATAGATAGTGGTTCTATCCAGTTGGAGATCTTTCAATCGCTGTCATTCTGCTATCATTCCCACCTGGACCTCTAGATCCTCTTGTATATCCCAGAGGTACTCTATTCTTTGGAATCTGGAAACTTGCCGTTCAGATGTGGAGCCTGGTTTTTTCACCATGGCTCTCCACTCCTGGCGCTGGAAGGGCAGGGAGTGGCATACAGAATATAACACAATCGCTATACATATTGTCACTCACAGCTTCTTACACAAAGTCCCCAGCTCATCCTTCAATGGATAAATGGTCAAAGGATAGGTCTTCTCAAGGGAAGAAATACAAGTTATCTACAGTCATATGAAAAAATGGTCCAAATCCCTCCTAATTAGAGAAATGAAAATTAAAACCACTCTAAGGTTCTACTTCATACCCACCAGAATGGCAAAGAGAACAAAAAAAGGAAAATGACAAATATTGGAGGGGCTTTGGGAAAATAGACAAGTGAAAGCACTGTTGGTGAAGCTGTGAATTAGACCAGCCATTCTGGAAAGCAACAGGGTATTATTCTGAAAGAGTCACTAAATGATGCAAACCCTTGACCCAGTTACACTACTACTCGGCCCAAACACCAAAGATATCAAAGAAAGAGGAAAAGCATCCACATGAAGGAAAACATTCATGACAGTCCTTTTCATAGTCATAAAATACTAGAAACTAAGGGGTGCCCATCTATGGGGGAATGGTTGAAAAAATTATAGTATATGAATATAATGAAACATTATTGTACCTCAAGAGATGGTAAAATGGACAGTTTCAGAAAAAACTTGGAAAATCCATAGGAAATGAGGCAGAGTGAAATAAGCAGAACCAGGGCAATAATTTGTACAACAATGTTATAAAGAAAAACATCTTTGAAAGGCTTGTGAACTCTGATTAATGCAACCAGTAACCATGAGACCAGAAAATCAAAGATGAAGTATTCTACCTCCTGAGAGTAGAGAAGACAGACTCAAGGTGCAGAATAAGGCATAAATTTTAAACATGGTTCATGTGGACATATTCTTTGCTTGATTATGCATATTTTTATGAGGGTTTTGTTTTTGTTTTTTTACTGAGGGAGGTAAAAACACCTTCTTGGGCAGCTAGGTTTCAGAGCAGGATTGGGTGCCTGACTTGGAATCAGGAAGACTCATCTTTCTGAATTAAAATCTGGCTTCAGACACTTACTAGCTATGTGACCCTGCACAAGTCACTTAACCCTATTTGCCTCAGTTTCCTCATCTGTAAAATGAGCTGGAGAAAGAAACGGCAAACCTCTGCCAAGAAAACCCCAAATGGGGTCACAAAGAGTCAGACATGACTGAAAACAAATGAACAGCAACAAGACGACACCCTTGAGAGGGAGAGAAAATAAATGCTTGTTAATTGAAAAAACAATAGATTAAATTAAACATAAACAGGCTCCCCCATGCTCCCCAAACTCCCTCACAAATTCTAAACTCTCACTGGGGCTCCTGTTCTCTCTCTCTTTGACTTATACTATTCTTTTTTGAATCACCTCTGTCACTCTGATCTCAACATAAACTTTCAGCATACTCTCCTTTCTTCACTACGTCCAATGGTTTTTGTTTTATCTTGTTTTGCTTTTTACCAGAACTCCCCTCATGAGCCCCAGTGACGGGAATGGATCTTCGTCTTAAATAAACTGAGAGATGACTAGTAGCAGTGTGCTCTTGCAGCTTCCATTTCCCTTTGCCATCATGCTCAGACTCTGTCACACTGGTGATATCCTGTTTATAAACAGCAACTATGTTACAAAGTGTGTGCAAGCAAAAGGTACTAATAAATGATGGAGCACCGAATTAGGGTCAGCAAACTCAGGGTCTAGTCCTGGCTCGGCAGATGACTTGCTGTGTGGCATCAGGCGAATGACTTCACCTCCCTGAAACGATGTCTTATTCTCTAAAATAAGAGAATGGGAGGACATTGTCCTTTTTAGCTCTGCCATTCAATGTATCAATCTAGCCTTTTCTTAATTAGTGTAAGCTACACTTAGTAAATTTTGAACCAGGAAAGAAAAGTAGAAGAGAGATTAGAAGGTAGAAAATAGTAGTATATAGAATGCGAGTGGGGAAACTCGCTGCAGGCTAAATATACACCTAAGCTAAAGTGAATGTAGTCTGTGCACATAAATGCTCATGTATTATTCACACTTATGTCTAGCATTGCAAAAATGCAACATACCTCTAACATACATTGTTGGAAATACCTTAAAGACCACAAGATGGGGATGTTATTCAGAGAAAGTCTATGTCTTTCTTAGTGCCCCTCTGTGTCTGTGCCTTTTACAACCTTTATGTACCTCTTAATAAGGATTATAAATAATGATAGTTTACACTTGTTATTTGTAAGAGTCTCTTAGAGGGAAGACATTCTATGGGGGAAAAAAACCCACAGTATTTGATAATACATACAGTAAAAGGTCATACAGGGTATGACTGGAAAGTCAGGAGACCATGAAAAAAATAAATTTGGCACTGATGCTGGCATTATTTAAACCATTTTGGAACTCTTTGGAATGCGTCAGTTTGTAATCCAAAAATAATTCAATCACATTGTTTCATAGTCACACATTGTTTTTGACCCAAAATGTAACTCTCCAGCTTGGCCATCAGATTTGGTTCTAAATGTCTTTGAGCTGTCTTCAAAAACCATACCCATCTTGAAAGGATGAAGATTTGTTCCAACTGAAGATATTCAAAAGAATGAACTGTGTGTCTTAAAAGTTATTTCCAAAGAGCCATTCCAAAAATACTTTGAATGATAGGAATACAACTACAATAAGGGAACTATATTGAAAGCACAGCACTCATTTGGATGAATCAATTTAAAAATGTCTTTAAAAAATCAGTCACAATACTTCAAAATAATGCTTCTTACATGGCCTGGAAAAGGGCAAGGCCTTAAACAGCTAAGATTTAGCTCCATGTTAGTTTTCATCTTATCCATACCTACCTTTCATGAAGTCACATTCTCTGTTGTATGGGAGTCATTGATAATAGGGAGCTGTCCACCGCTGAAGCTCATTCAGAAGAACAGGTGACCAGTGTTAGGCCCCAAAGCCTGCTAAGGCGCTATGGGTATTGGTATACTCACCACATTGAATGAGTTAAATGAGAAGTAGGATGGAGCTCTTTGAACAATCTCACACTTTGATAGATACTCAGTTTTTTTTAATTTTTGCCTGACCTTAGACCATGCACATAGTCTTGTTCCAATAACCTTATGTTCACACGTCCTTGTATTCCAACACTACCAAATTACTGACTTGTATGTCTATATCTTGAACATGTCTTTAGGCTCTGGATGCTACTCATTTGTTATCTTGTGTATGCTATGTCAGTAACTAATCCATTTGTTTCAAACGTCCCATGTCCCCTTTACAGTCCTTTACTACCTGAGATGTTACCTTTGCACATAGCCCTGATCATATCAGACCATCTTGTAGATGCCTCTGACCATACCATGTAAGACTCTTGGCCCAGCCTCAGCCTCGCCTTATGCCAGAACCTACCTTGGGCAAAGACTTTATGTAATGATTGAGGACGATTCAAGAGACAGCATCAGGAACCCTTAGTCCACTCATCTTTGAAAAATCATTCCCAATGAAGGCAAGAAACTGAAAACAGCAGAAGCCACAAGGGTTTTAGAAAGGCATCAGAATAATGCTTATCCCCAACAGTCAAGTTGTTCTGTTTCTCCACTGTGTCAATTATTAACTAGAAACAGTTTCCACTGTTGTCTCCCCTAAAGTATCGCTCGTCAAAATTCATGCCTCAACAACTGCCTAGTTCAGTCACAGTCTTTATGGTCATGGATCTTCTCCTTTTCCTGCTGCAGCTACTGCTTGTGAGAGTAAACAACTGGGAAAACAGGGTTTTAGGTATTTGCTTTTGTATTTTTCTTTTCTAAGATGTGCTGAGAGAGTAAAGAAAAACAATGGAGTTGTTCGAATAGGAAATAAATGTATATTTATGTGTGTATATGTATGCATGACTATGAACATCTAAGTATACATAAATGGGTAAAGCATTTATTAATCACTTAGGATGTGCTAGGCACTATGCTCAGTGCTGATGGGAATGCAAAAAAGACAGGCCCTCTCCTCAAGAACCTACACTGTAATGAGGAAACGCAAAGCTTAAAAGGGAGCTGAAGAGCAGGGGTAGGAGAAAATATTTAAGCAGAAGCAAAGTCCGAAAAGAAAGGAACCTGGTAGAGAGAAGGGGTCGGGGGAAATAAGAATTTATTAAGCGGTTACTATGTGTCAGGAACTGTGCTAAGTGCTTTTATAAATATTATCTCACTTGAGCCTCATAACAACCCTAGGAGGTAGGTGCTGCTATTAACCCCATTTTACAGTTGAGGAAACTGAAATAGATAGAAGTTAAGTGACTTACCCAGGGTCACACAGCTAGTGAGTATCTAAGGACAGATTTGAACTCAGATCTTCCTAACTCCCTCCAGGCCCAGCACTCTATCCACTGTGCCACCTAGATGTCTTTAAGAGAAGCAACAGTAAACATTCCATAGTTTCCTGAGAACCGGCATTATTGGAGGAGAAAATGTGTACATATGTATATTTATACACAAAGGCCATGTCCTAGGCTTCTCCTACAGTGTCTAGCACAGTGTAAAGCACATCGCAGACCCTCAATAAATAATTATATGAAGACACCTTAAAAATTCGAAGTTGGTTCTACAAACACCGTGTAGTATCGTTATTATCAACTAGATTATTTCACTGTGTAGTGCAGACTCTAGGTGCTATAATTGTTGAAAGAAAAGGTAATGAATGCGGACTAAGGTCTGTCACGGAGAAGGAAATGGAAAAGCACTCCAGTATCTTTGCCAAGAAAAGCCCAGGAACAGCATAGTCTGCAGGGTCGTGAAGAGTTGGACGTGACTGAACAACTGAACGTATTTACGCACGAGCAAACATTTGAAGGATCTCGGATTTGTTGGCATAGGGCATGCCCTCCGCCAAGACACATAGCATCTGTGACTTGGTCGATTACTTCTCAAGAGTTCCCTGAGGCTCAGTAAGGCTAACCAACTTGCCCAGGGACAGCTAGTGTCAGAGGCAAGATCTGAACTCAGATATGCCTTACTCTAAGCTCAACTCTCTATTCATAATCCCACACTTTCTTTGGTTTCTATGGACACAATATGTTCACTTCTCTTTGACTCTCCTCTTTCTATCTCTCTGTCTCTCAATCTTTCTCTTTCTATCTCTCTGTTACTATCTCTGTCTCTGTGTGTTTGTCTGTCTTTGTCTCCCCTCCCCTCATCTCTGTCTCAATTTTTGTCTCTCTTTGAATGTAGGAAAAAACATGAAAAACCTCATTCCAGTCAAGCAGCTTTCTTACAGCATCCTTCAATACATGTGTTTATTCTATTCCACCTACCTGAAATAGTCTCCCTCTTACACTTCACATCTTCAAATCCTACACTTTAGTCAAAATGGCCAGCTCATATCCCATCTTATCCATGAAGATATCCATGGTATTCATAGTTCGTAGGTATTACCTTTTCCTTCAACTCCTATAACACTTAGAGTCTGTACTACACAACAAATAATTTAGGTGAAAATAATGATACAATATTATGTTTGCATAACCAATTTAGACTTTTTAAAGTATCTTCACATAATTATTTCTCGAGGTCCTACAATGTGCCTTACACTTTGCTAGGTACTATAGAAGAAGCCTAAAATATGTCCTTTGCCCTCGAGGGCCTTATAATCTAGCTAAAAAGGTAGGATATATGAAGTGCTGCACAATACAAGATAACCTATAATTAAGTGCTAAAATGTGTGGTGAATTAGTGAAATGCTGTTGGAATTCAGAGAATGGGGTAATCAACAAAGATTAAAATTCTCAGAGAAAGCTTCATAGAGGAGGTGGGAAAGAACCAGGTCTTGAAGCACATGTAGGACTTGGATAGACAAAGAAGAGGAGGGAGATATTCCTTTAATAAAAATAATATTACATTCTGTTTTGTAGTGTTCTTTATTTGTTCCATGTACATAATTCTTATTTCAACAAGTAGAACATCAGCTCCCAGAGGGAAGGAATTATATCTTATTCTCATGTACAATACTAGGACTACTACAAATTTGGATAAAAAGCAGATAATCAATAAAAAGCTTGCTTCAAAATCAAAGTTTCTAAAAGGACCTTAATGTTTATTTTTTCTTGAAGAAGAGATGGGGTTGAAGACTTCAATGTGCCCCCTTTCAGACCTAGATAAATCTAATAAAATGATAAATAGGAATTAAATTAAATATCTAAGTAGAATTTTAGAAAAGAATGCGATAGACCTCTGCTAATTAGTGAGGGGCAATCATAGAGAATATACCTATTCTCAGCTCTATATGGCACATTTACAAAAATTATCCATGTGATAAAGCATAAAGCACTCATAGACAAATGAAAAAAAAAACTATTAAACCTCAAAATTGAAATCAATAGGTATAATTCTAGAATGGATTAAGATTTAAAGAGACTAAATAATATAGTACTAAAGAATAAATGAGTCAAAGAACAAGTCATAAAAACAATAAATGATATTATCAAAGAAAAAAAATTAGATGATGCCAAAAATTTTGTGACACAACCAAAATAATCCTTAGAGGAAAATTTATATCTATCTATATACAGATATAGATATACTGTGTATTATATACTATATTATATATATATATTATAGATATATAGATATACTATGTATTATATGCTATATTATATATATACTATATGTATGTTATATATATATACCATATATTACATACTATACTATATAATATATAGTATCTCTATATATAAGTACTATAAATGAAAAACAAAAAAGAGAAAACAGATGTGAGCGAAATGGGTATACAGCTAAAATAATTAGAAAATCAACACATTAAAAGCTTTCAAATAAACACAAAAAGAAATTCTGCAAATCAAAATTAAAAAAAAAATACTGAGTTGATAAATGAAAGTTCCCTCTCCCAAGGCCAACAAAACAGACAAATCACTTGCTAATTAGGAGAGAGGGAGAGAGAGAGGGAGGGAGGGAGAGAGAGAGAGAGAGAACACAAAAGAAAAGAAGGAAGAAAAAGTAAGGGAAAGAACCTGAGTTGAGTCTTGAAGGGAACTTGGGATTGTAAGAGGTGAGAAGAGACAGTGTTCTAAGCGCTGGGGATAACTTATACAAAGGCATGGAGGCTAAAGATATAATATCTTATGTAAGGAAGAGGCAATTAAATCAGTATAGTTAAAACATCAAGCATATTAGAGAGAATAGTAGCAAATCAGTCTACAAAGATTACTTGGGGCTAGATTTTAAAGGGCTGTAAATGCCAAAAATCTATTTTATTCTAGAAGCAATAGGAAACCACTGAAAATTCTTGAGTAGGGGAGTGACATACTGAGAACTTGTACCTTGGGAATCCAATCAGTATTTATTAAGCAATTATTATGTGCCAGACACTGTTCTAGTCTCTTGGGATACAAATACAAAAGTAAGACATTTGTATATTCCATCGAGAATAGCATGTTTACGGATAAACAAACACAGGATTTTTTTTTAAATACGCAATGATGGTGGGTGGGACAGGACTAACAACTGGAAGAGTTAGGAATAAATCAATCATAACATCATAGATTTTGAGCTGGAGAGACCTTACAATCTTATATATCTATAAATATTTTAATTGTCAAAAAAGAGAATGAAGAGATCAGTGAACTGGGCATACAAATAAAGTAATTAGAAAATCTACAAATTAAAAACTTCCAAATAAACTCAAAAATAGAAATTCTGCAAGTCAAAGAAGATATAAGTGAAATGTAAAACAAAAAAAAACATATTGAGTTGATAAATAAAAACGAGCTATTCCCCTCCCTGCCCCCCAAAAAGACTAATAAAAATTAGCTAATAATTAATTAGCTAATATGAAGGATAAGAAACTGAGGCCCAGAGAAGTTAAATGTCTTGCACAAGGTCACAAAGGTAAGAAGTTGGTCAGTCCACAATGTGTTCTAGTACGTCAAAAAGGAAAGAAATCAATGTGTGTCCACATATTTATTGAGCTCCAACTGCATTTGATATATTGTTCAGTGATATGAAGAATTAAATCTATGGGCCTTTCCTCAAGTCCATTGCCTGAGAGACCATAAATAAATGTGGTTTGATCGAGGTATCTACACATTTACATATGTACAAGTAGACAGGAGGCTATGGAAACCTAAGTATACACTGGTATACACAAGTTCACAAGGTCTTGGAGTAGGATTGAGACTAGTTTGTATTGGATTTACTATGATAGATACTGATTGACTAGACCCACCAGGGAAGGCTTCTTATATAGGATAGGTCTCCATTAGGGTTTTGGAAATAAGAGGGCAACCCAAGGCACACCCCTTCTTGTTTCCCCCATATCAGAATAGGCCCTTAGTTCCTACCAATAAGTTACTGAAATTTTAGCATCCATAAAAACTCTGTGCTTCCTCTCCCAGAGGAATTGACATTAGAAGCTTGATCAAGATTTTACTCTCTGTTAACAAATATAGGATGTATGAACGATTGAGGAGAGGTATGATTTAGGGTGACAGTCCTCCTCTCTAGGTACCCTGAGATCACAGCACTGCTCTACTCCTTATTAATAAAGCCAACACTGATGAAAAAGGAGGTCTTCAGAATAACACCAGTTGATGCTTCTGGTAGTTTGGCAGGGGGAAGAATCTGGTGTGTTGGTGCAGCAACCAGCTAAGAAGACCCTGAAAGACTTGAGAAACCCAAGCCAAAAGAACCAGCTTGGAGAAGTCACAACAGCAATTCAGTGAATTCAACAAACAATGTTCATAGAGGGTTATAGGAACTGTATAAAGCTCCATCAAAAATTGGATTGCCATATAGCATTCACTTTAGTACTGCTCTTCACACAGCATTCACCCTCTTTTGTTTGTTTCCTAAAGTTTTATTGATGCATCCTGTTATTTCATCATTGTCATTTTCAGATAGCTATCTCTCTCCATCCTCCCACCCCCAGCCTTCCTTTGAAACAAAAAAAAAAAGCAGCCAAGCAAAATCAACCAAAACAACCATCATACCTGGAAGCTTATGCAGTATTCCATATATACAGTGCCCCTCCTTTCCAGCAACAGAAAGGTGGTACATTTATTTCCTCATCTCTTCTCTACACTCAAAATCAGTGACTGTAATTGTACAACAGTCATATTCCAAACCAGGGCTATCCAACTTTAGGTTATCTTAGGACTGCATTAAAATAAAATAATTATTTGAGGGCTGCACCCAGAATAAAAAATGTAGTACACTAATAGAAAGTGGGGGAACACACGTCATCAATAAGACAGGCAAAGGCGTGAAGCGTGAAAGCAAACACAAAACAATAAAGCGACAACACAACAGTACGAAGGTAGATACATACTGACTAGTCTGCATCATACAGACAGAACGCATCCCACAGATCCACTGAAAATTCCATGGGATATGTTTTGTCCATAATACCGCTTAAAAACACCAAACAAAATTGACATCTATGAGATTATTAATTAGTGATAGAATTAAAAAAATCTAATATGCATTCCATGCAAATTATTATTTTACTTTTTCCCACAGGCAGGCTGCATAAAATGGCACTGTGGGCCACATGTCGCCCATGGGCCATATTTGGGACAGCCCTGTTCTAAACCTTCTACTCTTAAAAGAATTTCTCTCTTGCTAAAAATCAGTGACTCAACTTGTTAATGGCTGATTCTCTGTGTGTCTAGTCTACAGGGGGGAAGTGTAAAATGAAGAGCAAACAAGAATCAGAATCAATCAGATATTTGTTTCTATCTCTCATGGAAAACATGACCCTATTGGCCTCTATGTCAAGTCATTTTTAATTAACAAAAGGTGAAAGGGCCATTGCAAAGAATTTTGTTCTAGGCTTTCAAAATTTCTAGCCAGGCTGCTACTCAGGAGCAAAGTGGGAAAGTCAACATTTCAAAAGGAATCTCATTGACAGGATTTCCTGACTTTGGAATATTTCCTTTCTTAAATTATGTGGGGAGATTAACTTCCCAGTATTATTTGGAGCTATTTTTTTTTTAAATAAAGAGTGATAGTGAGTAAAGAAATTTGTAAAATGTAGAAAGATTTCTCTTCTAATTTCTCCTTCCTATAGCCAATCCTGCTCACCAGTGCTTGACTGATATTTCAAAAATAAAGCTTTTGTTTTCTGACTCTCTTATTCAAAAACCCTTAGTAGCTCCCTGTTACTTACAAAGATGAAGTCCGAACATCTTAGCCTGGTATTCAAGACCATAGACAATCTGCCCCAATACTGCTTTTTCAAATTCATCGACTACTATTTGCCTACATAATAGTACTACATTTTGAACTTTTCTAAAATACTTATGAATGTTGCAGTTATCTGTGTTCTCAACTAAAATCCTACTCTGGTATGGAGGTGACATTGGGTTCTCAAAAGATAAGATAGTAGAGTTCTGGGAAGTTCTGCTAAGTGTGAACCCAGCAACGGATTGTTTGGTTATTATTTGAGGAGGAAGTCAACTAAATTTAGCAAGGGTTCATCACCAAGCTGGATGCAGGGCGATGAATTATCATCTGTAGTCTAAGTACCCACATCAGTGAAGACATTTATCCTTGAATTATTCAAATAAGTTGTCTATGTATATATCTGGATATCTTGAGTACCAAAGAACAAGTCTATTTTCACCCAAGGTGGATTATACTTATTTTCTAGGTAAATTATTCTTGACTGTAATCCTTCATCCTTTTGCCTTTTGGAATAATGTATTCCAAACTCTATGCTCCTCTTTGGTGGTAGTTTCCAAGTCTTACATGAGCCTTACAGTGGTTTCTTGGTATTTAAATTCTTCTTTATGGCTGCTCGAAATATGTTTTCTTTTACTTTAAACTCTGGATTATGGCTATGGGGTTTCTTTCTGGAGATATCTGGGAGCCCATATTTTCATTTTGCCCTTTGCTCTGCCCTCAGCAGTCCTAGGGAGTTTTGATTCATTACTTCTTGAAATATGGCATGTAGGCTTTTTGAAAATTTGAAAATTTTGGTTGCAGTTTTCAAGTAACTTGATGATTCTTAAATTATCTCTCTACCTGTCATCCAGGTTAGTTGTTTTTGTTTGTATATGTTTTACACTTTCTATTTTCTTTTCTTTCAATCTTTGTCTTTCAGTTTTATTCTGATTTTTTTTTTGGTTGTCTCATGATTGATTTTTGTTTGATCCAATCCAGTTTTCTAAGTATCTGTTACTTGGATAAGGTTTTGTACCTCCAATACTAAGTTATTTATACTCCTCATTTTTTTTTCCTCTAGAGCTCTTATTTCATTTATAAAATACTTTTTAAAACTCTTCATTTCTTCTAGGAATACTAGTAAACCTTGTAGCAAAGCTGTATTTTTGTTTGATGCTTTCCTTGTACATATGTATATTTTAATAAATTTATTTTAGTTTTCAACATTCACTTCCATAAAATTTTCATTTCCAAATTTTCTCCTCATTTCTCCCCTCCCTCTACCCCAAGATGGCATGTAATTTTATATAGGCTCTACACATACATTCATATTAAACCTATTTTCATATTAGTCATTTTGTAAAGAAGAATTAGAACCAATGGAAGAAACCATGAAAAAGAAGAAATAACAAAAAGGGAGAGAGAGAAAATAATATGCTTTAATCTGCATTCAGACTCCATAGTTCTTTTTTTTTTTTGGATATGGATGGCATTTTCCATCATGAATCTTTTGGGGTTGTCTTAGATCCTTGCATTGATAAGAAGAGCTAAGTCTATCAAAGTTAGGCATCAGTGTTGCTGTTACTGTGAATAATGTTCTCCTGGTTCTGCTCACTTCACTCAGCATCAATTCATTTAAATGTTTAGAGGTTTTTCTGAAGTTCACCTGCTCATCATAGCACATCATAGCACAATAGTATTCCATTACATTCATATACCACAACTTGTTCAGCCATTTCCCAACTGATGGGCATCCCCTCCATTTCCAATTCTTTGCCACCACAAAAAAAAAAGGCTGCTATAAATAGTTTTGTACATGTGGATCTTTTCCCAATTTTTATGATCTCTTTGGGATACAGACCTAGAAATGGTATTACAGGGTCAAAGGGTCACAATTTTATAGCCCTTTGGGCATAGTTCCAAATTGCTCTCCAGAATGGTTGTATCGGTTCACAACTCCACCAACAATGCATTAGTGTTCCAATTTTCCAATATCTTCTCCAGTATTTATCATTTTCCTGTTTTGTCATGTTAGCCGATCTGAGAGGTGTGATGTGGTGCCTCAGAGTTGTTTTAATTTGCATTTTTCTAATCAATAGTGATTTAGAGCATTTTCATATGACTGTAGATAGCTTTATTTCTTCATCCGAAAACTGCCTGTTCATAACCTTTGGCCATTTATCAATTGGAGAATGACTTGTGTTCTTGTAAATTTGACTCAGTTCTCTATATATCTTAGAAATGAGGCCTTTATCAGAGACACTGGTTCTTCCATTCTACTTGCTCTCCCACTTTGCTTATAGTATCAGCCTTTATATCTAAATCGTGTACCCATTTTGACTTTATTTTGGTATGCGGTATAAGATGTTGGTCTATGCCTAGTTTCTGTCATACTATTATCCAGTTTTCCCAGAAGTTTTTGTTAAACAGTGAGTTCTTATCTCAGAAGCTGGAGTCTTTGGATTTATCAAATAGTAGATTACTATAGTCATTGACTACTGTGTCTTGTGTACTTAACCTATTCCACTGATCCAACACTCTATCTCTTAGCCAGTACCAAGTAGTTTTGATGATTGCTGCTTTATAATACAGTTTAAGATCTGGTATACCTAGGCTACCTTCCCTTGTATTTCTTTTCATTAATTCCCTTGATATTCTAGACCTTTTGTTCTTCCAGGTGAATTTTGTTATTGTTTTTTCTAGTTCTATAAAATAATTTTTGGTACTTTAATTGGTATGGCACTGAATAACTAAATTAATTTAGGTAGAATTGTCATTTTTATTATATTAGATCTGCCCACCCATGTGCAGCTGATATTTTTCCAATTATCTAGATCTGACTTTATTTGTGTGAAAAGTGTTTTGTAATTGTGTTCATATAGTTCCTGGGTTTGTTTTGGCAGTCAGACTCCCAAATATTTTGTAACGTCTACAGTAACTTTAAATAGAATATTTCTATCTCTTGCTGTTGGACTTTGTTAGTAATATATAGAAATGCTGATGATTTATGTGGGTTCATTTTATATCCTGCAACTTTGCTAAATTTGTTATTTCAAGTAATTTTTACTTGATTCTCTAGGATTCTCTAAGTATACCATCATATCATCTGCAAAGAGTGATAGCTTTGTTTCTTCTTTGCCTATTCTAATTCCTTCAATTTCTTTTTCTTTCTTTATTGCTAAAATTCACATTTCTAGTACAATATTGAAAAACAGTTATGATAATGGACATCCTTGTTTCACACCCAATCTTATTAGAAATGCTTCTAACTTATCTCCATCACATATAACGCTTGCTGATGGTTGTAGATAGATGCTACCTATCATTTTAAGGAAGATTCCATTTATTCCTATGCTCTCTGGTGTTTTTTAGTAGGAATGGGTATTGTATTTTGTCAAATGCTTTTTCTGCATCTATTGAAATAATCATATGATTTCTGTTAGTTTTGTTGTTGAAATTGTCAATTATGCTGATAGTTTTCCTAATATTGAACCAGCCCTGCATTCCTGATATAAATCCTACCTGGCCATAGTGTATTATCCTTGAGATAAGTTACTGTAATCTATTTGCTAATATTTTATTTAAAATTTTTGCATCTAGATTCATTAGGGAAACCTTTACTCTGTGTGTATCTCTCTGCTTCAAATGTGTTTCTTGTAAACAACATATTGTAGGATTGTGGTTTTTAATGTAGTCTGCTACCAGCTCCCATTCTATGGGAGAGTTCATCCAATTCACATTCACAGTTATGATTACTATCTTGTCTTTCTCTCCATCCTTTTTTCCTCCATAGTAATGCTTTTCTCCCTCCTTTCTCCCTTTGCCTCCTCACTAAAGTTTTGCTTTGACCACCACCTCCCTCAGTCTGCCCTCCCTTCTATCCACCCACTCTCTTTTCTTTCACCTTTTCCCTCCTACTTCTTCTATGGTAAGTTAGATTTCTATACCTTACTGATTATGTTATTCCCTCTTTGAGTCAAATCTGATGAGAGTAAGGTTCAAACAATGCTCATTTCCTTCCCTTCTTTCCCTCTACTGCAATAGGTCTTTGTACCTTCTCATGAGATGTAATTTATGCTTGTCTGCCTCCTCCTTTCCTCTTCTCCCAGGACAATCCCTTTTCACCACTTAATTAGATTTTTTTATCATCACATTAAAGTCAACTTATACTCACACTCTCTGTCTATGTATATCCCTCTTAAATGTCATAATACCAATACAATTCTCAAGAGTTATAAGTGTCATCTTCCTTTGTAGGCATGTAAACAGTTTGCCTTTATTAATGTTGTTTTTTTCATTCCTATTTACCTGTTTATGACTCCCTTGAGTCCTGTATTTGAAGATCAAATTTTCTGTTGAGTTCTGGTCTTTTCATCAGGAACATTTGGAAGTCCCCTATTTCATTGAATATCCATCTCCTCATGCTCAGTTTCGCTGGGTTGTAATCTAAGTTCCTTTGCCTTATAGAACATCACATCCTATGCCTTCTGATCTTTTTTTTTTTTTTACTTTTCATTTGTTGGTTTTATTTCATATTTATATTGCTCTGTGCTATTTGTTGGGTGAGACACAAATAGCCATGATGAGAAATCCTCTTGTCTATTAAACAGCGTAAAGAGTTCACATTATTTCTCATTTGCATTTTCTTTTTTTTTTTAATTTATTTTTGACATGTTTGGTTTTCAGCATTGATTTTCACAGGCGTTTGAATTACAAATTTTCTCCCCATTTCCTCCCCCCCCACTCCAAGATGGCGTACATTCTGGTTGCCCTGTTCCCCAGTCAGCCCTCCCCTCCGTCGCCCCATTCCCTTCCCATCCCCCTTTCCCTTCCTCTCTCCCCTGTTCCCTTCCCAT
>CM053622.1:567324533-567399264 GCA_028646595.1 Phalanger gymnotis
CATCATCTTTCCATGTAGAAATGTAAACAAAACAGTTCAACTTTAGTAAGTCCCTTGCAATTTCTTTTTCTTGATTACCTTTTCATGCTTCTCTTGATTCTTGTGTTTGAAAGTCAAATTTTCTATTCAGCTCTGGTCTTTTCACTGAGAAAGCTTGAAAGTCCTCTATTTTATTAAAAATCCATATTTTGCCTTGGAGTATGATACTCAGTTTTGCTGGGTAGGTAGTTATTTATCTTTTTAATGTTATTACTGCTGTTTAAATGGTTGTCTTGATTCTGTTCTGCATCAGTTCATACAAATCTTCCCCGGTTTCTCAAAAACCATCACATTAATCATTTCTTTCAGTACAATAGGATTGCATTGCATTTGTACACCATAATTTGATCAGTCATTCTCCAACTGATAATTACCCTGTTAGTTTCTAGTTCTTTGCCATCACAAAAAAGCCACTATCAATGTTTTATACATATATAGCATATATACATATATATACACACATATACATATTTATACACATGGGTCCTTTTCCTCTTTCTTCAAGTCCCAGCTCATGTGTCACTTTTTCTTCCAGCCCAAGGCAATCTCTCCCTCCTCTGACTCTATCGTACCTGCTTTCTTTAAACAAATACAGAACTGATTGTATGTGATTTTATATTGTTAAGTTAGCTTATCACGTCAGGACTTAATACTTCTCCATTCCCATCCTGCTCCAAAGCTTCATTTTGTTGTGAAAGTGACCCTGAATTCTTGCAGGTTATGCTAACAAAGAGTAAGCCCTGGAGAGTTCTACAAGGCTGGAAAGAGTATGGAACTGGAAATAGACCACGAGTCTACTGCTTCAGTACCAGTCTAGTTGAGTACCAAAAAGAGATCTCTGTCTCTCTCTGTCTCTGTCTCTGTCTCTGTCTCTCTGTCTCTCTGTCTCTCTCTCTCTCTCTCTCTCTCTCTCTCTCTCTCTCTCTCTCTCTCTCTCTCCCACTCTCTCTCTCTTTCTTTCTCTCTCTCCTTCTCACTCACTTCTTCTCATATACAATCAGTTCCTGATTATTCTTTCTCTACAATATCCTTTACACCTTTCCACCGCTCTCTTTTCCACTTCCATGACAGCACTACCTACCTACATGACAGCAATAGCTTCCTAACAGGTCTTCCTAATTTTACTCTTCCCCTCCTCCAATACACCTTCCATGTCACTGTCAGATATATCTTTCTGTTCAAAAATCTGCTAGAGCTCCCTATTGTCTACCAATTAATATTAAAAATCACTTTGCCTGGCATTCAAGACTCTTCACAACCTTATATTTGATACATTCAAGCTCTGTCTTATTCTCTACCCTGCCATCCACTTGACACTAGACAAAACTGAATTACTTAGTCTTTGTTCCCTGAACATACCCTCCACTTTTCTACCTCTATGTATCTACATAACTTGCTCCTCATGTCTGGAATGTCTGTTGTCTCCATCTTTGCCTATTGAATTTTTACTCATTTTTTAAAGACTGACTAAAATTCCCCCCCTCCCTTGAGAAAGGCTGTGGATGTTTAAGTTCAATTCTTCCCTGGCCATTACCCCTGCACTGGCTACCTTCTCTTCCTTTCTCCATCTTGTTCTCTTGGTAAATCAGCACAACTCTATACCATGTTCTTCTCTTGATCCTTGTCTCCTTATCCTATCAAAGATCTTGCCTCATCAAGCCCCATCCTTGGCTTCCTCCCACCATCTGCTACCTCATACTTCTGGTTGGTCTGCCTGCTTCAAGTCTCTCCTCGCATCAGTCTATTTTTCTTTCAGGCATCAAATTGAGCTTCCTAAGGTGCAGGTCTGACCATTTTACCTCCTATTCAACAAACTCCAAGGGCTCCCTACAGCCCCTAGGATCAAATCTAAAATATTGTTTGGCTTTTAAAGCTCTTCATCACCTGCCCCATTCCTACTTTTCCAATCTCCTTCTACAGTACTCTCTTCACCTATTCTACAACCCAGTGACACTAGGCTCTTTCTCGTTCCTCACAAAAGACGCTCCATCTCCCACTCTTAGTATTTTCACTGGCTGTTTCTAATGCCTTTTAATCCTTCCCTCTTTATTTCTACCTGGTATTTTCCCTGGCTTCCTTCCAGTATCAGCTAAAGTCTCACCTTCTGCAGCTAGCCTTAACCAGTCCTCTTAATATTAACATCATTTCTCCTGAGACTACCCACAAATTCATCCTGACTGTACCTTGTTTGTACAATGTCTTATTTCTTTGCATGTTGGCTCCTCCATTACACTGCGAGTTCCTTGAAAGAAAGGGTTATCTTTTGTCCTTCTTTACATCCCCAGTACTTGGCACAATGCCTGACACACAATAGGTGCTTAATAAATATATTAGTTGGTAAAAATAAAATAAAATTGATGACAACAAAGTAAAATTTAATTTTAAAAACACTACTTGACTGACTGACTTGGTTTCTTTATCTGTCAATGAGGGGATTGGATTTGATGGCCTAAAGATCCCATGCTGTTCTAAATGCATAATCTTATGAGCCTCCATGAAGACTTCCTTGATCCTTCCTATTAGGATGACCTAGTCCCTTTGGACCTCACATAGTGCTTAGCTTTTCATGTCTCAAATGTATTACCCACATAACATCATATATTATGGTTCTTTGTTTCTCTGTCTACTCTCCATACTACACTCTAAGCCCTTTTACAGCAGGGAGTATGTCTTATCTAAAAGTTGTGATAAGACACAGAGCTCTCTACATGTTTGATGCTTAATAAATTACATCAAATTTTATAATTTCATAGAATACTTGAGCATCTCCTCTTGAATCTCCAAGATGAGAATAAGCAAACAAATTTCTATAAAATTAACATTAATTGAGGTACAAACATTCTTGCACAAGATGAAACTCTAAGAACTTCACAGGATTCTTCAAATTAGACCTTAACAAAGGTCCGGACATTCAATGATAATGCAAAAGTGTCTCTCTAGGAGAGTGGCAAAAACCACACTAGAATCAAGAGATGAAAGAGCCTAAAGGTTTGTGGACTACCTAGAAGCCCCAAATTGGCACATCATTTGTGATTTCCTCAATAAAAAGAGTCAGTACCTACTGGCCATGATAAATCCTGGAAAACATCATAAAAGGTAAAATTGACTCCATCTTTATGGACAGGAAATCACTGTTACTACCAGTTCAGAATCAGCTATGTGCAGATAGCTCATTGACTGGTTAGAGCAAAGGTCAAAATCAACACCAAATTAAGCAAAAGGATCAATATAAAACAAGAAAAACAAACAATAGATGAAAAGACACTTTGATTCAATTTGTTTGAACAAGGTATTGACTGAAAAAGTGGGAAATGGATAAAAGTAAAAATATTGACTCTATCACAATTTCTCTACGTGATAAAAAGTCACCACTATGAAAACCTTAAAAGATCCCAGAAACTGACCTCGTCCTCAAATTCTAGATCTCTTTGCCAAATAGAGACACAGTAGCCAAAAGCAACACCAGTTTAGAAGAGGAGCTCATTTCCAAAGTATAATGGAGCAGGCTAGTGAAAGGTCTACAAAATATCACCTCAAAAAATAGCCCCAAACATTTGAGAAGAAAATTAGCCTATAGAGAGCTTTACAAAAGATGCAGCAAGGCAAAACCATTCCCAAAAGGGGAGTGGGGAGGGGAAATGTAGATGAAACCAGAAGGAGAACAAACCAATATAAAATGTAACAGATCTTCGGGTGTTTTTAATGATGACCTATTTTCATCAGTAACAGAAATGGAATAACCACATTTAGACTACCACCTACCTCAGAACACAAGACAGTACTTGCATATAATGTTCAGGAGTCACAGAATCTCAGTGTTAGAAGAGATCTTGGAAGTCTTCTCATCCGATCCACAACGAAAAGTCATCTTAAAGCTTTTCCCTGAAAACATCTAGTGAAGAAGAGCACCCTACTTCCAGAAGCAGCCTGTTCCACTTTTCAATCACTTTAATTGTCAAGAAGTGTTTCCTTACATCAAATCTAAATTTCCTTCTTGGCAATTTCTCTTGCTCTCAGTTGCTCTTAGTTCTGTCCTCTGATAACAAGTACCCTCTTCCACATGACAACCCTCCAAATAACTGAAAGGAGTTATCATGTCCCTCTTATGTCTTCTCTTCTTATTCATTCTGGAATTCTAAGCCTCTCTTTAGGCAGCCCATACTTAGCCTTCTTGGCTGCCTCATCACACCACTGACTACTTTTGAGCTTGTCCTCTAAGACTCTGATATTTTTTTCTGAAGAATTGCTGTCTAGATCCAACTCTGCCATATTATGCTTGCTACGTTTATTTTTTTACTCTATATGTGAGACAAATAGAGGAAAAATTCATGCTTGAGGCTACACAACTTTAAAGGTGCTCCAGAATCAATTTTCAAGATATGTCAAAGAAAGTATATTCCAAAAGAATGGAAAAGTTTATGGACAGTGATTTAACAAAACAAAAAACAAAACCAACAAGGCAACTGAGAAGGCATTAGCAATTACCAACCCATATGCCTACTATCTCATCTCTATAAAATCTTTATGAGAATAATCTATGCACGCATCAAGGCCATCCTTTACAGAGAACAGACATGCCTTCACAAAATGGCTTTCTGGAGCACCTTTTGACATTCATACAACTGACTGAAAGATGCCTAGAATATCAAATAACATTATGCATTTTGCATATGTGTTTTTAAAAATTAACTCAGCAGAACAAAATGCAACCTTGAAGACTCACCTCAAACAAGATTTCATGCATGATTGATTCATGAATTAAAATTATATAATACTTAATGACTGATGCAGCACTGGAGATAACTTAGTTCAAAGATCTGCCGACGACGTGGAGCAATGTGTAAAACAGGAGACATGCTCCTCCAAAGTATTGGCCAACGCAAGGAAAAATGTCTTGCATATAACACAAACAAAAGAGCATTTCCCTATTGATGACAGCTTCTCTAACTGCTTTTGTTTATAAGTAATATTGTGCCACTTGCATAGAAACCAGGAATGCTGCTACAAAGCCTCCTTTATGAAATCTGCAGCTTTACAAAAAGAGATTAATCTGGCCATTCAGATAGTAAAAGCAAATGCTATTGGATTAAAAAAATGTACATTGTCTAGTCTAGTTAGTAGCTATAGACACATACAGAGATATGTATGTGGGACTTGAACTGGGTTTGGGAATTCTGGGAAGAGGAAACCTTCTCTCCCAATGTAGGTGGCCACCTTTGTGGAACTTGGAGTCTTAAGGAGTTGCCTAGGGCACTGAGAGGTGAAGTGGCCTGCCCCAGGCATGTCAGAGGCTGAATCTGGGCATAATCCTCCTGATGTATCAGGAGAGGACATTTCCTCACCCAGGAATTCCCTATGTCAATGAAATCACAGGTCCAATCCGTATTCCTAGGTCTTCTTTCCTATATATCCTTTTACTTGAGCCTAGACCAGATATACTAGAACAGAGGTTCCCGAAATTATTTGACCTACCACCCCCTTTTCAAAAAAATTACTCAGTGCCCCCTAGAAGTCTACATTCTTTAACACTTTATCAGTTTTTCTTCATTTGCATCATTTCAAAAAATTGCCAATTTTTTACAATGTTGTATCTTAAATATAATAATTTGTTGTAAATTTGTGGGGGTCTTCCTGCATTGAAACTTTGATGATACAGTATTGCATCATGTAACCAAATGTTACCGTATTGTAAATAAATCGTTACTCATACATATTCTTGCTGATGCATGCTGGACTTCCCAACAATGCATGACATGCTCATCTGCCAATACTTGTTTGTAAAGACTTGTCAGACAGACTTGACCACTGATCAGTTATAACTTGGATTTTCTGTATTTATTTGAAAAAAATGTAAGCATTATGACTTTAACTGTTACACAGAAGATGAAACATGCACAGTTTTTCAAAATTTTCTCATCTTTTTTTCTTTCCTTATGCTTCTACCACCCCCTTATTTTTATTCAATGCCCCCCAATTGCAACAGAGGCTACCACTGCCTCCCTGGATCATTTCAGAGCCCCTTGGGGGTGGTATCACCCACTTTAGGAACTTATTACTACACCATATGCTTTTTATCTGGTATTCATTTATTTTAGCAGTGTGAATGGTTAGAGCAATCTCTTTTGTACAGCCAGAATGTATCAGAGAAGCAATCTGAACCCTCATTTTCCTTACACTAAGGCCAACTCTATCTGTTATGCCTCTCAGTGTCTTCAGTCTATACCATAATAATGTAACAGGTATTCTAATATATGTGTGCATACATAATGTATGTATGTGTGCAAAAACCTAATGCTGTAAGTTGCAGAACAATTACCAATCTACATCATTACAGAGAGTTTCCTCTCTGGAAATTCCCTATACCAATGAAATAAAAGGAAAGAAGGAAAGGAAGAGAGGGAGGGAAGAAGGAAGGAAGAGGAAGAAAAAAAAGAAAAGAGACAGAGGGAGGGAAAGGAAGGAAGGAAAAGAAAAATGTGTATACACATATCTATACATATGTGCGTGTATCTATCTTTCTATCTATAACCATATGGACAAAGAGTTAGGTCTAGAATTGAGTGGGAGGAAATCTAGCTAGAATACACTTGGGAAATCTTGCAGTTCTTTCTATGATCATAAACTTCTATGATTCTAAACTGTTTCAAAAGCCCAATATTTTGGTAATACTATAAGGCTGTAATTTGAAAGAAAAAAAAGCCTTAATCTTGGAAGAATAAATATTGTAAATAATTCAAAGGGCAATGGAAATATGCATGATAGGCACGGGTAGACAGCAACGCATTACCAGTGATGACTTATATAAGTGTCATAAAAGACATTTTAGAACATGAATGACAAGAAGACAAATTGGCTCAGTCATGTATTGAGATAGAGACAATATAGGCACCCATTCCACGTGGCATTCAAAACATGAGAGGAAGGCTTTCATCATGTCTAGTGGATCGATATGGAGAATCTATGGAAAGACAAAAATAAAAATATGCAAGATGGGAAGGCCCAGAGGAGTTGTGACACACATCAGTGGAAAAAGTACCCATGGTAAAGAAATCAGGTATTTATCCAAATATACCTCTGATTACATGATAAACTCTGTGAAGGCAGTGATGATATCTTATACTAGATGCTTATCACTCTTCTTTGAGCAAAACATAAGCCCTCAGGAAATATTTGTTGATTGACAGATCTTATTTTCACCTTTCTCAGCCAGCCCTTTCCTTAATAGATAACAGGGAGATGAACTCTATCTCCCACCCTTGTTTCACTGATCTCGCTTCTAAAGGGGCAGGTAGATCTACCTTGGAATCGCAAAATGATGGTGCGACGAATAGGAATTTAGAGATCATCAAACCACAGATCCTCATTATGCAAATGAAGAAAATGAAACCTACAAAAATGAGGAGATTTCCTGGAGGTCACACAGCTATTGAGAAAGAAAGTTAAGACTAGAATCTCTAGCTTTCTCCACTCCCAAACCAGTTGTCTGGCCACCCCGCCACTCATAGACCTAGAAAGGCAAAGAATGTGAAGAGTCTGACTCTTGCATTCTATGTGTTCCAGGTCTAATTAATGAGTCTAATTAATGTCTTATTCACTGACTCCTCCGCTTGACATCTAATCCAAGATAGTTCCATAGAGCAACCCAAAAGAAATTAATATAATAAAATGGTCATCCCCCTAAAGCTGCCCAAGGATGCAAAAAAAGTCTCCTGTTCCATATCCAAGCTAATAATACTAATTCATGTCCATAGAAATTATTAGAATAACAATAATAATACATCTTCTGAGTTATTAACACTGTGCAGCCACGTCACTTTAAAAATAAGATGTTGGGCCCCTTTTCTATTCGGTTAGCTAAATCATATCTGAATCTTGAGAGATAATGTTCATTGCCAATAACCAAAGTGGCATGGCATTAGTTTATTGATTCCCCAGGTTGGAGCAAGGACCTGACAGACTGGGCCATAGGACAGGTATTTGAATTGGAATTGAATGGGTGGGGTGAGAAATCTTCCCCTTCCTCTTATACCAACCTCCCTTTCTCAATCTCACTGTTACTCTTGCTCAAATTTTAAATAGGATTCATAGAAAACCACTAAAGTCTTTGAGCTCTCATCTTACGGGTGAGGAAATTGGGGCTAGGAGAGACGTGATTAACCCAAGATCACTCAGCTAGGCAATGGCAGGAGCAGGATCGGAATACAGGTCTCCTAGTTTGCCAGTCTTGCTTCTTGCCATTGTGCCTTGCTGTCTCGATATTACTATCATGTCTCACAATTTCTCTTACTATTCAAGTATTCCACCTTACTAAGAACTTCATTTATTCCTAAATAATAATACTTTACATGTCCATAGCACTTTGTGGCTTTTCAGAAGTTTTTACATACTTGTTTGATCTTCACAAACCAATAGGAATAAGTTAATTATTATACTCCTATTTTAACAGACAGATACGGAGGCTCAGACAATTTTAAGTAATTTGTTCAGGGTGATACAGGGGAAGAGCCAGGACTGGTGCTTTTGAACACCAGCAAAGTGCATTGGAAAGAACACTAGTGTTGGACCGTGGACAAGTCATTCTACTACCCTGGGCCTCAGTTTTCTCATGTATAAAATGAAGACTTTAGATTAGTTAATTTCTGTGATCTTTTCTAGCTCCAAGCATATGATTCTTCACTCTGTGAATCTTGCTAAGATGTTCAATATCTACTTTCCATGTGGTCTTGGGCCAAGCCTCTTCTACCTCCCCTCTGACACCGTGGATGACATCCAGGTGTACTGGTTGTCCTTGGGGTGTGTGTTCTGAAAGGACACAATTTGTGTTTACTCGAAAGTTTGGAGAAAAGTAAGATCAAACAAGAAAACCCTTTGGTTTCCTCATCTTTGTTGTTGCTGCTGTTTCTAAAATGCATACATCTGCTTTCCTGCCTTAGGAAGTGAACAGGATTAACCTTCCTTTGATGATTCATCATTAGGCTACTAGTGTTTATCCAGGCTTTCATTTCTAGATGATTCAGATAGGTCAGATCAGACAGGGAATGAGAGGAAAAGCCTGCACTGATCTCCTCACTTTCTTTCCTTGGAAGCATAGTGAAGAACAAGTTCTTAACCTGGGATCTGTGAACTTTTTTTTTTTAGTTTGATAGCTGTATTTCAGTATCACTGGTTTCTCTTGTAATCTTGTGCATTTTATTTTGTGAATTGAAAACATTATTCCGAGAAGAAGATAATAGGCTTCACTAGACTGCCAAAGGGATCAAAAAAAGGTGAAGGAGCCCTGTTCTAAGACTATGGATGGAGATGTAGAAGGTGTAGGAGAATTAATAGAATTTTAAAAATAAAATAAAAGCATTGATACCAGCTTAGGGCTTGACTCTTCCCATAAAACTAGGATGGGGGAATTTTTTTTTTTTAGTTAAGTCAACATTCTAATCAATTGGGTTCCAGTTCCTGATAAGTTGGGCTGATTGTCCTGACGATTTGGAATGTAAGCTCCTTGAGAGAATACATTGTTTAATTTTTTTTCACTGTCTAGCCTATAGAATCAGTGCTTATTGCTCGAATGGTTGAGGTCTGGCTATAATCCCTTGAAGTATTGTCAGGGACTCAGAAAGGAAGGCCACATTTCCCAGAATACAAGGAGATCTCTGGTCTACACTTACTTGATCTATCTCCATCTCAGTGATGTTTGGTCATGATTCACCTTTATCCAATAGCACTTACCATCTACTCCAAACCCAGAGAAGAACAGACAAACAGAATCTCAGCACAAGGAAGGCAAAATATGGCCTGAGATGCTGGTTGGAGGTTGCTGGCTGATTGCCATGACCTGATATAATATGAGAGACCTTTCCTGCAGCGTGGCCCATTCTCAGCAGAGATAGGAAGGAGCTAATCCCAAATTAAAGAGCAGTGAAGGAGAGCAAAGTGGCAGGCAGTGTGGGCCAGCAGGGATAGGCAGTGATTCATTAATTACCTCCTTTGGAAGGGAAGCAAAGGATTTCTTGCTTCCCTGTTGCTTAGGTGGCACCAACCCAAGTCTGAGTGAGTGAAGGAAAAACCACAACCTCTGATGGAGAGGTAGGGGAGGGGGCAGAGCCTATTGTAATCACCCTCAACCTTGCCCAGAGGAAGCTCCAAGGGAATATTCTGGAAAGCTGGGAGACAGATCTCAGAGGTTTCAAGACAGAGATACCATAGGTGTCATTTGAGATGAGCCAATTGGTCATCTATGCTTAGGGAAATAAACCCATCACAGGAGAGAAAGCCAGGAGCCCAAGGTCCAGGCTCAGCCTCCTTTAGGCAGCACATGTCTCTAATGCCATGTGTGAGCAGCTGCCATAGCTGGGGGAAGGGGAGGGGGAGGGAGAGAGGGAAGAAGCCCTCTGCCCCATGGGATGGCCAAGAAAGAGAACCTCGTGGAGTCCCCACACTTGGCAGGCAGGAAGAGAAAGAGCACCAGAGGGTAGAGACACTCCTTTTAAAGCCTTCTTAGTAGGAAGCTCCTCCAATTCAGTGGTCAGCTCCCTGCTCTCCTACCATCTCAAGGACCAAGACACTGCTGCATCATTCTAAAGTCCTCCAGGGCTAAGGATATGTGTCCAGGAAAGTGAGCAGAGGAGCTCAGCTAGACTCCATGCATTCTTTGTGGAGTGTGCTCCAATCTAACCCCTGCCACACAGGGAAGGCTTCCAGGAAGACGTAGTGCTGAATTTTGGTCTTTAAGGACAGATAAGATTTGGGAAAGTGTAGAAGCACTGGGAAGTTAGGTCTTCTGCCTCAGGGATAAGGGGAGAAATGAGAACGGAGAGTTGGGGAGGGAAGGAAGCATAATGAAGGGCTTCTGGTTTCTTATTTAGGAGGACATGCAAGCTGCTCCCAAGAATGAGCAGGAAACCCAACCTAGTTCTCTTGTGTAGTAATAGTGGGTAGAAGGTGATGTGGTTGTAGCACTGCATCTGGAGTCAGGAAGACAGGAGTTCAAATCCTGATTTTGACATGTCCTAACTGTGTGGCCCTGAGAAAGTCACTTAACCTCTCTTGGACTCAGTTTCCTCATCTGTCAAGTGAGGATAGGGATGAAGGTGGCACAATAGTTAGAGTTCCAGGCCTAAAGTCAGGAAAACTCATCTTACTGAGTTTAAATCTGGTCTTAGACACTTATTAGCTGTGTGACCCTGGGCAAGTCACTTAACTCGGTTCCTAAGCTGTAAAAAAGAGCCAGAGAAGAAAATGGCAAACCACTGCAGTATCTTTGCCAAGAAAACTCCAAATGAGGCAGTGAAGAGTTGGACATGACTGAAAAAGACTGAACAGCAAAGTACAGGTCATACGTAACAGAAACAGCATGAATAAGCAGGACTTGGGGCAGCTAGGTGGTACAGTGAGTAGAGCACCGGCCCTGGAGTCAGGAGGACCTGAGTTCAAATCTGGCCTCAGACACTTGACACACTTACTAGTCATTTAACCCCAATTGGCCTGCCTTCCCCCTTCCAAAATAAAATTAAAAATAAAAATAATTAAGCAGGACTTGAATCCAGATTTTCTTCATACAAAAGCAGCTGGGTGGTGCGGTGGCTAGAGCGTCAGACCCGGATTCAAGAAGAATAGAGTTCAAATTTGGCCCCAAATACTTTACTGTGTGACCCTGGGCAAGAGTCACTTACTTCCGTTTGCCTCAGTTTCCTCTTCTGTGATATGAGGATAATAATGGCTTCCTCATCTGTGAAATGGGGGTCACAACAGCACGTACCTCCCAGGGTTGCCATAAGGACCAAATGAGATAATAATTGTAAAGCACTTAGCATGGCGCCTGGCCCATAGTCAGAGCTATACAAATGTTAGCTATTTTTATTATTAAAGCCAGCTCTCCACCCAGCAGGTCACGAAGCCTCGCTGACATCTATAACCGACATTTGTTTAGGACTTCAGAGCTTACACAATGCTTTCCATCTCTTTAGCAGTCCTACAGAGTGGGAAACGCGTTGGGTTTGGAGTCAGAGGTTGTGTGTGTGAATTCTGGCTCTACTTCTTGTTAACTGGGTGAACCTGAGAAAGTGATTTCCTTCCCCCGGTCCTCAATTTCTTCAGCTGCATAATGAGGGGAGTCGGCCTAGGCCATTTGCAAGGTCCCTCCCAACTTTAAATTCTAGGATCCAAGAGTGAAACAAGTTTAGAGGATGTAGGGTTTGTTACCAGGTCTGGGTAGTCAATTTAGGGGTGCTTTCCCTAATTTGTTGTTGTTATTTTCTTTGGTTTCTACCCCCACTCATCTCCCTTCCTGACTGGATAAATCAAGCCCATATGTTAATTGCTAAATAAGAAATCACACCAGAGGACATTCCAGCATGTTGCAGTCATCCAGGCAGTACAGCCTGGTGGATTGAGTAGATTGCACCATCAGGGCTGGCTTTTCCATTAAGAAGTGACTTTAAAGGGCCAGATCATCCTTCTCTAATGTTCTTAGTATAGGACGCCACAGCACAGGTCGTTGGCATTTGTTAGTAATCCAAGCACCCAACAATCTGCGCTCTTTTCAGCTGCCTTTTTAAAGGTCATCACGAAAGGCCATAGCAACCGCTCTTCCTTAGCAACACAAGAAATAGCCCATCGTGGAGAAGGCTAGGCACCATTGTGCCTGAACCACTTCCCTCAGTGGGTTATAGCCCATTCATACATGGTTAGATTTAAAGTGGGAATCAATCTTTTAAAACAGCTAATCCAAGCTTCTCTTTTACAGGTAAGGAAACTGGGTCCCAAGGAAATGAAGCGATTTGTCCAAGGTCACACAACTAGGAAGTGACATGGTTGGAATATAAACCTAGCTCATTCTACTGACTCCAATCCAGTGGTCTTTCCACAACACCATGATTGTCATGGAAAACCAAAGTCATGGTTTTGAGCCCTACCAATTAGCCAAACTTGTTTCCTCTAGGCACAAGTTGCTCCATTAAGCTAGCTCACCTTGGCCCCCCATACCTTTGTCCCAAAGGCTGACAGAGTATAAATGGCTCAGTGCAATATCATCCCTTCTACTAGAAAAGCAACTCAACATGTATACCCTACAGGTGATGCTCCAGTATCACCATCCGCTCTGCTGCTGTCCTCTTCAGAAATAACTCGCTCACCCATAGCAAACTTGAGAGGAATTACTGAGGTGCTTTTGGGTCATGATTAGGCTAAAATACAGTTCCTACTTATGCAGCGCCACTCCTCAACAAAACTGTGAAGCTGGTCGGGTTCGTTTTGGGTACCCTTCTACCTCCTGTCTCAATATGATCTTTTCTCTCTCTAATATACCCAGTCACCAATCGCATCCCACTGCTCTTCTCCTCAGGTTCCATCTTGTGTCCCCTTTCCATAAGGCCTTACTCTTAGCTAAGTTAGCTGTCGTAGCTGGAAAGAAATGGACTAAGACCAATCAACCAAACCAATTTGATCTGAAGAACATTTAAGTGGCTCCTACATGCAAATCCCTGTGCTAGGTCCTGGGATACAACAATCCCTACCCCTGAGTGATTTGTAATCGAGTAGGGAGCATAAGCTCTCTGTGCTGATAACTAGAATACAAGTTAGTCCCTTTTCCCAGGGCCCCCAGTCTCAGCAGACTAAGAGGTGTTCATTGAGTGCCTACAATGTCTAAGGCACTATGCTAAGCCGTGGATGGATTGAAAGAAGTATAACATATTGTCCCTGTCACTAAGGGGCTTGTAATCTATTTGAGGGAAATAATAAACATAAGAGTAGTTACACATATAAAGTTAACTAAAGGCTCAAAAGACTTGTTGCCATTTTAAGCTTTATTAACTTAAAATTGGGCAGCTAGGTGTTATAGTGGATAGACTAACAGGTTTGGAGTGAGGAAGATGAGGCTTCCCGAGTTCAAATCTGGCCTCAGACACTTACTAGCTGTGTGACCTTGGGCAAGTCACTTTACCCTATTTGCCTCAGTTTCTTCTTCTACAAAATGAGCTGAAGAAGGAAATGGCAAACCACTTCAATATCTTTGCCAAGATAATTCCAAATCAGGTCAGGAAGAATCAGACATGACTAAAACAAACTGAATAACAACAGCAAACTTAAAACTATACACTTCAAAGTATGTGTGCGTGCATGTGTGTGTGTGTGTATTATAAGTGTCATATATAGACTAAAGAGACATTGTCAATAGAAGGCTGGCCTTGGAATCATCAAGATATGGGTTCAAGTGCTAACAGTGATGCTTGCTAGCTGTATGACCCTGGGAAAGTCACCTAACTTGCCAGTATTTCAGGTAAGTCCCTAATTAGTGCTTCTAGTCTGTGACGTATAAAGATCCTTTGTAGGAACTAGGGATATATGAGTGAGAGATATTTCTGAGGGGACACGACCTCATCATCAAGTCATTGAAAAACTAGTCAATAAAAAAAGGGATTCGACCTGTAGTGGACAAATCAGACCAAGCAGATTGATCTGAGAGGATGAAGGAGAGAAGAGTGGAATGATGCAGTGAAGCCAATTTAGGTTCGTTGTCACAAAAAACTTCCTAACGCAGCCCCTCCAAAGTAAAATGGCTGCTTCTGGAGGTAATGGGTTCCCCCTTAGCAGAGGTCATTTAGAAAAAACTGAGTGACCAGTTGTGGTATGTCATAATAAGTTCCTTTTCAGGGATTTGTTTGTTGGAGTAGATGTCCTACGACATGGCTTTCTACTCTGATATTCTGTGACTATTATTTTGTGAAAACATGGATTGGCCTAGAATGTACTCCTTCTTTCCCCCTGCCTCACAGAGTCCCTCACTTCCTTTAAGATATAGCTCAAGGGCCATCTTCTGCATGGAGCCTTTCCCAGTCCCCCACACTGCTAGTGCCCTCTGTCCTAAACTGCCTTATACTTAATGACTTTGTGTATACTTGTATTTGTTCAGTTTAGATTGAATATACGTATATATACAATGCATATTATATATGTATGGTGTTGTTGTTCAGTCATTTCAGCCATGTTCTACTCTTTGTGACCCCATTTGGGGTTTTCTTGGCAAAGATAGCTGAAGTGCTTTGCCATTTCTTTCTGCAGCTCATTTTATAGATGAGGAAACTGAAGCAAACAGGATTAAATGACTTGCCCAGGGTCACACAGCTAGCTGAGGCCAGATTTAAACTCATAAAGATGAATCTTCCTGATTCTCAGCCCACTGTACCACCTAACTGCCTATATGCATACAGACAGACTTACAGACATACAAACCTATATAATTATTATTATATGAACTTGTCTCTCCCATCCTAATGTAAGATACTTACAAGTAGGGATTGTTTCTTTTCTTTTCTTTTCTTTTTTTTTTTGGTACTTGTGTCCCCAAAGCTCAGCCTGGTACCTAGTGAGTACTTAATAAATACTTCTTGATTGATCGTTGGTTCTGGTTAATTCCCCCTGTGCCCCACCCCAAAACAGTCTTCTTCCAACCACGGTCTACTCCTTGTTGTACTTCCCAAAATCCCAGTTTTCGAGTCGTGAGAAGGGATATCAGAGTAGCCACATTGGAGGAATCTTTGGAGAAAAACAAGTATGTTCCATAGTAATAATTGGGCTACTGAGAGAGATACAAGATGCTTCAGAGAGAGATGACATGCTCTGTCTACAATCTAGTGGATTCAATTCAACAAACATCTATCACTGTGGATTAGTAATGTCATAGCATGTCTGAGCCTTAACCCTAGCCAGCTTGAGCATCTGAGATTCTGCAGAGATCACAGAGAGAAGATCAAAATGTGGTCTAAATTAAAAAAGGCATTTGGGAATGAACGTAGCAAGATGGGGAGGGAAACATGATGGAACAGAAGATGGCTGTACTTTGGGATAAAGGACGTGGACTCTAAACGCCGTGCTGCCACCAACCATTTCTGTGGCCCTGGGCACATTGCCCCTCTGAGCCCCTGTTTCCTATCTGCAGAATGAGTATGATAATAGTTGGACTATGTACTTCACAGGATCCGATGAGCTAATGTAGGGAAGCACATGAAGTACAAGTAAGCCATGTGAGCCATAGCCTCCTCCAAGGTTTCATCTTGATGTGGAGTTGACCCTAAGTTAAATTCTGACAGGTCTTAGCAAGTTGGGAAGGTTTGAGTACACGCTCAAAGACAGGCCATCATCTGCGCCCTAGCACAGGTCAGTTCAGAGACGTTTATCATCCCCAGTGGGTGGGTCAAGTGGAAATGAATTTTTATTTATTTGTTTACTTATTTATTTATTTATTTTCAGCCATAGGAGTTCACAAAACCAACTGCAAAGGAGTTGCAATCTGTATCTATGGAGGAAGTATCCATATGGATGAAATCACCAATTTCTTTAAGTATTGAAGGAGGATGATGGGAATGCAACGTCCTGGTTCTTCTCTGGCATGAATATCAGCGGGAAGGGAGGGGGCTGGAGACCAAAGAGAATTGGACAATGTGGTATCCACATCTGCAATGCTGTGAACACTTCTTAAGGGCAATAGTATGGGGCCAGAGAAGGTAGAGAGAGGAAGCAATTCAAATGATCAAAGGATTGGGGGGATGTAAAAGCTATTATATAAGAACAGGGGGGAAAAAAACGACAAAGCTTCTTCAGAGTGCAAGATGAAAGCTGAGAGAGGATGTCACTGAACTCTAGGAATTAATGAATTGGATGTTCACCACATCCCAGACCATTGAAGGTGGGGTCCTCACCAAGAAGTTGAGAAGCAAGTTTAGGGCAAGTAAAAAGAGAAAATCAAAGGAAGGAACTTGTTGCCCCAAAAGATTTTTGAGCCAGAACTCTGAAGAGATTCCAAAAGATGGAGGTAAACTCACAGTTGGGCTGTTCAAGGAAACTGGGAAGTCCGAATATTGATTGCTATTAAAGGAAACAAGGAAGTTTCCCTGCCTTTTGAGGGGGATGTGAGAAAGTGATATTTGATAACCCCTCCCAGTCTGGGCAGACCATGGAATGATCTCAATGTCGTGGCACTGAAAACCATAGAGTCACCCTCAAGCCAGTGGCCAATCTCTATCTTCTTTCAAAGCCCAGCTTGGGTGGCACCTCCTACCCAAGGTACTGCCCTGTAGAGGTTAGTGCTCTCTAAGACTCCCCCATATGTACTTTGTGCTACTAATGTATGTGCATGGCACATCTCTCAAATGGAACGAAAGCTCTTCAAGGACAATCGCAGTGTTGTCTTTGCATACTCTGGACTTAGCAAGGTGCCACACCTACAGAAGGCACTTACTAAATGTCCGGCGGATTGAATTGTATTGAAGCTAGGCCCCAACTTCAGTCTGTCACCATTCTTTTCCAGAGAAGAAGAGCCGCCAATTAGTCTCTCCTCATGGGTACAGAGACCAGTGGACCAAGACAACTGAGAAGTAATCATTTTCATTCAAAGTGGAAAGCCTTTGACATTTTTATCCAATGTCTTTTAGATGGAGTGTTGTTTCCTTTTAAACTGACCTTCTTTGGGTGGGAATACATTTGCAGCCATCTTCTTCCAAGTTTTAACTCACTCTTTCATACCCCCGCCCCAGTCATTGCCCAATTGTCCCTTGGCACGCATCAGTCAGAAGTGTTTCTTCCCTGAGATGTACCCTCAAATGCTGTTTGTTGTGGGGAGGCAAATAGTCACCAATCCAAGGGGGAAAATATTAGCCTTTGTCTTCCCATTAAGGTTTGGGCTGGAAAGCATTTTTGAGGGTTGACTGGGACTGCCAGTGCTTTATTGCACATCCGAAAGTACAGACGGATGTCTCCCTACATCATATCTGACCTTTGCATTTGGATTCGCCCAGAGCTGAATCAGCTTGGGGAGCTTCCATTTTGCTTGGGCTACATCTGAGGGAGTTCAATGTCAACTTTGCAAGCATAGAAGGGAGTCAAATGGTGGGAATTAGAGGAACCCGAGCCCAGGCTCCTGCCTTTTAACAATTACCCAGATCACGTGGCTAATTAAAATACCTTGGTGTCCATGGGGCAGCCCTCCTGCTGCTGGGCCATCTGTACCTGCAGTCTGTGCCCTGGAAAACCTTTCCACAAATCGTGTGCTCTTAATAGGTATTGCTGCGCCAATGACAATTACCTAATTAGTCATTAGATCACTAATGGTGAGCTCACCATCTTGACTAATTATTTTATTTCTTATAGAATATTTCCCAAGGGTTCACGGAGACCTCGGGGAACAAGATGACCAGAGGAACAAACCGAGAGGCAATTGGAGATCAAAACAGAAAGGGAGAATGCCATGTGTATGTGTGTGTGTGTGTGTGTGTGTGTGTGTGTGTATGAGAGAGAGAGAGAGAGAGTATGTGTGTGTGTGAGACACAGACAGACAGAGACAGAAGCACAGAGACAGACAAAGAGACAGAGACGGACAGAGGACCATCTATCTGTGATGGGTTTTCAGGAGTGATAACCACTCGGACCTCATGTATAAACTCCCCTCTACCTCAACGTTAAGACCTATCCCAACCTATTCTGATAGCACTAGATGACCAAGCAGTTGCCACTTAATTCCAGGTCTATAACCAATCCTGGAACCAAAGACTATTAGTCTTGAAATCACCTTTTAGATTCAGAAATTCACAGGACTTAGGACTGGAAGGTAACTTAGAGAGTATGTGATCTAATCTCATTTTACAGATTAGGAAACTGAGGCACATCAAGGGGAAATCAACTTACTACTTCCCACAGATAGGAGGCAGGCCTCCGTGTCTGAAATGCACTCTTTTCTCTCCTCTGCCTCTTGGCATCCCCAGCGTCCTTCAAGTCTCAGACCAAAGTAACCCCACTGCCCCATACTATTTTGTTTATAGTTTGTGTTTATGTTTACTTGGCTGTGCATGTTTGTACCCCACCCCCTCCTCCCACTGAAGCTCCGCCTCCATAAGGACAGCAGCTGTTTCATCTCTCTTTGTTGCTATTTATCCTGCCCCTAGCACAGTGATTTGAAAAGTATTCTTGCTGCTGCTGCTGCTGCTGCTGCTGCTGTTGGACCAGATCTGGCCATTCTTTGGTGTAGGGAGCTCCTGGTGCAAAACCTTTTTCTATCTATCCTTTCAGTGGCACCTGCACTGCAACTTCTGGTCTTAGAGATCTCTCTCGAGGTTAGGTGACTTTCCTAGGGCCACACGACCAACACGTGTCTTGCCAATGCGGAGGCCAGATCTCTATCCGCTCCGCCAGGTTGCCTCTCACCTTTGTCGCCCAAGGTCCCACGGGCAGAGGGGACCAGGCCCCGGGACCCAAGACGTCTCACTCATCTGAACCCAGTATCCTTTCCAACACGCTGCGTTTTAATAATCACAAAATGTATAATGAAAGTCACTATGGCAAGAAATACAAGCCCATGGGGTAGAGCAAAAGGATCCAGAGGAAGAGGCCTCAGTTCTCAGTGACGCTTACCTGTGGAAAAGCTGACTGCTCAGGCCTTGATGTGGCTTTAGGATAGATGACAGTAGCATATACCTAAGAGGTTCCAGAATTCTCATAGGATCATAGATTCAGAGTTGGGAGGGGCATTAGCAGCCACTGAATCCAACTCTCTCATCTACAGATAAGGAAATTTAGATTTAAAAAGGCAGAGTGACTTGCCCAGTATCATAGAGCTAGTGTCTGAGGCAGGATTTGAACTTGGGTCTTTCCCTTCAATGTTCAATATTCAGCAATATGCCATTCAGCCTTAACCCACATAGAAACTCTATGCCCAGAGGAGAGCAAACCTCAGCTAACACCTAAAACTCCATTTTTCAGCTTTTGTAAAATGGTTTGGGAGTCATCTCTGCTCATGGAAAGGATGAAGCTGATTCTCCCACATCTTCAAGCACCAGTGAATTCTGAGAAAAGGTATTCATCTAGGGCCAAGTGCCTTTTACCTGGGCAACATAAGACCTCTGAAAAATGCATTCTGCAGGGTCAGACATTTCCTCTAGCCATTAATGAGAGTGTAAAGTGCCCACTGCCTGGGGGCCTCAAGAAAAAGGACAGAAGATTGCTCCAGAAGAACAGGCGAGGGAGACAGTTATACCAGAGGATTCTTGAAATGCTGAAACACGGAATGTTGGAACAAAATGATGGAATAAAAAATAACTCAATGAATTAGTGACCCCAGCAGTTGGAAACTGCTCTTTGACCAAATTGCAAAACTGGAATTAGAATAACCTTATGAGCTCTGGCTTAGAAAACCTGCATCTCGTTGACTCCATCCACAATGGTCATGACCAGCCCTCAAAAAACTAAAGAACTCCATGATAGTTTTTGGTGACTTCCCTGAAAGAGGCAACATGGAAGAATGGATAAAGAAGACCTGGGTTCAGGGCCTGCCTTTGATACATATACATACATACATACATACATACATACATACATACATAAGACTATAATACCAGGAAAGAGATCTTTTCCTCCCATAGGCTTCTGAACACCAATGAAATCACAAGTCAGGACCGAAGCTCAGCCTCCCTTTGTCCCATTCCTAGGTATCCTCGAAGGCTCACTGAGGATGGTTTAATAAAACATTACACCATCTCAGGGATATTAGAGGCAGCTGGGTGGAACGGGTTGTGGAATATTGGACTCGGTGTCAGGAAGACCTAAGTTAAAATCCTGCTCAGACACTTAGAGCTCAAATTTGCACTACTTCTTAATGTGAGGGTACAACTACTTCACAGGCTTTCTTGTGTGCACTAATAAGGATTTAGGTAGCTGGATGCTCCCGAACAAATCACTGAAACTTTCTCAGCCTCAGTTTCTTCACCTATAAAATAGAGCCAATAATACCATCTATTTCATAAAGAAAAACATGGAAAGGCTTGCATGAAATGAGCAAAATGAGCAGAACCAAGAGAACATTGCATAGAATAACAGCAATATTGATTTAACAACAACTTTGAGCAAATAAGTAATTCTGACTATTTTAAATGCCCAAACTAACTATAAAGCACATACGAAGAAAGATGCTAACTACATCCGGAGAAAAACTGATAAATAGAAGTATATATAGAATAATCTTACATATATATATGTATGTGTGTGCATGTATGTATGTATATGTGTATGCATATGTATATGTGTGTGTATATATATATATATATATACATTATATATTTTTTACCTATTTGTGTCTAATGGTAGCCCTCTCTAGGCTGGAGGGTGCAGAAGGAAGAAAAAAAGAAAAATAAATTTACAGTAACAGACACAGTATGAGAGAACTGATTTTGATAGACTTAGCCCTTCCCAGCAATGCAAGGACCTAAAACAATTCCAAAGGACTCATGATGGAAAATGCCATCCACATCCAGGGAAAGAACTACAGAATTGGAATGCAGAGAGAAGCAGACTATTTTCTTTTTTGTTTTGTTTTGTTTTTCTTTCTCATGGTTTCTCCCATTAGTTATAATTCTTCTATGCAACATGACTAATGTGAAAATGTGTTTAATAGGGATGTATGTGTAGAGCCCATATTGCATCGCAGGCCATCTTGGGGAGGGAGGGGGAGAAAATTTAGAACTTACGGAAGTAAATGTTGAAAACTAAAAATAGATAAATATTTTTAAAAGGAAATTTACAACATAAATTTATATTATATTTAAAAGGAATAGCAAGTTGTACACAATAGATTTACACTTTTATGTGCAATCATCTTTTTTATTATACTATATTATAGAAATGTTTATTTTGTTCCATAAGTTAAAAACAGAAAAAAAAATTTAAAGTTGTAAAGATCAAAAGAGTTAACATTTATAAAGTACCCTGTAAACCTTAAAGTACTATGTAAATGCTAGTTATGATGATGATGATGATGATGATGATGATAATGATAATTTGCATTTTAACAGAGAACTCCTAAAGCTCTAAAACCTTTAATACCCAATCGTGTCCTCAAATGGTGGCATTTCAGGCTCACGGCATCACTTTTGTCATTCCCCTGTCTCTGGTGGCCCTCAAGTTGTACCACATAGGTGACTGACTAGCTAGCTGTCTCTTTAGACCTGTCCTGGCTCTAATTGTGTAACTCAACTTTGTTCCCACTCTGCTGCTCAAACTCAGTTCCTCCCAGGAGGATTATATAGGCTGAAGAGGTTTTAAGGAAAAGTTGTACATCCTGATCTCCAGAGAAGCGAGGGACAGTCTGTATAAGCATGCAGGCTATCCCGTGGGGAAGTGTGCAGAGGCTCAGGCTCGCAGGCCCACAAGCATCAGACCTACATTTGAATTTGCGTGGCAGGCCTTCTCTTCTGAGCCAGCTGAACAGAATGTTTTCTTGGATAGTAGGGGTCATCCACACAAGGATTCTCAATCTTGATGCTGACTGAGGAGTCAGGAAAGGCAAAAGGGACTACAATTAAGTAACAAGTACAGACAAGGCTTAGCAAAACAATGTGGAGACCTTGGGCTCCTCTAGGCTTGGGGTGAGTAATCAGTCTAGTTTTCCTCTTCACAATGAATAGGTTCCAAGGATCTTCCCAGGATTCCTGAATTATCCATTCAATCTAACTAAAGAAAAACTATTTATTGATCATCAGCCATGTTGGCAGTGCAGAGGTGTCAAACTTACCAGAAGCCCAAATGAGATTAAAATATAATTGGGGAATGTTTAAAAAAATAAATAAAAATAAGATACAACATAGATAATGTTAATTTGTGGTTTTCTGAGTCAATATGAGGCCAGCAAGGCCAGCCTTACATCCAGGAAAACCTGAAAAGAGTCAAATCTTGCCTCTGACTCATACTAGCTGTTGGCTAGTATGGGTCCACAGGCAAATCATTTAATGTCTCCAACTCACAGAGCAGCTATTGATCTGCTTTGATGAACAGTTTCCACACCAGTGAAATCATAGGCCAGGACCAAAAAAGAGAAAAATGTATGAGGCTCTGGGTTAGGCACTGGGGACTTCCAAAACAAAAAATGAAATCGCTTCTTTCCTCTAGAAATTCATATTCTATTGGAAGGCTACGTATACACAGATAAGTAACTATGAAATCTATGCAAAACCCTACAAAGCCACACTCCTTCCTACTACCTGCTTTATTCAGCAACTCCTAGCATTCATAGCTACGACCTAGGTGTGGTTGACATCTTGTGGCTTATCAACACTCTGGAGTCATTTCACACAGGTGTATTGTAATTCCTCCAGAGAGAATTTAATTTGGTTTAATGGTAAAGAGGGATGACCTGATATGGAGGAAAGAAGGTAGGATTTGGGTTTGAAAACTCATTCTCCATCTTCTAAGAGATGCCTTTCCTGATCCCCTATATGCCAGTGCTCTTTTGATTACCTCCAATTTATCCTTTGTACAAGTTTGTACTTAATTGTTTGCAGGTCATCTCCCACATGAGACTGGGAGCCCCTTGAGCCTGTACAGGGACTGTCTTTTGCCTTTCTTGGTATCCCCAGTGCTTAGCACAGCGCCTGACACAAAATAGGTTCTTAATAAATGCTTATTTACTGTTTGACTGACTATGTGACCTCGGGCAAAGTATCCCTCTCTGGACCTCAGTTTCCTAATTTGCAAAATGAGAAGGATTGCCCCCGTCGACTTCTAACTCTAAATCTCATATTTGTATCAGAAAATGATAGCATCCTTAGAAGCTCATCTAAGGCAATTTCCTATCCTGACTCTTGTTACTGAGTCTTGGAGAATTCGTAGGAATCATCCAAGATTGCCCTGCTGGTTAGTGATAGATCTGGGACAAAAATCTGGGTCTTCTGACTTCGGATCTAGATCTCTTTTCTTCACCCTCCTCCCACTGTCCTGCCCAAGGCATTCTGCCCAGGGTGCCCAGCTTCTACCCACTGGTGGAAGTGGTTGGTGCCTCTGTCTTATATGCTTTGAGATCCATCTAAAGTGCTTTCTTGAAGAAAAACATCTACCCACCTACACTCTTTGAAATTCTACATAAGGTATTCATTCCCTTCAATCCACAAACTATTCCTTTAAGGTGAAAAGGTATACGTCCATAGTCACAGCCTCAGAGGTTTTGTGGTCCACCGCCTTCACTGTGCCTGCTGAGAAGCTGAGGCCCAGAGCACAGAGGCTTGCCCAAGGTCATAAACTTGTTAGGGACTTTGCTGGGATTAGAAGCTTTGTCTCCTGACTCCTGGTACAGTGATCCTTCCTTCAGCACCTTATTGTTTTCTTAATTCCTTTGCTTCCCACTCCGCAGTTCTGAGCACATACTCATTAAATAACTGTAAAGAGGGAATCAAGGCCAAGAGCCGTTTGTGAGGTAAAGTCACCAGGAGGGGGAGGGGACGACATATGGCGTTGTCACCCTGACCTGCCCTGAGTGCCCTCACCCTTCCTGAGATCCCATCACGGTACTCTCTTATCTTCGAGGAAGGATATTCCGTAAGATCATGCTAATTGATTAGGAGATCGGCTCATGAGAAGATTACAGGAGCTAAATGCTATAATCTGACTAAGCTGAAACTAGAGGGAAGACACCAGAACTATTTACAAATATTGGAAAGGGCCAAATCCGAAGAAGGTTGAGGACTGTGTCCCGAAGGAGGCGGCTGTCATGAGGGCTCCAATACACCCCTACAGATATACCTGCGCATAGATGAACAGAGAGAGAAAGGACCGTGAAGTAAGAGAAAGGTGGCCTTGCAGTCAGGAAGACTCCGAGCTTCTAACGCATATTGGCCCAGGACTCTGGACAAATCACTAAATCTCATTGCCTCGGGCAATTCTCTGCCACTACAAATAGAGAAGATTGGAATCTATATTGGAAAAGGGGAATTTCCATGCGCTAATTAAATCAGGAGATTGGTGCCACCCACCCACCCCAAATGTGCGTGTGATATCTATGTATGTGTGTGTGTATATATAAAAATATATATAATATATGTATGTGTATAGATAAGTATGTGTGTCTATATGTCTGTGTGCCTCTAAATGGATATACGTGTATGTATATGTTCAGATATGTATTGTGTATGTACGTGCACACATGTATGCATTATATTGTGTCTACATGGGGGTGTACATGTGTGTGCACACATACATGTATATGTATAGACATATGATATATACGTGTCTGTGTGTGCACACCTACCTGTATATGTACAAACATGTGTTGTTTATGCTTGTATATATATGTGCACATTTGTGTGTATGTGCATATGCTTGTATGTGTAAGTGTATACACATTTATGTGTATGTACAGGTATAGATATGTATGTGTCTATATTGTGTGTTTGAATGTGCATGTATACACACATGTATGTATGTGTATATAGAGTGTGTATATACACATATGTACACAGATACACTTTTGTGCATATGCATGTGTGTTTATTAGACTACCCAGGAAAAAAAGAAATCCCTACCTTATACTGTTTGGCTTGTGAGTCTTTTATAAGAAGGAGACCACCCTCTTTAATCATGAAGGGCTTCTCTAGATGGTGTGGGTATCACTGACTGTAGTGACCTAATTGTAACAATGGGAACAGACCAAAACTCTGGAATAGTAGGAAACCCAGATCTATTGTAGGAAATGGCTTTATATTCTGAGAGGAAGTTTCTATCTTTTGCTGCTATTAGTAATGCTAGCTAGCTATTATTTTTATTGTGATTGTGATGAAAAAACAAAAATAAATATCTGGGTACTAGGCAACAGGAATTTGGCAAAAAGTGGTCTTTCACCTGTTGCTTTGGCTCCACATCCTCTGTGTCACCCTGTGAAATTTCGACAGCCCATCCTAACTTCTAGAACACAACTGTTTTCTTCCAAAGTAGGTGTGTGGAAGAGAGCAGGGGAAGGCTGGTGCTGCATGAGAAAGAATAAGCCTATACCCTAGCTCTGCCACTAACCAGCTGGGTGACCTTGGGTCAATCACTGCCATTCCCTGGGCCCTCATAAGTAAAATTAGAAGCTAAGATTGGATAATTTCCCAGATTCCCTTCAGCAGTGACAATCTATGTTTTATCCTGAGTAGCTTCCTGTGGCAAATCACCAAAAAAAAATATTGTACATACTACGTACTGTGGGTCCCTGACTGGGCTAAGTCCTGGATGATCTGAAAAATTCCTAGGTAATAGTCTAAATTATTTGGGTCAATAGAGCTATCCCATGATGCTTTGGGGACAGCTCGATGGGAGGTAGGATGCTATATTTGGAGTCAGGAAGAACTGAGTTCAAATCTTGCCTCAGACACTTACTTGCTTTGGGACCTTAATCTCTCTCAGCCTCTTCTGTAAGATGGGGATAGTAATAGTGTCTACCTTATGTGGATCAAAAAAGATCATGTAATAAAGTGTTTTGCAGACTTCAAAACACATATAAATGTTATTTATTATTATTATTTGCATTCCTGCAATACCCACTGAGAATACTTATTCAAATCCTTATAAATCCATTTTAAGCCCTTTTTGCTCCATGTGCCACCCCAGCCCACAGTCACTCATTTACCAACCTGCTGTCATAATGAGACTTTTCATTTGTCCTTTGTCATATAACACCTTGAGATATCTTTTGAGCAGTTGCCTTGTATGGTTAGCTCTGATACTGCTTTGGAACTTATCATGCATGTCCCCAACCAGATCTTGGAGATCCTCCCTGTAGGCCCCAGAGCGCTCATCACGTGGCAAGAGGGAGGGGAAGGAGATGGACAGTCTGCATGTTCCACAGGTACCCAGGTAAAGTCTAGAAAGCTAGAAGAAGGCAGGAAGAGAAAAGAAGGCTGAAGAGAATAAGCATTTATTATGTGCCTACTGTGTGCCAGGCATCATGCTAAGCACTTTTTGCAAATATCATCTCATTTGAGACAGCAGTGCAAGGTAGGTGCTATTATTATCCCCATTTTACAGTTGAGGGAATTTAGGCAAACAGAGGTTAAGTGACCCACTCAGGGCCATACAACTAGTAAGTGTCCGAGACCAAATTTGAACTCAGGTCTTCCTGATTCCAGGTTCAGCATTCAATCTATTGTGAAACCAGCTGCTTCTAAAGTCTCCTATGGAGGATTTCCAGGAAGACATAGATTATTTTTGTTTGTCATGGATTAGACTGATGTGAGACAGAGGTGTGCAAAGTCCTCAGCCTTGCTTTTTCCTCCAGTCATTGAAGTCCAATGGTAAGACAAAAGTGGAGAAGACTAGAGAGGCCCAGGCTGCAATGAATGGATGACCTTGGCCTTTCTAAATGAAGGTCTTTCCTGGTCTCAGTTTAGCTAAGGTTGGGTCCATTCAATGGCTAAGGGTTAGGTAAGAATTAAGACAAAAGATGGCCCAATTTATCATCATTTCTTGTTAGCCTGAATGATTTGGGTGTAAAGGCTTAGTCAAACAGCTCCATTTAAAACACAATGAGCTTTTTTAAAAGCCTGTTTTTTCAGAGCTATTTTTCTAGAAATCAAAAATAAAAACTGTCCAGGACAAAAAGTAAGTTGTCCCAGCTTTTTGAAAAATAAAAACAAAAATAAGGAGGACATAGATAAGAATAGCACAAGAAGGAAAGGCCTGGCTGAACCACTATCTGCACTGTTGGAGGGAGTGGCAAAACATAGAAATATCTCCCTTAGTATTTAGCATGGTAGGTGGTCAATAACTATTTATTGAGTAAAACATTGAAAGAAACGTGGCGATTGTCATGTTGTTAAAGATGGTTAGATGCGTCAAATAGCCATAAGCCATCTCCCCGTGGAGACAGTAGAAGAAACAACCTTCCTTCTCAGCCTTTGAATTCCATTTCTATCTGTGGTTTCTCCAAACTGAAGGGCATTGTCACTGGTAAACCTCAAAAGTCATGGGTAAGGACAGGAAGATTAATTAAAAGATAAAAGAAACATTTGTCCGGGGACCCCCAGGTTTAAAGAACTCCAAAACTCCTTTTGACATTACCGTATTACATTGTAAATAATGATTTCTTACTGGAGGAGACCTTTTCTGACTGTGCTGCCCCAGGACTACACCTGCTCTTAATCTATCCCAGGTTGGGGGCTTTCCCTGTACTCCTCCTCACCATATGCACAACTTTGTTTTCTCTCCTTCTCCTTCCCTAGTGCTTTCTCTCGAATGATCATACTTCTTTTCATTTTTTTTTCTCTCCCTCTTACCTACGACTTAAATTCTCTAATGATTCCCAAACAGCCTGGCTCTATATATACACACAGAGTAAACCACAACCTGCTTGGGGTGATATATGGTGATCCGAAAGGTTTGTCTCATCAATATATCTCCTTCACCCACCTGACATAGGGCCTGAAATTCCTTTGGCTCAAGGCATTGAAGAGCCCTCTCAAATTTCCATTATTCATTTTGACCACTCACCTCCTTTAGTGCTCTTGGCTCTAAATGATCCTTGGCTATTCAGACCCAACCATGGGACCAAAGATTAGAGCTGGAAGAAAGCTTAGACATCATGTCCAATGCTTTCATTTTATAGATCAAGAAATAGAGGCCCAGAGAGATGTTATGTGTTCAAGGTCACACAGAAATTAGGCAGCAGAGCCAGGATGTGTACCTGGACGCCAGTTTTCTAAGGGTTACCGCCATTGAAGACAGTGAGGAAAAAAAAATGTGCCTTGGGCTCTAAAGGCCATTCTCAAGGAGAAAGGAATAACTGTGGCTTCCCAAGGTCACTACCTTGAAAGGGACAGCACTGGAGTATCTTTGTTTAAAAGTCAGATTCTAAATTCAGGAAATATAGGGTAAGGGAAAGAGCACTGAATTTAAAGTCTAGGGGCCTCAACTCAAATCCTAGTTCTTCTATATAATACCTACATTATCCTGGCCAAGTCACTTGCTCAGACTCAGTTTCCTCATCTACACAATGAGGAAATTACATTCAATAACATCCAAAGACCCTATTAACTCTAAATCTCTAGTCCTATTGTAAGGATAGAGCGGAAACCACCATTTGGCTTCTTGTGGCCTATCTAGGTGAGAATACTTTTTGATTGAATCAAGCCAATCAAAACTGAGTATGAATAGGGCCTTTCTACCTCCTTGAATCATTCAAAGACATTGTGTGAGAGAAAAGATCAAGCCCTAAGTAATCACGTGGATTCAAGAGGTTGGAACAAGCATGGTAGTCCCATCCCATCTTTGAGGCACAAAGGGAGGGCTGAGCTGTGGAAGAGATAACAAGAAGAGTCCTTGGATCCCCAGGTACCTTGAAGAGGCAGACCAGGCTGCAAAAAGCCCCAAGAAAAGGTCAGTCCATTCATCAACTGCCCCTACTGGTGCCCGTTTGTCCGTGAACACTTAACTATAATCTGCTGTTTCATTACCTCAATCTTTCCAATAAACTGAATTTTTGTCCCAACCAACAAGAAAGCTAAGGGTTAAGTAGAGATATATACGAATTCTTAAGTAAGGCAGAAAGCCCAACCTCTGCCTAGGTGTTAGGAATTTTCCTAACTGGGGACTTAGAGCAATTGTGACTAAACTCACATCTTTTCATGTAGAATGTACTCCCTAAAGCCAAAGAGGAAGGAACCAAGTAAACCTTGGGGACCATTATATTGCCCCTGGCATAAAGTGAGCTAATTGTAACAGTGTTGCATTATGAGTTTACAGCCACAACTTGTACTGCCTGTGCTTCTGATCAGGGACAATGCTGTTACTGTTTTATAAACTCTTAGAACCTGTTAGATGCAGCAAGGGATCATTGATAGTTACGAAACAATCTTATAGAAATGTATAAACTGTTTCTTCTTTCTCATGGCTTACCTCATTGGTTCTAATGCTTCTTTACAACACGACTAATGTGAAAATAGGTTTAATATGAATGTATATGTAGAACCTATAACAAATAACACACCGTCTTGGGGTGGGGGGAGGGGAGAGACGGGGAGAAAATTCGGAACTCGAAATCTTGTGGAAGTGAATGTTGAAAACTAAAAGTAAATAAATAATTTTTTTTTAAAATGTATAAACTTCTCTCATGCAGATATAGTCCAGTATCATTAACTCCACTTATTGAGTATTTTCAACAATCCTGACTGCTGCTAGGCTGAAGTTTGTCTTTGCACTATCTCTTCAAAAGGAGACAAGAGGACAGCTTTTCAATTAAAATAATAATTTATATAAGAATGTTTAAATTATTTGAGAGCAAACTGCTTTTGCATCCTCGTAAGCCCATTAGCAGTCACCATCTAAGTATACACAGACACACACACATGCACAGGAGCATTGCTAAGATAGTTCATCAAAAGAGTCTACAAGACAACACGGGCCGCCCCTAATTCCTATTGCTATAATAATATCTATAGCAACAAAGTGCATTTCTTTAAAAACACTCTGGAATTCACTCTTTGCCACTTCAGACACAACCCCTTTCCACATCTCCAAACCCACTGGTCAGAATTGGTGACTTTTGACTACCTACAAATGAAAGCACCAGGCAGTCCAGCCTCGCCTCTCGAGCGAGATCTTTGGCCAGGGCTGTTAGACAGCCCACTCGAAGAGAGGAACCTTCACCCTCCCCAGCTGTTGAGCTTCCTTCACCTCCAAGTCTATTGTATTCCTTCGATCCTTATAAAGCCTTGGATCCTTTAAACCCATGCAAAATCGAGTCCTGTGAAATAATCACACAGTTGTGGTTCTTAATCTGAGGTCTGTGGATTTTTTAAGTTTTTCATAACTAGATTTCAATGTTCTTCATCTCCTTTATGATCCTATGCATCTTATTTGAATATTTAAAATACCATTCTGAGAAGAGGTCCACAGGTTTTGCCAGATTGTCGGCATCCATGGCATACAGAAAGAGTTAAGAACCCCTAGCATCGGTATTTAATTAAGACCATGAAGCCTGTGGACTATTTAAGATTTTTTTGATCAATTTCAAGCCTATTATTAAACACATTTCCTAAAGGGGAAATTATCAAAGCCATGATAATCATACACATATATCAAAAATTCATCCTATATAATGGAAATAGCATCTTTCACCATAATCCTAAGCATATAAAATGCAAAGCTATTACTAGATCAATGCCCTTCTCCAAACTAATGGGGCCTCCCTGAATATGAGACCAAGCAAACTTCCTAACTCCTGGCAGAGAAAGAGAGGGAGAAAAGCAAAGGAAAAAAAAAAACCACAGCAGCCAGACCTCTGACTGGTTAGCTCTATCATCAGCTAAGCAGCTTTCTATCTCTGCCCTGGAAAAATCAAAATATCTTAGACTTGTAGCTTACCTGCCATCTAGTCTGGTGCTGTAATTTTACCAATGACCCTGAGGTGTAGACATGGTGGTATGCTGATAAAGGTTTTAACAACCAACTCTGCAAAAAAAAAAAAAAGTAGGTATAACATAATTTTAAGTTTAATTGGTTTTATTAACATTTTTCTATCATTTTCTTTTTTTTTTGAGGCAAGGTAAAGTGACCATATTACAACTAGTAAGTGTCTAAAGCCAGATTTGAACTCAAGTCCTCCTCATTCCAGGCTAGTGCTCTATCCACCTAACTACCACCTCTCTATCAACTTCTTAAGTTGAAACAACTAACAAAAGATTTCTACTGTTAGAATTCCTTTAAACACAAGCCCTGAAAGAGGTTAAGGGACTTAGCCAAGACCACTCAAGTAGCAAGTGACAGGATCAGGATTTGAACTCAGGTCCTCTGACTCCAAAGCTAGGACTCTCCACTACACTATTCTGCTTCCCTGGTTCTCCTATCATTCCATTCTTTATCGGTGGAGGAACATAGGACAGTGGGCCACTACATGGGCTCCTGGCCCCATGTCTCAGAAGAAAAGAGAATGTAAAAATCAAGAGCTGACTTGGGGCAGCTGGGTGGCACAAGAGGAACTGAATTCAAATCCTACCTCAGGCACTTATTAGCTGTGTGACCTTGGGCAAGTCACTTAACTCCATTGTCTTCCTACCCCACCCCCAAAAAGAAAGTGACTTTACTCCAAAGAACTTGCTGAGGCCATGCTTTTAATACTTTCAGTCAAACTAAACCACAGGCATCAAGTTATATCAGTGGTGAGATGGAGACAGCTTAGGAGAAATAATTAATTGTTAAATGTTTAGTGTGAATATTTATACATTGGAAATTGGCAAATGTTACAAATCAGGGCTTAATTTATTTATTGTTTTGCCAGCTGTCTAGCTTTTAAAAAGTGATGGGGAAAATATTACTAATGCAAATTAAACTGAAAAATGTGTCCCAGGTACATCTTCCCCTACCCACGTGCACCCCTTCCCCCAAGCTGGTTGTTAAATATTTACCAGCATCTCCCTGTTAAGTGACCTCCAGAGCTCGTGCCTCTGCTAGCCCTCCCTCACCACCAAGGGTAGCAAAAGTGCAATTGGAAGCAAGATCTCTCTCTCAGTCCAGGGCCCTTTCTATTATCCATCCCACAAACGAATTATCTAAGTTGAATCAAAGTTTTAAATGTCGTGATTTTCATCCACTCCCAATCTAGGTTAAAGCAAATTAATTTTGTGCTCTTTTGCCTTTTCAGAAAAACAGTACTAGCATTTACCACTCAGTTCACATTCCCCATTTGTAAAGTCATTTCTACTTCATCCCCTAAAGGTCTGAGTCATTTTTTTCTATCTTCATTGTACACATATAACTTTTATGCAAAGGGAGTCAGGTTCATGTAAGGAAAGAGAGGCTTTTAGGTTAAAGTTTTTGCCAAAGGAAGGCCTCAAAAATTAATGAACAAGTCAAACGTGAAATTCATGATTCTGTGTTTTCCTTCTTCAATAATAGCTAGCACTTATACAGCACTTTTAGGTAGAGAAGCATTTAAATATTACCTCATTTTGTTCTGACAACAACCCTAGGATGTAAGAGCTATTATTTTCCCCATTTTATAGATGAGAAAACTGAAGTAGGTTAAATGACTTACCCAGGACCTCATAGCAAGGAAGTATCTAAAGGTGGATTTGAACTCAGGTCTTCCTCACTCTGGGTCTAGCACTCTATGCTCTGTGCCACCTAGCTTCCTTGGTCATGTTGTTTACTCTTTCTGTAAAATGTTACCAACAGCTAATTAGACTGAATGAGTTGGATCTCCACAGGCCTCTTAGGATTATATTAATTTGGTTGGGGGCAGCGAGGAATCAAATATGAAGAAGTAAGAAATAGTTAAAGGCCAAGGATTATGGTGTCCTGCAGGAGGAAAAGGCTGGATGGTGACACTGCAATAATTGCCTTCACTACAGAAATTATAGGTGGAAGAATTTAGGAGAGACTAAAAAAAGACCCATATAAAAATTACTGGAGGTTAAGGCTGTCAAGAGAAAGTAAATCTCTCCTCAGAGAACTTCTTCAAAGAAGCCAGGCACTCTTAATAGAAAAGTGTAAATGATAAAAGGATTTTGCACAACAAAAAGACTTATATTTAAGATGAAAGGAAATACATTGGGAAATATATTTGAAGAAAACATATGTAATACAGGCTTGACATCCAGAATCTATGAGAATCTATCTACCTATCTATATCTACCCATCTATGTTTATCTATTTATTATCTACCTACCTATCTGTCTGTCTACCTATCTACATATCTATGTGTCTGTCTGTCTATCTATCTATCTATCTATCTATCTATCTATCTATCTATCTATCTATCTATCTATCTGTGTCTGTCTGTCTGCCTGCCTATCTGTCTTTATCTATCTATCGTTCTATAACTAGTAATACACACTTCCTCCTGCAATAGCCAAAGAACAGAGACAATTTGCAAACTACAAACTGTTAACCACATAAAAAGATGCACAAATTCCCTAATAAATCAAGATAACCTTAAGATATGGGAAAACACTCTAATATATTGTTGATGAGACAGCAGAATGGTGCAAATATTTGGGCAAACAATATGTGATAAGATGGAACTGGTTATACCTTTTAACTCTGTAATTCAGTTGCTTGGATTATATCCCAAAATAGCATTAAAAGGACAAAGTAGACCTATCTATACAAATATATCAATAGTTACCGTATTTGTAATAGTAAAAAAATTAATAGCTGGCTAAATTATGATATAGTAATGTAATGAGATATTTTGTCATTGTCATTGAGCTGTTTCAGCCATGTCCAACTCTTTGTGACCCCATTTGGGGTATTCTTGGCAAAGATACTGGAGTGGTTTGCCATTTCTTTCTCCAACTCATTTGACAGATGAGGAAACTGAGGCAAACAGGGTTTGGGGACTTGCCCAGAGTCACACAGCTAGTAAGTGTCTGAAGTTAGAATTGAACTGACTCCAGGCCCATCAGTCTATTTACTGCGCCACCTAGCTGCCCAGTGAAATGTTATGGTGCTGTATAACATGCCAAATGTGAAGCATACAGAAAATTTTAAAGATGTATGTGAGAGGATACACAATAAAATCAAGAGGATCAAAACTGTATAAAATCTGACTATAAATATATATGTGCATATATGTACCTATAAAAATATATACAACAGTAAACAGTAAAAGAAAAAACAAGGAAGAAAAACAGTACCAAAGGTAATAGAATTCCAACCAGGTCTAGAAGAAGAAAAAACAAGAGTTATTTTATTTGCTTGTTCGTTGTCAGTTTATTCTTTTGATCCTTCCCAATCAAAGGCTAGAGACTAGAATATTTTTGTATCTATGTATTTGGTTTTGATGGTTATAAAGTTTGTACTTTTAAAAATTAAATATGTAGGGGTAAAGAACTGGATTTATGCATGTTTGGTCAAAGACAACACACAGGGTGATGGACCGGATGACTTATGGACATCACCTTCCAGTCCTAGGACTCTACGTACTCCCTTGCTTTCCTTAGGGTGATAATAATTTAGGTCTTCATTTTTTTTTCTTTCTTAACTTTTTCATTGTGCTAGGATTGGGGAACGGGGGCAGCATTGGGGCAGGGAAGTGGGCCGGAGAAGGACCAAAGAGAAGGGGGAGGGATAGAGGCCCTGCTCATCGAGGCCTGGTTTCTATCTGTTCTGTTGTTCCTGGCAGTGGTTGCTCCACAGAGGTGTCGGTGATCTGGGGGGCCCTTGACTCTGTCAGCAATTCAACAAGGGCCAAAAGCCTTTTCACCTTTGATGATTGACCTGAATACAAGAGGTCAGATTCACATATCAAAAGGAAATGTTTCCCACATGCCATTCCCTGTGATTTCCCCATCAACCATGTCAGAACGCGGCAGCCAGGCCCTGGGCAATGGAGGCCATTCTCAGAGATGCAGTGGTAACTTCAGGGAATAGTAGTCCAAGACTTCACTCAGACTGAAATGAACCAGAGGCCTCTGTACTCTGGTAAAAACCCTTCCTCAATCTATTTCCAAACCTATGGATTTCCCCAACCATGTCCTTAATCCTAGACCACCTCAAAGAAGGTCAAGAAGTTGACCAAAGAGCCCTTCTCCCAGTTAAAGACTTCCTCTCTACCTATCCAAATGCCATCCCATTTTTCAAGGCCCAAATTAAGACCCTCCTCCTCCATGAAGCCTTTCCTGACCATCCCAGCCCCCCTCTGCCTCCCCACCCCAAATTCTTTCCTCCCTCTGACTTGTATTTATAAACATTTCACGAGTGGAGGTCTTGTCTTCCCAAGGAGACCAACAAGATAATTCTGAGGGCCCAACTTATACTTCTTCTGTATACCTATTAAGTGTTCGATAATTTAATTGATTGATTGGCTGAATTTTCTCTTTGAGAAAAACCATTCCCCCTGCAGACGGGCTACTGTTTTGTTGATTAAAAAAAGTAAGCTTGACACACTTTTAAGTTTAATCTCAATTATTAACATTTTCTCCAGCACTTTCTTAAGACTAGAAAATCAGCGAAATGATAAATCAAACCTGGATTTGTAGCATTTGCCGATTTCTGAGGTATAAATGCTCCCACTAAAAATTTAACAATTGGCTCTCAGGAGCCAGTTTCATCTGGTTCCAGTATGCCACTTTTTTCAGACATTTTCAGAGTAAGAGGCTATGGTCAGGGTTGGCCTCCGAAGTGTTTGAAGAAGGTAACCATCTACATGATGTGGTTAGAAGAATGCCATAAGGCTCACTCCTCTGTGCTTCATGGCAACACCCTCCTCTCCTACCTGTCTAGAAATTTTTGCCATTAGAATCATAAGATTACAAAATTTAGAAGATCACTATGAAAATATGTACCATGTTACTTTCAGTACACATTAATCAGCTTGGCAAGCCAGATTCTTGAATGGCTGCTGCTGACAGTCTGATACCCAGAACAGGGACATTTCAAAGTAGGAGAATACAGCAGGGATAAGCCTTGGGCAGCAGATGGGCACCAAATTAGGGAGGGCATCTAGGGACCAGATCATAAAATCATAGATTTATACCTAGAAGGGACCTTAGTGGCCATCATGTCCAACCCCGCTTCTTTTACCAATGAGGAAACTGAAGCCTAGAGAAGTTAAGTGACTTGCCCAAGATCACACTGCCAGTAAATGGCTGAAGTGGGATTTGAACCCAAGTTTTACTGACTCCAAAATCTAGGATTCAATGCTTCACTAGCAAGAACTTGATAGGATTTGAATCCACATTTAGGAGGCAGGCACTTTTACCAACTAAGCCACAGAAGCAAAGTCAGGCCTTAAGAGGCATTAGTATCTAGATGGAAGATAGGGCACTGATGTGCAGTGGGATGTGCAGTGGGAGATACATCAACGAATTTACAATTATGCCACTAATAGCCTTCAGAAGCTTCCTTCTCTCCCCTTCCAATCAACTACCTCTTCTGACTCCCTTTTTTCTCCTCTTCTTGTCCCTTGTCCCTCTTCTCCTTGTCCCTTGTCCCTTCCTCTGTAATTCTGTCGTGAGAAAAAAGCTAGGTCACCTCATCAGGTCCTTGAGACCGAATAGGACTCTGGGAGATAAGACTCCTCTGAGCTTCAACACGGATGCTTGCCAAAGGTTTTGGTATTTATCTCCCCTACTGACCTCATCAATCTACCTCAAATCCAATCCCTCTAACCCTGGTAGTCTGTCGTTGCTCCTCTTGGTCTTAATTAGCTCCATATACCATTTTTTCTGCATTCTCATTTGTACCGTTCCCTAAATTCAACTCCCCTTTTTTTCTTGCATGTATGGGTATTTACGTAAGTAAAAGAATGATGCAAGAAATTGTATAAGTACAAGCTCCTTAACTCGTCTCCCTGCCTCTAATTTCTCCCTCTCAGATTCAAGTAATTTACTTCTGCTCTCCTAATCATCCAACCACAGGCCTGTAATTATGTAATAATGTGGTGTTAGTGGATAGAGCCCAGGACTTGTAGGCAATAGACAAAAGGGGTTTCAATTGCCAGCTGGGTGATCCTGGTCAAGTCACTTAACCTCTCTAGGCTTCAGTTTCCTTATCTGTAAAGTGAAGAGATTGGACTCAAGGGCCTCTGAGGTCCCTTTCAACTTTAAATCTATGATCCTATGTGAGTCTTTTGCTTGGAAACTTTCCATGGCTCACCATGGACTAGAAGATAGAATCCAAACTGTATTGCCTTCCATGCAGCCCTTGGTGACCCTCTACAATCTGACTTCTCTGTCCGTCTGGGTGAATTTCCTACTACTTTCTCCCACAAGCTTCCTACTTGTGGGCATGAAGCATAGTTCATTTATCTTTGTGCACTTATTATAGTTCTGTGCAGATATTAGGGGCATTGTTGAATAAATGCAATGTACCTCTGTGTATATGCAAAGAGCCATTAATATATTCAGCCCTGATAGTATCAAGTTATCAGCAAAATTTATCTTTGGTTATCCACTTCCCCCTTTCTGGAAGTAGACCCATTCTCTCTTTTCTCTGCGAGATATTCCCTATTTGCTAGACTCATCATACTCACACATTTGATCCCTTCCCCTTCCTCATAAAAGTCTGCTCTCGAGAAAGGATCTGCTGTGAGTCAGTTACACTTCAGAGAAAATTAAATTTCTATAGCCATTTTCCCAGAGGTGCTTGGATTTCAAGCCTCCTCTTTCACTATGTCAATGAATAATAGTAACTAGGATACATATATATATGTATACATACATATATATATAAACATACACACACACACATATATATGACAGCTAGCAATTATATAGCATATTCAACTTTGCGAAGTACATTTTTGCATATCATTTGATACTTAAAACAACTCTGTTGAATAAGTGTTACTGTTATTCCTATTTTGCATATAAGAAAACTGAGGTACCAGGAGGCTCAGTGACTTGCCCAAGGTGAGGCAGGATATACAATATTCCATAAGACTCTCAGAGGATTGCTGATTCTTCATCATGATGTGTGAGGAAACCCCATCCTTTAGATGACTATACAAGCCAAGCTCTTGTAGAGCTTACCAAGCTGGAAAGGTTTGGAATACAGGCCCAGCCCCTAACTGAGCATGTGTGTTGTATGTGTTGTCCAAGGACCTGACAAGCTAAGTTTGAGAAAACCTCAGGTAAACTCGGGAGTCCATTGGATATAATAATGTAGCTTGGCTACTTCAACAGAGAATTCAGTGGCTGCAAGTTGCTCTCTCTCTCTCTCCCTCTGTCTCGCTCTCTCTCACACACACACACCACGAGCTCTCTCTTTTCAATTATCAAGCACTAAGTTTTTTCTCTACCACCTCCCTCCACCCACTGAAAAGGAAAAAGAGAAAGAGAGAAAAAGAAAGGAAAAAAAAGAACGAACCCTTTTATCACATAAATACAGTCAAGCAGAACATATTCCCATATCAGTCATGATCTAAAATGTATTCTTTATTCTGCATATTAGTCCATCATTTCAGCATTCTTCTTTATCAATCCGCTGTATTCATGGTTGATCATTTAGGTGCTCAGGGTTCTTAAGTCTTTCAAAATTGTTCATTCTTATAATACTAACGTTATAGTATAAATTTTTCTGGTTCTACTCACTTCATTCAATATCGGTTTATGCAAATCTTTTCATGTTTCCTTAAAATTGTTATCTTCATTATATCTTATACACTTAAATTGCTACTTCTCAATAGAGATAATACTCATGAGCAATATGTACTTAAAGCTATGCATCTTTTTGTATACTTTATTTCTTTTAACATTCTTTTTAAAATTTTGAGTTCCGAATTCTCTCGCTCTCTCTAGTCTCTCTCCCACCCATAGAGAAGGCAAGCAATATGAAACCAATTATACTTGTGAAGTCTTGCAAAACATATTTTCATATTAGCCATATTACAAAAAAAAGCAAGAGAAATAAAGTGGGGAAAAAGTATGCTTTAATCTGCACACAGAGTACATCTGTTCTCTCTCTGGATGTAGATAGCATTTTTCATCATAAGTCCTTTGGGGTTGTCTTGGATCATTGAATTAATCAGAGTAGCCAAGTCTTTCACAGTTGATCATCATTACAATATTGCTGTTACTGTACATAATGTTCTGGTTCTATTCACTTTGCTTTGCACCAGTTAATACAGGTTTTCTCAAGTTTTTTCTGAAATCGCCCCCCTCGTTATTTCTTATAGCACAATAGTATTCCATGACAGTCACATACCAGCCATTCCCTGGTTGACGGACATTGTACATCTTTTTTTCTAGGGTGCAGTAGTCTCGCTTCCTGTGATATGTTTTAAAGGCTCATTTTCCATGCTGATACATTTCTGATACATTTGGACCCTTTTCAAATGTTCTTCATCCTATATTACTTATGAAACTAGAATATAGGCTCCTTTTATTTGCCCTAAGGTTATTTTCTTTTACCTTCAAGGAGAAGCCCCTAGTCCAGAATTCTAGGATTTAATGAAGAAATCTGTTTCCTGCTTCCTATCTGATTCTCCTGTATACAGAACTCAATCTCCTCTCATAGTTTGTCCTTCTAGACTGAAAAAAACTTCACCGAATTACCATCTATCCTCTAATGATGATTCCTCTAATACAGGAGTTCGTAACCTTTTTTGTGTCATGAATTCCTTTGGCAATATGGCAGAATTTGTAGACCCTGTTATAGAATAAAGTTTTAAATGCATAGAATAGAATATATAGAATTATAGGAAACAAATTACATAGAAATACAGCTATAAAAATATTTCTTAAAAACTAGTTTACAAATCCCAGGTTAAGAGCCCCTGCTCTAGTATCTAATTACTAAAGCCATCCATTTGCATTATCAAGAAACCACAGGCGGGCAACTAGGTGATGCAGTGAGTAGAGCATCAGCCCTGGAGTCAGGAGGCCCTGAGTTCAAATCTGGCCTCAGACACTTGACACACTTACTAGCTGTACTAGCCTTGGGCAAGTCGCTAAACCCCAATTGCCCTGCCTTCCCCCCTCCAAAAAAGAAACCACACAGAGACTTTAAATAAGGTATATATATATATAATATATGCATGTATATAATAAATAATATAATTACATATATGCATATATATGTATTTGTAAATTGGCCACCCTGGCCCTAACTGCCTCAAGGCTAGGTATGTTCAATTTCACCCCCTCTCTCCAGGGCTCCCTAGTATCCCTAAGGGGATTTGGTGGTCTCTGGGCTTTCTGCCATTGGCTCTAGCCCTCACCAATGGTGTTTCCTAAAGTATAGGGATATCTCCTGCACCCCAGTTCCATTAAGTCATTAACATTTGGATTAGCTTCCATAAAGGCATGTTTATTTCAGAAGGTATAATCACAAATATACAAATAGCTTACTCCCCACTGCGTGGGGCTTAATTTTCCTTCCTCCCCCAATTCCCCTTGCTCTGCCTTGGTCTGGGGAGGGGAAGGTGATTAGGTTCACAGCTTATCTTGGTTCCTATAGAGCACAGTCCCATGTTTCAGGTCTCCCCTGTCTCCCCCTCACCAGCCTTGAGTTCCAGGCATCCTAATTACTCAGGGCTTCCCTGCTGGACTGGTTGGCCATACCATCACACTTGAAATCTTGACTCCAAGGTCACCGTGACTTGAACTCCTGGGTTCAATGGGTCTGGTGGGGATCACCAGCTAGGTACCTAAAACTGAGAACAAATAACTCAAGACAAAAAAAACTACACTTTCAGGCTCATTTCTCATAACTAAGATAAAAGTAAAGGAGGTCAGAGGAAAGAAGTCCTTCCTCTCTCACTGGTTCAGTTTATCATGCCTGTGCTCTAGGTGAATCATGACCTTTACTCCCTAGAAGAAGCAGGAAAGAGCTCATGGGAAAGAAAGCCCAGGAAAAAAGAGAGACTGTCTCATTGGCCACTTTTACAGGCGAAACTATTCAGGTTACACACCCTGTCAAAGGCAGCTCTCTCCGTCCATGTCCTAGGAGAGGTAGAGTACCTTCATGTTAGGTATCAGGTGATCTGAGACATGCTCTAAAGGCAAGCCCCTTATACATACACACACACACACACACACATATAACATGTACATATATGTTTATGTTCAGCTTTTTCAGTCACATCCAACTTTTTATGACCCTATTTGGGGTTTTCTTGGTAAAGATACTGGAGTGACTTGCCATTTCCTTCTCTGGTTCATTTTACAGACAGGGAAACTGAGGCACACAGCGTTAAGTGACTTGCCCAGGGTCACATAGCTAGTGAGTATCTGATGCTGAATTTGAATTCATGAAGATGAGTTTTTCTGATCCAAGGCCTAGCACTGTATCCCCTGGCTATCTAGCTGCCCTATGTGTATGTATATACATATATATGTATATACACACACACACATATATATGTATATGTATATATGTAAATGTATGTGTATGTGTATAAATAGTGGGGGTCACAACATCTGGGACCTATTAGTATCGTATTAGGAGTGGTAATAACAGTGACGATCATGGTAATGTGGCTAATGTTCAAAAATAAATTAATGTCTAGTATTACCCTCATAGGCTGGCTAACATCCTATGTAAGTCAAAACCTGTGAATCGACTCTCTAAGGAATGAATAGTTAAATACTCTTTAACTTCCTTCAAGAAATTTACTATCATGAAATCAAAGGTGAGGATTATCAGGTCTTTGGCTTTACCAAAAAAAGAAAAAAACAGTCAAAACACTAAAAATCAGATAGCTTTCTGAGACTAATTTTGGAAACTATCCTATTAGTGCATATTGACTATAACAACAGAATATTGGTTCAATTCAACAAGCCTTTTTTGAGCATTTACCATATGCCTTGCACTCTGCTAAATATTGTTTTAAAAATATTTCACATTTCTAAAGTGCTTTTAGGACCACTTTTACAGACACCCTTTCCCTAGCTCCATCACTTGAAATCACTGCATTACTTCAAGGCCCGACTTACATGCCATTTCCTCTTCAAAGGCTTCTCTGAGTACCCTTCCCAGTGAAAACATCTCTTTCTCTCTCTATTTTTTTCTCTCTTTCCCTTCCTCTTTCCCTCTCTCTTCTCTTCTTCTCTTCTCTCTTTCCCTCTCTCCCTCTCTTCCTCCTTCCCTCCTTCCCTTTCCCCTCCCCTCAAATTTGTCATATAACTTCCCTGTACCTGTATCTTTTCTTTGAACTTAACAAACCCTTTCTTATATCATAGTTATCTGTTCAATTATCCTCCCACACATTAGATTTAAGCTCCCTGTGAGCATGTCCGTGTTATATTTATCATCATTATACCAACTTGCATGAAATCAGCTCTCAATAAATATTGGCTAAATTAAATTGGATTGAATTTTATACGAATTACAGCCCTATGGCATAGATAGGTACCTGCCATTATCCACACCTACTTGATTAAGTTAATAAAACAAGATGGAGCAGGGTATCACATCAAAGAAAATAGGAGTGTTTGTTCAATCAATAAAAGGGTAAGAACTTAGAACAAGAAAGAACAAAGGTCTTAACCTATTCCATAGAACAACAGGAAGAACTGGATTGTATCCATTTCCAGACCATATCCCTTAGATCAGGAGAAATAGTATGGATAGCTATCTAATTCTACCTAATAGATATCTTATCTATTGGGCAGAATATTGGGCTTGGATTCAGGAACACCTAGGTTCCAATCTCACTTCTACCAATGACCAGTTGTGTAAGCCTGAGCAAATCATATGGGCCTCAGGGGACTCCCTTTCTCCTAAGTCACAGACACATATGACTGATATTGGTAGAGTGACTTAGCCCGCACTGTTAAAATCATAGAGGCTTCATTTGTTTACAGATCCCTTAAATCTTAGAATTTAAAATCTGAAAGAGAACTTATGTATCCTCTGATAAAACCACTCATTTCACAGATGAGAAAGCTTAGGCTCAGGGTGATCAGATGACTTTTCCAAAGTCATATAAAGAGTAAGGGATGAGAGTCTGGTTAAAAACTGAGTCCTGTACTCTTTCTTCTATTTCATACTGACTGTTACTATAACTTGCTTTATTGCACGTATGTTTCCTATTTTTATGTTTCACATTCTCTCACATCCTGTTGATGTTCATCTTTTTGTGGAGAGGAGGTCATTCTGGACCTGTGATTTCATTGACATAGGGAACTCCCTGTGTGGAAATTTTCTCTACCAGGGAAGATCAGCATCTGTTTGAAGTTAAGTGACTTGCCTACAGTCACACAGCCAATGTGTCATAGTCAGAACTTGAATGCAGGTCTTGCAGACTTCAAGTCTGTGTCTCTATCTGCCTGACCAAGTTGTCTTTTTGACATACACTAATAGTCAGGAGAAATCCTTGGAGAGATAACTATTTGGAGATGTTTTCTTGCATGAGACTAGGAAGGAATAGGTCGAGGAAAAATTTTGGGGACAGATTCAAGGTGCTAGACAGTGGCATCCAGGTTGCTACATCTATGATGGTGGCCTCCAAGCCATTGTTATCCCAAATGCTTTCTGAAAACTTTCCCCATATGCCAGACCACACTGTCCCCAGCTCCTAAAGCCCTGGATGAGGCTCTAGTGCCTAAGCCGACCCCACACTGCTCTCTGTTTTTCCACAGCAAAGCTTGCTGCCTTCCCCTTGGACTGGGATTTAACACCACGGAAAATCATTTCCTTGGTAAGAAGATTAGAAAGCAGCTCCCCCCTCACGTGAACAGAATGGGGCTGAGGCGAGACAGGAGAGGACTAGCAGGAGGAGATGGTTTACCCGGCTAGGGGCAAGCATGGGGGACGGGAAGAAGTGTCACTGTCGATCAGATCGCTGACCCATTTAATCCAGTATCCCGTCTCTCCCAGATCCCAGGGCCAGATGCCGGATAAAAAGGTGCAAACTCCATAGGCCATGGCCCTCCCCAAACACCTGCAATATTGGCCCTTGGGCAGAGACTGAGTTTAATCTTGCCAAGAGATAAGCTATCCAAAAAGCTCTCTCTGCATCTCAAGCAAGTTTCCGTAGTGTTTTCTGTGCTATTATGGAATAAATAAAAGCAGATTACAGGCGGTTCCCCTTTACCCAGAATCTAAACAGTCAGGAAACTAAAACAACGAGAGTTGGTTTTCCTCCTACTATTCAATGGGAATTGATGGTGATGATGATGATGAAGGAGAAGAAGACTGGGATGAATATGGTAAGGGTGATTCCTGATAAAGCTTAAACAGTACTTGACATATATAACTTGGAGCTGTACAAAGCATGAGCAAAATTAGCCTTCCTGAATCTTGCCAACCATGTGGATTAAGTCAGCTCTTGGGTACTTTGGAGATAACAAAGCCCTTGGCTGCTGAAGGATTTAATCTCCTCACTGCCCACTGAATAAGAAAAGCCCATGAGTCAGTGCATCTTTAAAGAGTGTGACCTGCCCTCAGTCACAACGTCCTCTTCTCCTTTCCTACCAGCTGTGCATGTATGCTTCGAGCCTCTCACAGGATAGGTAAGGGAGGTGCTGGTGCCCTTTATACATCTCTGCCTCATGGTGACTCCTCTCCTTGACAGCTAGAACAGGGGGTTTAATTAGGCAAGCTCCAGCCTGAGCCTCTGACTGTCTTTTCTGCTTTGTGTTTCCTTTCCTAAGTGTGCCTGAACCTTGACCTCAAGGTGATCGTGTTCAGGTTAGGAGATAATATTTTATGTTTGAGAGGACCAGAGATCCTAAGTCTATTGGGTGTTCCTGACTGACATCAGGGGAAGTTTCTGCATCGGGGAAGACAACCACCACCAAAGGAGGAGAATACATATTAGCCTGGCTGCTTAGTAAAGATAGACTTGGGGGCTAAAGTGCAGAGTCGAGGTGAAATGTAACAATGTTTATTCCAAAGTCCTGCAAATGGCTTTGCGTTTCAATGAGGTTTAAGTATCAATCTCCTGAAGGAATCTAAGTGTTTATAAGTTAAGGTACAAAATTCTGTTTAAGTCTTTCTGTCAACTGATGGTTGTGAGTGTTTGTTTTTTGTTTTGTTTGCTTAGCATGCTTTTTCTGTAGTAGAAATAAATATTTGTCCCATACTGATCCATGTACATTGAGTACTTTTCTACTCCTCTCTTCTGGGGAGATTCTAGACATAAGCCAAAATTGAAGCTTTAAATCAATTTTCCTAGGGCACTGTGTTAGGGGTATAACAAGTAAAGAATGTGAGAAAAGGGAGGCTAATCCCTCTCTTAAGAGGCCAAGCTCTTCCAAAACACCACCTGGATCACTGCACGTGCATGGGTCCAAAGAAGAGGGAACTTTAGTGGGAAAGTAAGAGGGCCTTAGCCCATTGGACCCAGCAACTGTTCTTGTTGTTAGGCTTACATTATCTCACTTGATGTACATACTAACTAATGGGATTTAATCATAAAGCCTGACACTTGTGGACAACAAGGCTCCCTGTCTCTCCCCAATCCAAACCATTGTATACAAGGCCACTAGTTGAATTTTCCAAAAGTAATGTTCTTCACATCAGTCCCTTGCTCAAAAGCCTTTAAAGCTCCGTATTATGTTGCCTCAAGTCCAAACTTCTTAGACCAGCATTTATGGCCTTGTGTAGTCTAACCCAAGCCTCCCTCCAATGTCATCTTCTATTATCCCGCAACATGAATGATGTGCTCCAGTAGAACTAGCTTCAATCCCCCAATAATACTATGTTACCATATTGTGATGGTCCAAAAATCCTCTGATCTTCTGGGTCTGTCCTTTCTTATGGACATACTACTCCACCTTGTCCTTCTGGGTATCTCCCCCTTTTCCGAAAACTCTTTATCTGGTGAAAAACTTGCCTGCATACTATGACTCATTCAGTGGTGCCTCCTTGCCTATGATACTGGAGTTAGGAAATCAACCACTCTTACTAGAGACCCCACCCATCTCTCTAAAAATCTTGACTTTCCAAAGCCTTGTCGTATGGATTTCTTGGTGTTCCCGCACCATATCAGGAGGAACATAAAGAATTTGCCATTAGCTGGAGACATGTATGTTTGCGTGTTTGCGTGTGGGTGGGTGGGGTGCTTCTAGTATGATCACTTATTCCTTTCTGTCTTCTATGATGGCCTGCAGATGTCAGAGGATTATAATATAGTAGAAAGTACACTGGCTCAGGAATCAAAGGACCTGAGTTCAAATGCTACTTCTGATATTGTTGACTATTTGACTAATATGTTTTTGGGATAGTTATGTTCTATAGATATGTTTTAGATTTAGATATGGATATGTTCTATGGATACGTTTAGATAGTTATGTTCTATAGATATGTTCTAGTTGAAAATAGGCAGTCCACATGTGCTTATATGATACCTTTCCACTTACCAAGATATTCAATTACTCAGCCAGGGGTGGGGAACCTGCAGCCTCAAGGTCCTCAAGTGTGGCCCTTTGACTGAACCCAAACTTCACAGAACAAATCCCCTTAATAAAAGGATTTCTCCTGTAAAACTTGGACTCAGTCAAAGAGACACACTCAAGGACCTAGAAGGCCACATGTGGCCTCGAGGCCACAGGTTCCCTACCCCTGAGTCCTAGACCATCCTCTTCCCTAGTCACATTAGATAAAGGAGACTTTACACCTTTCACTTAAATATTTTCTCTGAACATCTCAAACCATCCATTATTAATTCCAAAAAAAAAATCCCCGGGTTATGAAGAACACAAGGTATTCTCTATTTACATGTCACAGATGGAGAAAGTAAAGCAAAGACAGGTAAAGTGACTTAGTAATATAGTAGGGCAGTCACCTAGTAGGGCAATGTCAGAGAGAGAGCTAGGACCGATGTCTAATAAAGCCTGCAGAGGTCCTCTTCCCTCCAGAGTCCACAGTATATCTATGAGACTTATACTTTCATCTGTTTCCCTGGGAGTGGACATGGGCTGCACTGAATCATCCACAATCACTTATTCCTCTATGTGTATCAGGGTTCCAGCTTATGAGAGAGCTCATCAGCGTAGGGGTTGCCATCTTCATAATAAGATTCTTGATAAGAGCAGAGTTCCAAGGCTCACTAGGGAATCAGCCCAGCAAAGTTGGCTTTCCTAGCACAGTGCTCCAATCTTTGTGAGCTATGAGTTCTTGCTCTAGTTTGAGCTCTCAATTGCTGGGTGGGGGGTGGGGGTGAAGCTCTTGTCCTTTCTACATCCATAAAATGGAGGTGATGACATAGGATCTCAACCTAGAAGGAGTCTTAGAGATTGTCTAGTCCAAGCTCCTCACTTCTGAGGCCAAAGAGAGTGACCTGTCCACAGTCCCACAGGTCATACCTACTAGAACCAGGATGTAAACCCATATCCTCTGACTCCAAATCAAGTGTTCAATCCATTCCAACGAAATGCAAATCAAAAAAAGATGACATCACAGATATTCTTCTCTAACAGATTATTAAAAATGGCATATCTGAAAGCAGAGCACTGGACCAACAGAATATGCTATGGGTATATAAAATAAGACAAACTTAACTGAAGGAAAGAACAAAGACAATCCTGGGGGCTAAAGTGACACTACCACTCAAGCAGCCTCTGGACCCATTGGACATCCATGAAAGATGGGAGCCCCAGTGGTTCATTTGTTACATCTGAGCTTAAAACTTTGACTTCATAAATACAAGAAAGGGGAGGCCTAATTAGATAACAAATTCAATTTAAAAAAAGATCTGGGGGTTTTAGCATTAATTAAGAGCTTAATACAGTATGAGCTAGGTGAAACAGTGGATAGAGTGCCAGATCTAAAGTCAGGAAGGTTCATCTTTCTGAGTTCAAATCCAGCCTCAATTACTAGCTGTGTGACCCTTGACAAATCACTTAACTCTGTTTGCCTCAGTTTCCTCATCTATCAAACAAGTTATAGAGGAAAACGGCAAACGACTCTAGTATCTCCACCAAGAAAACCCCAAATGAAGTCACAAAGAATCAGACATGACAGAAAAAATAACTAAACAAGAAAAATATGGCATGTTAGGTCAACCAAGAAAAGAATGTGGTCTTAGGCTACATGAAGAAAGGCATAACTTCTGTGAATAAGAGAGTAAGGATGGTCCTGCTGTACTCTGCCAGGATCAGACCATATCTAAAGCGCTGTGTTCAGTTCTGGATGGCACAGTTTAGGAAAGACAAGGAGAAGCTGGCTATTGTCCAGAAGAGGGCAATCGGGATGGTGATAGGGCCATTATGGCTATCTTAAAGTATCTAAAATATTAGATATACCTGTTTGGCCCAGAAGGCAAAATTAGAAACAATGGGTAGTAACTGTAAAGAAACAAAATTAGGCTTGAAAACACGAAAAACTTCTTACTTAGAGCTATATCAAAGTGGAATGAGCTGCTTGTGGAGATGGTGGCTTGTTCTCACGACCACAATTACCCCCAGACCCCCACACCCCTCCTGTGTATGTTTTTAAGTATTTGTTTGGTCTGTTGTAGCAGGGATTCCTTTTTTGGTGGGGTTAAATTAGATGGACACTGAGGGCTTTTCCAAATCTAAAGTTCTGTGACTCACAGAGAAGGTACTTCTGAAGATACTGGCAAAGGGTCTTTTAAATTCTTGGAATCACTAGAGATCATCTAATCCAGCCTTCTCATTTTACAGATGAATAAATAAAGTGAGGCCTAGTAAAGTTAAGCAGCTTATTCAAGATCACACAGAAAATTAAATGAACCAGAGAATGTTAAACCTAGAAGAAACCTTAAAGAAAAATTGAATGACTTAGTAAGTTAGTTAGATACAGTTAGGTAGTGCAGTGATTAGAGTTCTGGGCCTAGAGTCAAGAAGACCTGAGTTCAAATCTTATCTCTGATAATTCTGAGCTCTGTGGCCCTGGGCAAGTCACTTTTAATCTCTGTCTCTTTCAGTTTCCTCAACTGAAAAGTGGAAATAATAGCACCTACCCCTCAAAATTGTTGTAAGGATAAAATGAGGTAATATTTGCTTAGCACAGTGTCTAGCATATAGGCACTTAATAAATGCTTGTTTCTTTTATTTCTTATTTTACAAGCAAAGAAACTGAGGCCTAGAGAGGTTAATGTTCTGCCCAAAATTAAATAGGTAAGAGGCAGAGCCAGGACCAAATCTGACTCTCTGTCTGTTTTCTACTACCCTATGCTTCATGAAACAAACAAAATTTCTGTTAAGTGAAGTGTCTAGATAGCCAAGTTCCAATTACTGGAAGCTTAAATGTACTTGAAATAGCAATTTACTTTCCAAAGAAACATTTGGATCTTTTTTGAACGAGGGGTTTGTTTTTGCTTCTTTGGTTCGTTATTGCTGTTTTTTGTTGTTCTTATTGTTGAGTGGTTTTTCAGTTGTGTCCAACTCTTTATGACCCCATTTGGGGTTTTCTTGGCAGAGATACTGGAGTGGTTTGCCATGTCCTTCTCCAGCTCACTTTACAGATGAGAAACTAAGGCAGACCCAGCTAAGTGACTTGCCCAGGGTCACACAACTAGTAATTGTCTGAGGCTGGATTTGAACTCAGGAAGATTAATCTTCCTGATTCCAAGCCCAGTGCTCTATCTACTGCTCCACCCAGCTGGTTTTTTGTTTGTTTTTTTTTAATAATCTCTTTCAAATCAAAAGGAAGTGGGATTGAGATATGGGAGACTAAGACGCCCCATGAATGTCAAACATCCCAGAGAAGTGGAAGTTCTAACATAAACTCAGTCATTTAGTCTTGTTCAGGATGGTATCTGAAGTTTTGAAGCAACAGCAGCCAAAAAAGGCACATAGGAAATCTAGAAATTGATGTCTGTTTTTCTCTGTGGTTCCTGGATTTGCCTCTGAAAGCCAGACTTTGCCTCTGAGGAAGGGAAAGATTGGTTCTACTCAAAGTAGCACCTACGAGAGACCAGGAGGGATATTTGTTAGTTTCTTAGAAGCTAGAACCTAGGGGTTGGGGAGAAGAAAAGGGGCTAGATGGTATTCAAACATCATCACAGACAGAGTATGATAGGCAAGAGTATGCCTTTCGAGGGGCTGCAATAAAGATAAGGTAATAGCAGATGCCTACCAAATTCAAGTCCTCCCTCTCTCTCATGGGTAGGTTTTGCTGAGGAAGTAGTAGTGACGTCATGGGCAGTGGTCAGGGGCAGAGGGAAAAGATGGGGAAATGAAGGACTGGGAAAAAGAAATGCCTAGAGCACCAATGGCAGCTAGGTTTAGAATAAAGGTGGGAGGGGGGAAGGGCAAGGGGGGACAAACAATGAAAGAAACAATAACCACGAGATTGCTGCCAATTTCTCTCTGTTGGTAGTGCCAATCAGTGCCTGGAGACGCCCTTTAATGAAAGGTAGAGGCAGACAGAGAGTTGGTCTCCGCTGCCCTCATCAAAGCCTGGCTCATTCTCCTCTAGGCTGGGGTTCAATGACATTTGCCCACTGGCCGGCCTCCTCAAAGGCAAGCCCCAGGACAGCTGTCACTCCAGGCTTAGCCAGAGCGGCTCCCCTGAGCTCCCCTCATCGACTGGCTGCTTTGGTGACAGATCAGAGGCAAGTGGTCCTGGGGTTTCCCAGAGTAAAGGGAACTCCGGGAGGGACAGAGAGCCAGATCAGGACAATGCCCGACCAGTCGCTAAATACCTAGAGCGCCATTCATTTTCCCCACAAGAGAAGTACTGGGATTCATTTGTTGAAGGGAATACTTCCAATTTAGCCTTTCCCTCTCCAGCAGCAAGCTGTTCTCTTATCTTTGAATTTAGGGAAAGTAATAATAGCCACCACTTACATCGCATTATAAGGTTTGCAGAGAGCTTTCCCTACGTTATTTGATTCAATCCTCCCAAAGATCCTGTGAAAGAGGTACAAGTATTTGTCCATTTTACCAATGAAGTTCAGAGAGGTTAATTTAGTTGGCCAGAGTCACACAGCTAGTATGCTTGCTGGAGGTGAGATATAAATTTAGATTTTCCTGACTCCATACCTAGCACACTCTCCAATTGGCTGTGCGCCTTGAAAGCAGGCACTGAAGTAACATAGGCAGGGCGCCAATCCCTCCTCTCCACTGGGTCCTGGCCCTCAGCTCTTCCCTAATCTATAATAGTTCCGTAATAATCTAGAATAATTTTATATCTGTAATACTCTACGATGATTCTGCTGTGCTCTTAGGCTATTGTCCCATCTCCCCTCTGTTTCCAAGGTGAAATTTTCAGAAATAATAGTCCACACGCTTGCTTCTACTCCCTTCCATTTTTTTCTTAACTTTCTGCTATCTGGCTTCTGCTGATACCACTCCCTCCAGATTTTCCTTGACTTCAGCACTGTAGGACACTGCTGATGGTATTCTCAATACTCTATTCTCTTGGCCTTAATAACACCTCTATCTGCTTCACTTTGTCCTCTGGGACCTTAGGCATTCCCTGAAATTCTGTCTTCAACTTTCTCCTCTTTGTCTGCACTCCCTCCCTTTCTTTCCAGCCCTCCATTCCTCTGTCTCTGTCTGTCTCTATCTTTGTTTCTGTCTCTCTCTCTCTCTTTGTCTCTCTCCATCTCTGTCTCTCTGTCTCTGTCTCTCTGTTTCTGTCTCTGTGTCTCTCTTTGTGTCTCTGTGTCTCTCTGTCTCTGTCACCTTCTCTCTTTGTCTCTCTCTGTCTCTGTCTGTCTCTATCTGTTGCTGTCTCTGTGTGTGTGTGTCTCTCTCTCTCTCTCTCTCTCTCTCTCTCTCTCTCTCTCTCTCTCTCTCTTTCTCTGTCTCTCCCTGTATCTGCCACTCTGGTCTTTCTCTTGTGCTCTAGACCTGTAGCTATAGCAGCCAAATTTCAATTAGACATTCTGTCAGAGCCTCAGGCTCAAATACACAAAAAACCCAACTTGTTATCTTTCTGTTGTAATGGGTGTAGAGTTGTCTCTGTCCTTACTTGTTACTTTGTTAGCACAGTGAAAATGTTCCAGGACCTGAGACTCCCTTTGGTACTTTGGTTCAGAGATTGAATCTGGAAGGTTGTGCAGATTTGGTCCGCTTAGGCTGGAGCTCAGATACAAGAGGGAAGTTAAGTGGAACAAGGCTGGGAATCAATCAATCAAGAAACATTTATTAAGCACCTACTATGTGCTGGGTACTGTGTTGAGATATGAGGACACAAAAAGAGGCAAAAGACAGTCCCCGCCCCCACGGAGCTCATAATCTAACATGGGAGACAACATGCAAACAAATATATACAAAGCAAGCTACATACAGGATAAATAGAAAATAATTAATAGAGGGAAGGCGCTAGAAGAGGAGGCTGAGCCAGACCATGGAGAATAGGGAATGAACCTATGATCTCACTGGTATAGGGAACTCCTTCTACCCATGCAGGTCACCACCTTCTCTGTAACTAACAGTCTTTGAGTAGAGGTGTCAAACACTACCCGGTGAATGGAAATAGCCCCAGATTAAAACATAATGGGGAAATAGCTATCAAAATAAATAAAAATATGATACAATATAGATAACGTTAATATGTGATTTTCTATGTCAATATATATTGGCAGGGATCCTTATGGATAGTATAATAGCCCCTATTTCTATCTGAGTTTCATGCTGCTGGGCTTAGAGCAGGGCTGTCCAGAATGCATGTGGCCCACAGGGCAATTTTATATAGCCCGCCTGTGGGTTTTAATTTTCATGAGTGAAAAAAATAAAATAATGATTTGTATGGAATGCATATTAGATTTTTTTAATTCCATCACTAATAATTTTGTCGATGTTAACTTTCTTTGGTATTTTTAAGCAGTATTATGGCTAGAACATATCACATGGAATTTTCAATTGATCTGTGGGATGCATTCCATCTGAACGATGCAGACTAGTCAACCTACCTTTACATTGTTGTGTTGTCACTTTGTTGTTTTGTGTTTGCTTTCACACTTTGCACTTTCGCCTGTCGTATTGATGATGAGCGTTCCCCTGCTTCCTATTAGTGTACTGTATTTTTTGTTCTGGGTGCGGCCCTGGAATAATTATTTTATTTTAATGCACCCCTAAGATTACCTAAGGTTGGACAGCCCCCAAGGCCAACTCTTGGCCCACTGTTATACACTGCTCCTCTAGCCAGATTGTGGGTGGCCTTAAACGCCAGGGAAAAAAGTTTATATTTTATCTTGTGATCAAGAGTGTTTAGTTATGGCTTTTGAGTCGAGTGGCATGGCGAGGTGTGTGCACATGAGAAGAATGGTTTTGGCAGCTACAGAGGGGTTTAGATTGGAGAAGGGAAAATTTGGAAGCAGAGAGACAATCATTCCGACCAGAGAGGTTAAGTCCTGAACTCCAGTAATGGTAGTGGCAAGAGGTTTTGAGGCTCAGCTCTTCCTCTAGCTAGCATTGTGACCTTCAGCAAAACACTTGCTCTCTCTATATATATCTCAGTTTTCTCATCTATGACATGGGATGGGAGGGAAATATGTACATTATAGAAGTATTAAACTAATTATTATACTATTGTACAAAAGATTATATTAATAAAATATAAAGTATATACATAAATAACTAAAAGAAATATGTGGCCAAAATATATGACCATTCCTCAATAAATAAGCGAGCAAAAGATATGAACAAGCAGTTAAACAAATTGTAAATTCTTAACAATAGAAAGGAATGCTCTGAATTGATAATAATGATAGAAATGGACATCAAAAAATGAGGTTTCCTCATAGTCAGCAAATTGGCAAAAATGACAAAAGATGGAGGTGATGTTGGTGAGGTTAAAAAAAATGTTGTATGAATATACTGTTGATAAAGCTATGACTGATCTAGTCATTCTGGAAAAAAAAAACTTTAATTTATTCCAAAAAAGGTACCAAAGCCCCTATGCCCTTTGACCTACAGATCCTATTGCTAGGCATATATCCCAAGGAGGTTAATGACAAAAAAGAAAAGCCCAATATATGCCAAAAGTATTTCTAGCAGCATCTTTATGTAGTAAAGACATGGAAACAAGATAACTAGAGGATGGCTAAACAAGTATTATACATAAATATAATTAATGGAATATTACTGTACAATGAGAAATGAGAAATACAGAGAAGCATGAACTGGTATAGAGCAAACTAAGTAGAATCAGGAAAACAGTATGTACAGTGACAAAAAAAAGTCAGTGGAGCAATGGTATACCTCAGGAATCACTACCACTGTGAAGACTGAGGCTATGTTCTGGAGTTCTAAGCTTCAGTGATCTAATATGATCAAATATCTGAACCAAGGTCAGTATTTATATGGTAAGCCTCTGGGAACAAGGAGTCACAGGTTGCCTTAGGAGGGGTAAACCGATTCAGATCGAAAATGGTGCAGGTCCAAGTTTCCCATAGTGGTCAGAGCAAGACCAGGCCCATGAAATAGTCTTTGTGCTGTCAACCAGATGAGATGGGGAGACCAAGTCTTCAAAAAAAAGTACGTAAATGGAAAGAACATCATTTCTCTCATTTACCCTTACTGTATCCTTCCTTCCCCCCTTTTCTCTTTTCTTACATCTTCAAAACATAACAAAATTATTTATAAGTCTTCTCATTCAATTAACTACATCTATAGCCCCTTGCAATAATAGGATTTTAAGAGAAGACTTATAACAACCCACTTGTACATTAGATTGCAAAGAGTTTGTCATTATAAAGTCCCTTCTGATTTTTAACTTGTCACCTTTTAAACTGTTTTCCTAACTTCTATATTTATATTTCAAAGGTAGTTTTCAGCTCCATTTTTCTCATCAGGAATATTTTTAAATCCTCTATGTCATTGAAGATCCATTTTTAAACTTGTAGGATGGTACTAAATTTTGCTGAATAAGCTATTTCTGGTTGCAGAACTTTTTCTTTTGCCTTTCGGAAAATCTCATTCCTTCTTTCCTCTTTTATGCTGCTAGATCTTGAGTGATCCTGATTATGGCTCCTCAACATTTGAATTCTCTCTTTCCAACTACTTGTAGTATTTTTTGTTTAAAAGTTCTGGGTTTTCACAGTGATGTTCTTCAGAGTTTTAATGCTGGAAATTCTTTCAGGAGGTGATTAGTGACGGTTGTTTTTTTCTATTTTCACAATGTCCTCTTGTTCTATCTGGGCAATTTTTTTGACTGATTTCTTGAAATATCCAAATTCTTTTTATGGTCATGGATTTCAGGTAACCCTATGATTCTTAAGCTATCTGACCTTGATAGGTTTTCCAGGTCAGTTGTTTTTGATATGATATTTTACATTTTGCTCTATTTTCTCATTCTTTTGACTTTGTTTTAAGAATCCTTGTAATCTCCAGGAGTCATTAATTTCCATTTAGTCTATTCTTATTTTTAAAGAATTTGTTACTAGGGTTAGTTTTTATACCTTTTATGTAAAATTATGGATCCTTTTTCAAATTCTCTCCTCCATAGCTCTCATTTCTTTAATAATTTTTTTTTAAAATTCATACATCATTTCTTTAAAAATTCAAACAGCTCTTGTGGGCAAGCAAACTTTTTTTCTTTGAAGTTTTGACTATAGGTGTTTTTGAGTTATTCTCTTCTATATTTGGACCTTGGTCATCTCCGGAATCATAAAAGGATTTTTTTGGTTTCTTTGTTTATCCATTATTGTTGCTGAGGCCTGAGCAGTGGAATTCTAGGTCACCCTTATGCTGGAGATCAAATCAAGTCAATGGCCTTTCCTTTAACTTTTTTCCTTTTACTAAGGAGATATAACATGGCAGCATGATACAGTGGCTTTTCTTTAGGCCTTTTCCTTTGCCACAGACACAAAATACTCTTCTCCTGTTGCCTTAGTTGAAGTCCTTTTCTATGGATGAGGAGAGAGAAAGGAAAGGCCTTTTCTTTAATTCTCTGTTAATTTCAAGGATGCCCTTCTCTGGAATGAAAGATCTAGTTGAAGCCTTTTCCCTGAAAGAAAAGAGAAGAAATATGTCAATTAATTTAAAATATAAAATGTCATGAAAATATTATCAGCTTGATTGCAAGCCTCTTCAAGCCTACTTCTTTGTAGCACCCACAATGCCTTGTAGATATTGGCTGTGCAATAAATAACTGTTAGCTGGCTGGTTGGTTGATCAATTTTTAAAATTTGTGTTGGTGTCTTTTATTTTTATAACATTCTTTTCCTTCCATACTACTCAGCCTAATCTTAACTTACAATATACAAAAATTAGTTCAGTAAAAACTAACCAACATAGCATCTGATAGTATACAGCACGTTCCATATTACAATTATGGTGGATTGCATAATCTCATTGCCCTCTCAAGTGAAGTGTAAGTGATCAAATCCTCTGAAGTCATTGAATTTTAACTTCGTTGATTTTTTGAGGGGGAAGGCAGGGAAACTGGGGTTAAGTGACTTGCCCAAGGTCCCACAGCTAGTGTCTCAAGTGTCTGAGGCCGCATTTGAACTCAGGTCCTCCTGACTTCAGGGCCAGTGCTCTACTCACTGCACCACCTAGCTGCCCCTCATTGAATTTTTTACACAAGTTATATAGGGCTAATGATGAATAAAGGAACAAATAAGCAGCGAAGAGTTTTTGGCATTCATTACTCTTTTGATTTCCCTCTTTGCTTCTTCGAAAAATATGATTTGACTTACTTCATAAGGACCTTTCAGGAGTTAACTTCTGAGTGCTATCAATAACCAGGCCTGGCCTGAGCAAAACTGTGAAGGATGCTGTCTTTGGTGCTGGTCCTCCTCTTTGACATATTCTCTCCCAACTCCCAGTACCCCAGTAATGGCCCTTAGCTGTCCAGGGTCCCAACTCCCCATTGCAATGCTCACTCATCCCTAGCAGTGATACACGCTAGGCTTTCCAATCTCCTTTTCCCCATCAAAACCTACCACAACTGCCTCACCCTTGGTCGCAAAAGGTAACCATAGAATTTCATTGACTTCAGTATAGGACTTGAAAGAACCCTAGAATGGGAGATAGGATATCTGAGTAATTCTAATTGGACCTATGCAAATAACTGGCTAGGTGAGTCCTTTCTCCCCTCTGGGCCTACCACTAACTAGGAAGAGATTAGACAACATCATAGATTTATAGCTGGAAGGGAAAGTAGAAGTCATTTAGATCAACCCCCTCATTTTAGAGATGAAGAAACTGAGTCCAAATTGGTAAAATGAATAACTGGCCTAAGGTCACACAGGCAGTAAATAAGTGGCGTTTCTGGGATTCAAACCCACATCCTCTAATTCCAAACCCATCACTCTTTCCCCTGGACCATACTGCCTCCCACATCCTTTCCACTTCTTACTGTTTATGATTCACTTTCAGGCTTTTGGCCAATAGCATAACATGTCACCTTAATGTGCTTCTCTCCACCCTGCAAATCCTCCACCCACTTGCTACAGAAACACATTTTAATAGAGACCTTTAATGACAACCCAAAGACTGAGAATTTAATCCAAACAATGGAAATTTCAGGCCCCTCTGACAGCACCAGGAAGAGAAGCTTTAGGGGGCAGGAAGATCTTTTTGGAACCCCTAAAATTCCACCACAAAGACAGCCTTTTCATAAAAGTAGAACCAGTTATCCCACTAGGTCGGGATTCTTAATTTGTGTGGGTGTGTCATGGACCCCTTTAGCAGGTTCATGAAGCCTGTGGAGCCCTTCCCAGAATAATGCTTTTAAATGTATAGAATAAAATATATGGAATTATAAAATTAACTAATTATTTTTTTTCATCTATGTTCACAGCCACCCTGAAATCTGACCCCAAGGGAAGAAACCCTGATCTAAATTAAGAAACAGTAAGGCCTAATAGTGTTGGCCTCAGTGTAAAATCTGGGTTCAAGGCCAGCCTTTAATACTTGCTGATTATGGGACTCGGCCTAAGGCACTTAACCTCTCACCGTCCCTAAGCAATTCTCTAAGGCTATAAGCTGCAGAAAGTTACTAATCTACCTTGGTGAAGGAGTTCCCTCACTGGGAGTTCCCTACACCAGAAAAATTATAGTTCCCAACACAAGAGGGCTGAAGAGCCTAGCCATCTCAGCCTTCCGGTCAAAGAGTCACCTGATAGTGGTCCCATGGGAGCTAGGTATAACATATTCATGGTGCCGTATTGCCAACTATTTAAAAGCCATATAAATATGAACTGTTATTCATAGTAGAGCAGCGTGATTGGTCTAGCTAGGCCTGAAGCAGCGATAATGAGGATTGGAGGAAGGGCATTAGGGGAGCAGAGGTGAAGCTCCTCCAAAGGCAGGAACCTCAGCAATGACTCATGGAGGGATAGGAACTGAAAGAAATAAGGAGGTAGGCACCCCGCAGCCAGGGATAAAAAAGAATCAGAGTTTCTTATGCGATCATGATTTCCTCCTTCTCTCATCCACAAAGTGGTGCTAGGGTCAGCTTCCTGACGACAATAACCATCTCCCCACTCCTGAGGACATCTCTCAAACTGCCCTTTGAAGACTCGTTATTAATAAGTATAACTCATGTTGAAATAGGACTTTGAGGCATAAAAAGTAATTTGGGGGTTTGTAACCATACTGTGAGGTTGGTAGGGCAAAAATAACTGCCAACCCTATTTTAAATATAAGGAAATTGAGGCTTAGTGGTGAAGTGACTTATCTACATACACAGCTAGTATGTCAGAGCCAGTATTTAAATTCAGATCGCCAATTGCAAACCTAGCACACCCTTCATTAAAAACTTCACTCACCACTGACTTTAGCTTGATATAACCAGCTTGAAAGTGGCAACATGGATGGAGAGTATGGCAGGGATGTGATTTGATTTGTTCAGTAATGAAACCTTCTCGGGTGGAGTCTAAGACTGGCCTGCCTTAGACCAAGCCCTCTTCCAGCACAAAAAAGTCCAGTGTCTAATGCTCTGAAAGTTGCCGGGGGAGTGAAAACCTTAAACACAGGTGGAAGGGTAATCCAGAAGGAGAGAGTTGCTGAGGCGGGCCCATTAGCAGTTCAGGGTGTGACTAACTCAGAAGCAGTCCCAGCAATCACTGCCAACAACACTACCAGGGGCAAGTGCCAAGATCCTCAAGGCCCTTGGTGCTGCTGCTACCCACCCCCAGCGTCCTCAAAATAATATGTATAAAGTGCTTAGCAAACCTAAGTTCGGTAAATGTTACTTATTTTTTTTTTGGAAGTTAAATGTATTTATTTTGAAGTAGTTGATTTTTCAGTGACTAAAAGAATTTTTCTTTCTTACATGCTATCATGGAGAAGACATTTTTGTGAATTATGGGATATCGTAGATAGATCGCTATAGAGACCAGTTGGGACTGTTGGACAATAATCTTCCTCTAACATAATGCAGTGCCCCAGGCCTTGTAAATACCTGTGGCTTTCAGAAAGTATTAAATATCTACAGGAGCACAGGCATTTGAATTAATTTTGTAAAAGGAGATAACCCTGGAATTGTAGCTAATTATCTGGTTATTACTGTTGTTGTCTGTCCTTTGTTATCAAAGAGGTCCATGACTTTAGGGAGGTGATGCTCTGACATGCAAGTAGATTGGATCTAAGTGAGGGAGGAATGTGCAAAGTCACCAACCTGCCAAGTCCTGGCCGATATGTATCTTTGGAGGGGGAAGGGGAGCAGAAGCAGCTTCTCGACCCGTCCCCCTCCAGTCCTCCTCCACCCTTATCTTCTACCACTATTCCAGCAAGTCTTGCATTGTGAACATCAGGGACCGACCAAAGAGGAGCAGAAGAATCAATCTCTTTCTTCTAGCACTTTTGGATTCATGTAGCACTTTACTCCTGACTACCCTGTGAGAAAGGTAAGATGGAGGGGAGAATCAAAGGGTAATTGGACCATAGATTTAGAGCTGGAAAGGAATTTACAGGCCCCCAAATCCAAGCCTCTCATTTATACGTAGTATGGGGCAATAAGAAGAACTCTTAATCAATTTGGTGAGAAAGGGCGAACCTTCAATTCTATAGATGATGAAACCGAGGCTCAGAAAAGTTATGACTCGTCCAAAACTCACAGTTAACATTGGGGCTTTTCTATCTTGTCTTCTGATAACTGGAAGTTATCAGATCCAAGTCCTTTGATTCCAAATTCATTCATGATAAATTTCAAAAGAGGGATGAGGGTAAATTGCAGAGGGTTACAATATAAATACAGGCACCTAGGTGGCACTGGTTTGGAGTCGGGAATACTCATCTTCATGAGTTCAAATCTGACCTCGGACATTTACTAGGCGCGTGACCCTGGGCAAGCTGTTTAACCTTGTTTGCCTCAGTTTCCTCCTCTGTAAAATGAGTTGGAGAAGGAAATGGCGAACCACTCAAATAACTTTGTCAAGAAAGCCCCAAATGGGGTCAAGAAGAGTCGGACACAACCAAAACAACTCTACGACAACAAAGACAAAAAGAATAAATTCATGGCAAGGAAATGGAAGCACTAGCTATTGACTACAGTTACTACTATGCCCTGAGAGCATTATTATCCCCATTTTACAGAGGGGGAAATTGAAGCCCAGAGAAGAAAAGTGACTAACACAAAGTCACACAGTTAGTAAGTGGCAGAATTAAATCTTAGACTCAGACTTCCTGACTCAGTCCAGTGATTTTCCCTCACAACATACTGCCTTCAATCCAAGAGATGTAACTTGACAAGGTCTACAGAAATACCCCAAAGTCCAGGGGTGGGGAGCCTGAGGCCTCAAGGCCACTTGTGACTCTCTAGGTCCTCAAGGTGGCTCTCTGACTGAATCGAAACTTCACAAAACAAATCCCCTTAATAAAAGGATTTGCTCTGTAAAACTTGGACTTAATCAAAAGGCCTCACCCAAGGACCTAGAAGGCCACATGTGCCCTCAAGGCTACAGGCTCCCCACCCCTGCCCCAAATTATCTGTCCTCCCAGCCAAAAAGATTTAAACTTCTTTTTACCCATTCCCAAATGGTCTCTATAGTGATCCATTTATGATATCCCATAATTCACAAAAATGTCTGCCATGATAGCATGTAAGAAAGAAAAATTCGTGTTGTCATTGAAAAATCAACTACTTAAAAATAAATACGTTTAACTTCAAAAAAATAGGTAACATTTATCAAGCCTTAGGTTTGCTAAGCACTATATGTATAATTTTGAGAAGCAGCAGAACCAAGGGCCCATTTCCCTAGTTTACCTATTTCCCTATTCTTTTTACCTATCCTCTCTCCATCCCTCCCTTTTCACGGGGTAGTCAGGAGTAAAGTGCTATGGAAATCCAAAAGTGCTAGAAGAATGAGATTGATTATCTTGCTCCTCTTTGGTCAGTCACTGACATCTACAACGTGAGATTTTCTGGAATAGCTGTAGAAGATAGGGGTAGAGGAGGACTGGAGGGGGATGGGTAGAGAATCTGCTTCTGCACCCCCTCCCCCTCCAAAGTCAGAAAACCTGTTTCCAGGGGACTAGTCCACTGCATGAGGACAATTTAGCTATAGAAAGCCCATCTCCCTGGAATAGGGATCCCAATAACTGGTATTCACACTGAAAGGAAAATGAGGGAGAGTAAGTGTTGTTAGATGGAGGTCAGGGAGAACCTAAGGGCACCAGAAACCTAAAGGTAGGGGTGATCCCTTGGGGGAAGGAGAGAAGGCTGAAAAGAGGGTTCTGAAGGCAACATACTTCACAATTTTGTTTAGCCCTTGCCATTCATACTGCAATACCGTTGCTAGATTTCTTTATCTTCCTAAAATAGAACTTTCAACATGTCATTTCTGCCCCCTCTCCCTTCAAGAATCTATGCTGGCTTCTCACAAGGCATGGAACGATACCTAAACTCCTCAACCTGGCTTTCAAGGCTCCCCATAACCTGACTCTGCCCTAATTCAATAACTTGTGTCTCACTGCTCTTTAACACGAATCTTCCACTTTGTTGAGTGAAGCAAGGGAGGAGAAGGAGAAAGGAGAGGGGAAGTCTTTTTTTTGTCTCCTGCACACAGCATGCTTATTTTCAACTCTGTATTTTTTTTCTTAAAAAAATTTTTTTTTCAATTAGCAAGCATTAATTGTCTCTCCTTTCCACTTCCCCTGCTTCACTTGGGGAAGGAAAAAAAGGAAAAACAAAACTCTTGCAATAAATATGCATAGTCAGGCTTTTCTTATAACTGCAAGGCTCTCCCCACTCCCCTCTGTCTTTCAAAGGCTCCTCATTCTTCAAGACCCAGCTGCAGTCCAGGCACTTTCATGAAGGCTCATTTGCCTCCAACGACCCAGACCCATCTCGCATCTCGGACCTGCAGGATTTACGGTGAGTCCCACCCAGCTTAGCACCTGACCATACCCCAACTCACAGTGTTCCTGATTTCTCTGTTAGTCATGTCCCCCAACTTGAAGGCAAGAGCCATATTGTTTCCTCTATCTATCCCTCCTGCAGCACCTAGTCCATTGATGATTGGTCCCACAGTGAGTGTGTGGCCAGAAATAGCTGCATATATATATACACACACATATATGCTTGTTCTATTCAATGCAGCGAACACTTCCGAAGCATCAATTATATGGGAGGGACTGTACTAGGCACTCGACATGCACAGACAAAAACCAAATATTCACTCCCTTCGAAGAGTTTATGCTTTATTTGGGGCAATTCAAGCTGTGCACAGACAAGTAAATACAGACAAGAGGAGGAGTACATTAACGAGTAGTGTATGGGGGCAGTCTAAGAATATGTCAGTAAATGTTTAACAACCAGCTCTCTGAAAAACAAAAATGTACATGACACACTTATTAAGTCTAGAACAATAAATCGAGCCCTGATGTGTAGCACTGCCAACTTCTGAAGTGTAAAATGTTCACTCCAGAAATTTAACTATTGGCTTCCTAGATTCAGTGAAAGCTAACTCTGGCACACTCCTATGGGGCTCCCATAAAAAAATGGCATCCAAGCCATGTTTGAAAGGCAATAAGAGATTCTATAATTCAACTCAGAGGTGAGTTGAATTGCCATTCAGATTAAGAAGGACAGCAGTGCTGAGAATATAATTGACCAGACTCCCTTCCAGGTTGTTTTTGGTGTTTTTAAGAGTTTTAAAGGAAAAAAATCCTAGAAATAGAATCATTATTGGACTCATTAACAATGAAGCTCTGTGTAGAGGTGTGTGTGTGTGTGTGTGTGTGTGTGTGTTTTCTCCTTCCCTAATTAGGAACATGCTCTAAATAAATTAGAAACAAGGCTGATGGAACTGGGAGAGGCTGGAGGGTTTGGTTCTATTCTCAATTAGATCAACATGACTAAAAGGAATTGGCTTCTTCCCTGAAAGTTCCAAGGAGGGTGGAGGGCCCAGACCATCTCCAGGATAAAATGGGCCAGGACCATGTTTCAATACAGGTTTAAGAAGGATACACAATGCCAATAGTTTAGTAAAAGGAGACCAGGAGCACACCAGATAGAAAAGCAAGCCAGGTGTATTGAGAGGACATTTTTATAATAAAGGGTAGTCAAGGAGGATGATGGAAACAGGTCTGCTGGACACCCAAACCCATAAAGCATAGTAGGGCTTCTTACTGGAATCGAGCAAGATCAGGCATAGAGGAAGGTTCTAGTGCCTATTCACATTAGTGTTTGATGAGGTAAGGGGAGAGACAGATTCTTGGGGAAATGGTGGCTAATTCAAACTCCTAGTGACAATAATGGGGATTTGGCTGATTGTTGCTTGTCTTACTCTGACGAAGTGACCCAGGGGTTTCTCAGGGCTTCTTTCTCTAGCAGGTTGGGGAGGCTATTGAGATCCCTACAGACCACCCACCCTAAAGGGGGTTGGGACCTGCGACAGATCATATCCCTACCACTGCCAAAATCACCACCACCACCACTACCCACCCGCCTACCCACACAACCTCATTCTGACTTCTTCCTATGAGCTTGTACAAGAGAAGACAAAGTAAAATGAACGAACATTAAGGCTCATCATTGAAGTCAGAAAAAAAAAAAGCATAAAAAGGTAACTTGGGGAAAAGGAGGGAAGAAGGGACAGTTACATCTCCTTTGTGTGAATAATATTGGGGACAAGGGGTGTATTATCCCCTGAAGCAGTCAGTGGTCCAAGACACAGGTTGATGGTATGCTATTAGGTATTTCTCTATTTTACATACGATCATGGCAGACACAGTCAGTCTTAGACGGATCACTATAGAAACCATTTGAAACACTTTGATAATAATCTTTCTCTAATAAGTGCCTGCACCAGCCCTAGATAATAATTTGGATTTCAGAAAATATCTCAGGTGATGTAAATATTTACTCTTCGCTTCTAATTAATCACCAGACTATAGCAGTTGAAATTAAAGTTAGACTCAAGGAAGGACTTTCTGACCCCACAGTTTATTGGGCCTTTGAGTAGGTTATGGAGTGAGGTTCATAACGGGGTAATAAAACAGGCACTGGTCTTGAAGTAAGTAGATCTGGGTTGGAATCCTAGTTTCACTTGTTAGTCACAGTCCCTCTGAATCTCAGTCTTCTCCTCTCTAATATAGTGATAATAATGCCTTCCTCAGAGAGTTGTTGTTCAGAAAGGGCTCTGCAAATCTTAAGTCCTTGACCTGTGTGAATCGCTATTAAGCTTGGGGAGCATTAGGTTACCATCTGAGGATTTGTTGATGTCTAACTTGAGAATCACAGAATTATAAGGTGGGCAGGGTTCTTGAACCCATCTAGTCCAAACTGTATCTCACCAAGGGTCCTTTCTACCATCTGCCAAAAGGAACTATGTGGTCATCCAAGCTGCTTCTGAAAAATTCTAGTGAAAATGGACAATTAGAAAGATTTCCAGACTCCAGGACCTTGGAACCCCTGGAAATGCCGGTCTGAGCCACTCACAAGGCAGGTTCCAATCTCTCTGCTAGTCATGGCTTGGCTTTAGCAGCTAGGTAGTGCAGTGGATAGAGCCACGAAGGCCTGAATTAAAATCTGGTCACGAGTACGCACTAGTTGTATGACCCTAGGCAAGTCACTTAATTAGTTCTGCCTCACTTTACCCATCTGTATAATGGGGATAATAATAGTATCTACCTCCCAGGGATGTTTTGAAGATAAAAATTAGATATTTGTAAAGCACTTAACGCAGTGCCTGGCACATGGTGATGCTTAGTAAATGCTTTATCTTTCTTTCTCTCTCTCTTTCTTTCTTTCTATCATCTATCCATCTATCTACGTCCATTCAGCTTGGTGAAACCATTCTCTTGGTGGTTTCTCCTCTAAGAAATGATATAATTTCCAAAAGCATCTCTTACTGGGCAACTGGTATTTGGCTCAGGAATCTAGGATCTCTTTAACATACAAGTTAGCTTCTGAAATATTCATCTCTCAGGATTACTTGTTCAGTCACCTGTGCTTAGGAAAAGAAACACAAAACAGAAGAGATAGCAAGAAACGTGAAGTTCTGTTCAGACTTGCCTAGACAAATACATAGTAAGTACCATTGCCACTTACTTGAGCTTTGGGCTGCCATGGCCACTGGTGGGAGGGAAGGGAGATTAATTCTCTTCCTTCTATCAGCCCTAATTGGAAATCCAAACTGGATCTGTCACTAAGAGACCAATGTCAGTTTCCCCTTGACATTTTACTAAGAAGGGAGGTTCTACCACAGAAGACCATCCCACATGACATTCAGGAGTCAATACACTTTGTCACAACTTCCAGTCATGGGGACCAATGCTATAAAATCTTAACAAAGCATAGCACATAACCCTCAGCAAGAGATCAACATATCTATCTGTCCCCAGGAAGGCGAATCACTTACCTAGCTCCCTGGGAGATAAAAGGGAGACAAGGGAAGGGAATAAATATTTACTAAGTACCTTCTATGTGCCAGGCACTGTGCTAAGCACTGTTCAAATGTTATCTCATTTAATCTTCACACCAGTGCCATTAATATATCCTCATTTTAAAGTTGAGGAAACTGAGGCTTAAGTGAATTACCCAGGGTCACAAAGCTAGTTAAGTGTCTGATGCTGGACCCGAGGTCTAGTACTCTATCCATTGTGCCACCTAGTTATCTCTGAGATGACCCAGTAGGTATCATGAGTCAAGTATTGGACTGAGAGTCCAGACATACACTGGTTAGCTGTGTGACATTGGCCAAGTCTCCTAGGTTCTCTAGATCTCAAATCCCTCAGCTGTAATATGAGGAGTTGTCTTTAAGTAACCTTTAAATTTCCCTCCAGCTCATATACCCTCAGGGATTAATAAACATTGACAAAGAATCCACAAACCCTACTAGGCACCAGAAGATTTCATTGTAATTTCAAAATGCCCCCAAGAGGTAAGTACATTGCCAGAAGTAGCAAAGCACACTTTGTATGAAAATAAGATGCAAATTCACACCCACAAATTTTATATAAGTAGACTTCTGGCCATCCAAGTATTTCACCCATCTGGATGTAATCCCAACCAAAGTTCTAGCAAAAACTCCAATTTGTGGGGATGCCAAAGCTGAGACTAGACATTTATTCACCTAGAGCCAAGTGTGAAAATTTCAACTTCTTTCCACCCTCCAATGAAAATACAGACATAGCTTTACTTCCTAAAGGAGTCAGTTATCTGAGTTAAAGAGCTGCCATCATCGTTAGGAATCTCTTCAAAATGTCTTAGCCCATTCTGCCTTAACCATTCTGCCAACTCACTTTAGAAGGAAATCTTTCGTGGCTGTGTTATTATGTGTTATTAAACCATAGGGACAGCATTAAGAAGATGTGTGAAAATTAGAAGGGATATTAGCAAATGGCCTGCATTGTGTGCCTTTAAGTGCCTAATGGACTATATACACTGATTAGCCTGCTCACACTTTACTCCGATCAGTATGAATATATATATATATATATATATATATATATATATGTATATATGTATGTATGTATGTTACAAATAAGGTCCACCCGAGGAGCTGGCTAATGTTCTAAATATAATGTAAGCTCAAACATAGGGAGGCTCCCAGTTGAGGTAAGGATGTATCTTGGATTTTTTCATTGTATTTTTCCGTAATGACTCAGCTCCCATTTTAACAAGAGCACTTTTCTGGGGTTTTAGTTTATACTAAATACTTTATAAAAATATAAATGTAAATGAATTTTTAAAAATAATATATAAATATAAATGTGTAAATGAATATGTAAATATTATCAATATTTAAATTTATTCACAATATATTAAATATTTATGTATTAATATATCATATTTAATGAACATTAAATTTATATATTCATATTAAATTAAATACATTTGTATATTGTATTCTGTGTTAATATAATGATATATTATAGATATATTAAATACATATATATTATAAATAAAAACTTTAGTTTAGAGTTGCAGAGAGACTCAGCCTGAGGAAGTTCGTGCTCTGCGACGGAACGCTATTTGTGGACTTTCGGCCGCTCCGCTGTCTCTACCTCCGGCGGATTTAACCCTTAACTCCTGCCCATTGAGATTGGAATTAAAAGTGGGACACCATGAGTGGATGTAGTGTATTTATTGGAAGGCTAAATCCGGCAGCCCGAGAAAAAGATGTAGAAAGATTCTTTAAAGGATATGGACGAATAAGAGACATTGATCTGAAGAGAGGCTTTGCGTTTGTGGAATTTGAGGACCCAAGAGATGCTGATGATGCTGTTTATGAACTTGGTGGAAAGGAACTCTGCGGTGAGCGGGTTACTATTGAACATGCCGGGGCTCGTTCTCGAGGTGGACGAGGCAGAGGGCGATACTCTGATCGATTTAGTAGCCTTCGTCCCCGAAATGATAGGAGAAATGCCCCACCTGTCAGAACAGAAAATCGTCTTATAGTTGAGAATTTATCTTCACGAGTCAGCTGGCAGGATCTCAAAGATTTCATGAGGCAAGATGGGGAGGTAACCTTTGCAGATGCTCACAGACCTAAACTAAATGAAGGGGTGGCTGAGTTTGCCTCTTACAGTGACTTAAAGAATGCTATCGAAAAACTTTCTGGAAAAGAAATAAATGGAAGGAAAATTAAACCGATTGAAGGCAGCAAAAGGCACAGTAGGTCGAGAAGTAGGTCACGTTCCCGAACTAGGAGCTCTTCTGTATCTAGGAGCCGATCTCGTTCCCGTAGTCGCAAGTCTTACAGCCGGAGCCATAGCAAATCCAGATCTGTTAGCAGATCACCTATGCCTGAGAAGAGCCAGAAACGGGGCTCTTCAAGTAGATCTAAATCTCCAGCATCTGTGGATCGCCAGAGATCCAGATTTAGGTCTAGATCTGTTGACAGTGGTAATTGAACTGTACATAATTTGCCCTGGGGACCTTTTTTAAAAAAAAAGACAAAAATCAAACCATACTTGCTAAAAATACTGGTAAATATGTGCTTTTCTGGGAGAGGGGGGTTGGGGGCGGGGCTGGAAATCTTTGTAGATGTGGACCACCAAGGGTTGTTGAAAACTAATTGTATTAAATGTCTTTTGATAAGCCTTCTGCTCACATTTTTGTGAATGTCCGAAGTGTATAGTTATGTATGCTCTTTTATAACTAGAGCAACTTTAATTTTTTTGTACTGAAGAAATAATTTGAACGTTTTAGTTCCTAGTTTATTGGAATATGTGAGTGGCAATTCAGAAATTAGTTTAATGCCTTATAAATTAAACTAATGGCTTTGAACACTTAAGAGCTCTACATCTGCTGTATAAAAAACTTAGAGTGGGCTGTGGTTTTTTTTGTGGGGAACAAGGTTATGTTACCACCCACCCTTTCACAACTATAAAAGACAGCCAATTAAAGTCGCTGGTACTATTGGTAATAAAATGTGTAAAAACTGTCTGGTTCATTTGACTGAAACTACTAAAGAATTCCCGTTAATACTCAATCTTCACTTACTCTGGGCCTGAGTTGGGCATTTCATATTGATTTGGGAAGAGCCAGTGAATCTGGGAATTATAGGGGAGAATTGATGACTATATAACCTTTTATACTAAAGTTTTCAAAATGCAAAAAAAAAACTTTAGTTTATACTAAATATTAATACTAGAAACATTTTTTACAAATGGTATTGGACATCCTTCCAGCTGTTGGACATTAGCCTCAAGTTGTACCATCCTCACTCTCTTAAACTGGATCTATGAACTTTTAAAAAATATCTTGATAACTTCATTTTAATGTATTTGGTTTCTTTTGTAATCCTGCTGATTTATTTTTATGAATTTAAAAACACTGTTCTGAGAAGGGATCCATAGACTTCACCAGACTGACAAAAGGGCACAAGACACAAAAAAAAGATTAAGAATTTCTGTCCGTTAGGGTATGGTTTTGTGTGTGTGTGTGAGAGAGAGAAATAGAGACAGAGAGATACAGAAAGAGAGAGAGAGAGAGAGAGAGAGAGAGAGAGAGAGAGAGAGAGAGAAAGAGAGAGAGAGAGAGAGAGAGAGAGAGAGAGAGAGAGAGAGAGAGATTGAGAGAGAGGTTAAAGAAGGGATTAAGGACAATTCAGAAAAACAATAAACAGGGTCTGAGGGAAAGAAGCCTTCTAGGACCAGAGGACCATTCAAGTTGTGATCCAGGAGAGTAAACAAGATGCTGTGCCAAGTCAAATTAAATTTTGTGGGGTCACCAAATCCAAGGAAATCCAAGGATTAGGTGGAAATCAGAAGGAATTCATGGCAATGGTCCAAAGCCAGGAAAATAAGCGCAGGGTATTTCAAGGAAACACACTAGGAGGGGAAGCAGTAGTCATCCGTGTAATAACAGTGTTCCCTACAGCTTCTCCACCCTAGACAGCATGGTTTTATAGCAGCAGCCGCACCCTCTCCTTATTCCATTGTGTTGGTGTTGCTGAAGGACACCATCCCGCCCTCTAGAATGTCGCCATCATCTTAGTGGGTTGATGTTAGTGGAAGGTCTCTATTAACGCTGGAGCATACATGTTGCATAGTTTCCCATGTCCTCCCCTCAGGCCCACAATCCTGCCAACCTACTGGATAGGAAGTACTTCCATTACATCCATAAATTTTGGAAGAACTGGATTATATTCTTCTTATCTGTGTAGTGGATTGGCCAAGGGGGTTCCTTGATCAAAGTGGTAAGCTGTCTTCCAAAAGTCTTTCTGAAGGACTTTTGCTGTGAATTTACAGTATGGTGAGTCCTTACGTGGGATTTCAGAAGGCCTTCACTAATGAAAGTGTGGATATTCATATTGGAACCTTGTTGAGAGGAGAAATGGCATCTCTTGTTTTGTCCTTAGTAACTGGGGCTGTCTCCAAGAAGAATTGGCTAATTTGAAGACACTCCTTGATGTCTCCTAAAGGATGGGTCATGTTGCTTAGAGCTGCTCCCAAGACAGCTAGTTCTTGTGGAGGATAGACTCTTGCTGGAGAAGTCACCCTTTTGTGCTCACTTATAAAGAGAAGTCTTCCTGAAGGACTTAGAGTTTTTTCATCTTTGCCTTTCTGTGTCAATTCAAGGGAAATCCTGAGTTGAGTACTCAGCATTCAACAGGTAGAAGCTTGTAAGGTAGAGCTTCTCATGGCCCAAGATCGAGGTTTCTAGATCATGTCACTAATTAGCTGTGTGACAGCTAACCTGAGCCTTGGCCTTCTAGTTATAGAGGATATGGGAATATTCACTAAGCAGCATTCCTTGAATCCAGCATTCCAGCTAGAAAAGGATTTTCTGGGCAGCACCAATTTTAGGAGTTGCTTCAGAAGTAACCTTAGTTTGAGAATGTTAGAATCTCCAAAGAAACAAAAATAAAACATGCTACCACCTACTGATAAAGAGGTGATAGACTCAAGATGAAGAATGATATGTAAATTTTTGGCCATGGCTAATGTAGGAATTTATGTTCCTTAACTATGCCTATTTGTCATAGGATTTTTCTTTTTCTTTGTTAAACAAGGGAAAGGTGAGAGGTGAGAAGCAGAGAAATCACACTAGTAAGCAAGAAATGAGCATTTCTTTTTTTGATAACTTTTTTTTTATTTGAGGGGGAAGGCAGGGCAATTGGGGTTAAGTGACTTACCCAAGGTCACACAGCTAGTAAGTGTGTCAAGTGTCTGAGCTGGATTTGAACTCAGGTCCTCCTGATTCCAGGGCCAGTGCTCTACTCACTGTGCCACCTAGCTGCCCCAAAACAAGCATTTCTTAAGCACCTGGTATGTGTCAGGCATTATACTAAGTATTGGGGATACAAAAAAGGCAAGAGATCGTCCCTACTTTCCAGGAACTCACAATCTAATGGAGATATCACAAAAACAACTATGTACAAACATGATATAGGTAGAATAAATTGGAGATAAGAATCAGAAGGAAGGCACTAGCATCAAGAAATATTAAGAAAAGCTTCTTGAAAAAGGTAAAATATCAACTGGGGCTTGAAGGAAGTAAGGGAAGCCAGGAGACAGAGATGAGGAAGCAGAGAATTCCAGGCATGTAAGAAAGCCAGTGATAACACCCAGAGTTAGGTGATGGGGTGTCTTATGGGAGGAACAACAAAGAGACCAGTGCCTTTTGACAGCAGAGTATTTGTGGGTGAGCAAGGTATAAGAAATCTGGAAAGGTCAGAGGGTTGCAGGTTATGAAGGGCTTTAAAAGCCAAAGGATTATATGTTTACCATCCAGAAGTGATAGGGAACCGCTTGAATTTATTGAATGGGGGCAAGGGATCATGACAGACTCGGACATGTGCTTTAGAAAGATAAGTTTGATAGCTGAGTGGAGGTTGAATTGGAGTGAAAAGAGACTTGAGGCAGGGAGACCTTCTGGTTGGAAGGCTATGGCAATAATTCAGATATGAGGGGATGTGGACCTATACCAAGGGAGTGGCAGTGCCAGAGGAAAGAAGTGGGGGAGAAGGGTATAAAATGTTACAAAGGTCAAATAAACAGGTCTTGGCAATAGATTGGATGGAGAGAGGGAATAAAAGAGAGTGAGGATTGACGATAACACCTAGATTGACTAAAAGGATGGTGGTATCCACGACAGTCATAGGGAAGTTCAGAAGTGGGGAGGGTTTGGGGGGAAAGTAATGCATGGACATGTACGGTTTTAGATGTCTATGGGATATGAAGTTCCAGATGTTGAACAGGTAATTGACGATGCAAGTCTAGCGGTTAGGAGAGATGTTAAGGCTGGATAAGTAGATCTAAGCATCATTAACACAGAGATCATTGAATCCATGGAAACTAAAGAGAACACCAGGAGAAATGTATAGAGGGAGAAGAGAGCCAAGGATAGAGCCCTGGGGGACACCTGGTATTAGTAAGTGTGATCTAGGTGAAGATCCAGCAAAGAAAACTGAGAAGAGATCAGAGAGGTAGCAGGAGAACCGGGAGAGAGGAGTATGATAGAAACCTAGAGAGAAGAACATATCATGAAGAGTGTGATCAACAGCATCAAAAGCTATGGAGAGGTCAAGGAGAATGAGGTCAAGGAGACTGAGAAAAAGACCACTAGAAAAAAGTGCCTGTTATCGGGAAAAAAATAACAAAATTACATTTTTTAGAAAGATAGTGCCAGGATCTAACTTTCTAGCCAGAGAAATGGGATTTCCTGGTCAGCACTAGACTTAGGGTTCACCTTGGAGTAATCCCACAATTTGATAATTCAGGCATCCACTGTTCTATTCAAAAAAAAAGGGGGAATTTCCTGAGCAGCATGCACATGGTGCCTGATATTGGGTAGAGAAGAGGCAAAGAAACCGAAGTCACAATATGGAGGAACAAGAGATCTAGACTTTACACTTTGCTATTACAGTGAGTTAATTAGTGCAGGTTTGATGGGGAGAGGATTACATGTCTATCAGTCCAAATATATTTTGTTTTAATGAGATAATCTAAATTCCAGGGTAGCACTACAAGTCCTGGCAAGGGTCATGGTGGGAAGGACTACATACTTTCTAGATGAAAGAGACTCACTAAAACATTAAAAGGTCATATTGCTAGAAACCATGAAATGATTTCCAGTCCAAGGGGAGTGCAAACTATAGGACTGGAAATGATTCTAGAGGACTTTAGAACCTTGTGGGAAAGTGGGACCACTTGAATAGGGGAATTTTGTTGATTGCTTATGAGCTATTGTAGTTTCCTTTATATGTTTTCTGAATTTGTTTATTGGGTAGTATGAGTCCTACACATCTCCTGCATTATGAGTAGAGTGAAATAAAGACTGTCCTAGGCCCAATGCTATTGTTTTCTTGAGATATGGGGAACCCTTTAACTCATATGTGTTGAGAACTATATGCAAGCTATGTTCTAAGATTTGCAGAGTAAACTCTAGTTAGGGACGATAAAATCTCAAAATAGAGAAGTTTTCTAGGATCCATGCTCCAGATTGGACCTGGTCCATTTGAGCCTAGAGATGGGGGGTCTGTCTATAGTTAATAGAGCTAGGCAAGAAATTCACAAATGTGTCCAGGGTTAATGTAAGTTCCATGCAACAAAGGCAAGTAGAATGTGGGAAGGATGTGCAATGAAAAGAGTAACCCTAGATGACAGCCATGGAGCTCACTACTTGAGTCACATAGAATGGCCCTAGTATGCCAGCATGCCCTGAGAAAGCATCATTATTGGACTTTTTCTGAGAAAATGGGAAATCGCTGATGAAAATTAATTTTTACAGATGCCTCTCTTTTTCCCTTCCTTCAGAGAATGATCTATAAAAAGATGTCTTCATCAAGGATTTCTCTATCCCCTCCAGGAAAGGCCAATGGTAAAGTTGCCCCACAGTGTAAAAGTGCACTGGTCTCAAGGTCTATGCATGCTTATGACTTGAATGAGAGAAAAACCCACTTCTTCATTAACTTGGATCCTCATAAACAATTCATTATGGTTCCAACACCATTATGGCAATTGTTCATAGGCAATGGGGAATCCACATCTAAGTCAGAAGGTAGGAGCATAGAATTATGTATGTTGCATAGAGGACAAAGGTCCAATTTTTTCAATGCAAACATATAACATTTTACAAAATTGACATGTCTCTTCCTTAAGGGGAAGGAACTAGTTTTTCATTTTCACATCACTTTTATATCTGCATAGATCTCTTTTTCTTCCCCTACCTTCTTAAAGAATAAAAAAAAATCAGTTCGGCAAAAGAAAAATGTCAACCAAATTTGACAGTATGTTCAATGTCCCACACTTCCCCAAAGAAGGGAAAGAGGTGTACTTCCTTATCTCTTCTCTAAGTCCAGGCTTGGTCATTTTATTTTTTTTTTATTTTTTTATTTAATATATTTAGTTTTCAGCATTGATTTTCACAAGAGTTTGAATTACAAATTTTCTCCCCATTTCTACCCTTCCCCCCCAATCCAAGATGGCGTATATTCTGGTTGCTCTGTTCCCCAGTCAGCCCTCCCTTCTGTCACCCCACTCCCCTCCAATCCCCTTTTCCCTTTCTTTCTTGTAGGGCAAGATAAATTTCTGTGCCCCGTTGCCTGTGTATCTTATTTTCTAGTTGCATGCAAAAACTATTTTTTTTTGTTTTTGAACATCTGTTTTAAAACTTTGAGTTCCAAATTCTCTCCCCTCTTCCCTTCCCACCCACCCTCCCTAAGAAATCAAACAATTCAACATAGGCCACATGCATATAATTATGTATAACCCTTCCACAATACTCATGTTGTGAAAGACTAACTATATTTTGCTACTTCCTA
>CM053622.1:567399764-567415614 GCA_028646595.1 Phalanger gymnotis
GCCATCTTGGAGTGGGGGGGGGGGAGGAAATGGGGAGAAAATTTGTAATTCAAACGCCTGTGAAAATCAATGCTGAAAACCAAACATGTCAAAAATAAATTAAAAAAAAGAAACCTACCCTAACCCCTTCAAGGAGTCTTTCATAATAGACCTCCAGGTACTTGGCTCCATCCTCTACTTGACATCTCCTTATGTTGTCACTTTTTACACAACACCTTCATTATCCAGGGTGGTTGGGGAAGGTGTTTTACCTAAGAGAGGCTGTAAGATGATAGAAGGTGAACCCACTAGAGGCCAAAACTTTTTATTTTAACTTTCTGATGGAAACCTTTATAGAGTGTGCCACATACTTATTTGCTTTCCAAGTAGGGAACACTGAACATAATTCTATATTTCTTGATGATCCCGAATCATCATTATAAAGAAGGGCAGTGTGGTATGTTAGAAAGAAGACTGGAATGAGAGTCAGATTGCCTGGATTTGAGTCTTGGCTCTATTTACTACTGTACGACCAGGGATAAGTCACTTTCTTCTCTGGGACTTAGTTTCCTCATCTGTAAAATGAGGCAGTTGGACTAGATATTCCCTAAGGTCCCTTCTAGGTCATGTTTATTTGATTTTAGGACTGGCTTATAGCACAATGGTGCCTTTGGAGAATGTTTTTGCCCCAACACCAAGTGCTTCCAGAGCTCCAGAATGCTTTTACAGTTGATACTCCTCTCTTCCTTCCACCTCTTGGGCATACCAGTTCTCTTCTATAGTTATTTTTTTTCTTTCAAATCAGATAATATTTGGAAAACACAGCTCAGTGCCTGGCACATAGTAGGTATTTAATAAATTCTTGTTCCTTCTACCTTCCCTTCCTCCTTACTGCTCACTTCCTTACTACCCCCCATTACAACTTTTATTTGCCACTGTTACCTTTTCTGCTGCTCTCTTACTTCTTTCTTCCCTTTGATTTCATCTCTCTGATCTCCTGTTTACATTTTTTGATCTTTGTTTCTTTAAATATGTCCATTGGTTCCATTGGACTTGGCTTGGAAAGCCATTACCGGCCAATGAGAGCACTCTTCTTCTGGTCCGTTAAAAAGATCCATCATATTGTTTTCCGTACGTAGCCTTTGGAGTATCTATATTTTTTTCCCTGGGCTTGTGGGTAACTTGCTTAGGACATGCATACTTCATTGGTTTCAAGGTCCCATATTCCAAATTAAATTATAAACTGCATGAGGACAAGGATTATGGCTTCTTGTTCTTTATTATTTCCCCTCGGCCTCTCTACTTTCATAGGTAGTGCAGAGGGCTCTGTAACAAAAGTGTCCTCAAGAATCAGGGATGGAAGGTCCTTTAGAGGTTATTGAATCTAACCCTCTCATCCTATAAATGAGGAAATTAAGGTGGTTACCCTTCTACTCCTTCAACTCAAGTGGCTTCCCGTTGACCTTAGGATAAAATATAAACTCCTCTGTTTACCATTCCAAGCCCTTTATGACCTGGCCCGCACCTATCTCTCCATCCTCACTGGACATTATTGTGCCCATTCCTCACTCTGTAATCCAGCCAGACTGGCTTTCTGTTTGTCACAGAGAATACTACACTGCTCATGTCCGTGGCTTTGCATCGGCCATCCCACTTGACTGGTATACACTTTTTCCTTCCCTCCCCTACACAGAGTCCTTCTCTTCCTTTAAGACTTAAGTCCTGTCTTCTTCAGGAAGCCTTAATGATTCCCCCATTAGCTAACTTGTACTGAACTACTTTGTACATATTTGTTATTCACTTCATATTTTTGCTGTATATATTTATATATTTGAATGTAAGCTCATTTCTTGTAGGAATTGTTTCATTCTTTGTACTTATATCTCCAGTGAGTAGCACAGTGCCTGGAACATAGTAGGTGCTTTAAGAAAATGCTTGTTGATTGAATGGGGTGGTATTTGAGCCCAGGTTTTTTTAATTATATAAGTCCAATGCCCTGTGGATTACATGACAGCCTTATGGACTACATGATGGCCCTATGGACTGCACGATGGCCCTGTGGGCTACATGACGGCCCTGTGGGCTACATGACGGCCCTGTGGGCTACATGACAGCTGACTTTCCAAATTGTGAATTGATTTTTTTTTGTAACTCCATTCAAATGTTTTGTCATCCTTGAGACCCATCTTTTTCTTTTATATGTTGTTGTTTCAAGTTTCAGAATCTGGCTCTTGGGCCCCAAGGCAAAGCACTTAAAAGGTTCAGGGAAAACATGAATTTGCAAAGAGGTGGTAGAGAAGAAGGATTAACATCTATAAGTTTAAAAGTTTTTATTTCAAAAAGAAGGACCTTTTTTGAGGAAAAGAAAGGAAGGTTTGAAACCTGGGTTATATTCAGTGCTGCTGGCCCTATTTTTGATTGGGTAAATGAGATTTGTGGAATTCTGGGAAAGTCTGCTTTTCCCCAGGTATCTTCTCTCCTCTCTAATGAGGACCCTGAAGCATCCACATTAACTTACTCTCATGCTAGCTGACACAGTGGCTACGGTGCTGTGCCTGAAGTCAGGAAGACCTGAGTTCAAATTTGGCCTCAGACACGTACTAGCTGTATGACGCTGGGCAAGTTGTTTAACTGCTGTTTGCCTCAGTTTCCTCAGCTGTAAAATGGGGATCATAATAGCACCTACCTCCCACTGTTGTCTGGAGGATCAAACGAGATGATATTTGTAAAGAGCTTACTTAGCGCTGTTTCTGACGTGTAGTATGTGATTGATGCTTGTTTCCTTCCTTTCATTCTAAGGCAGAACAAGCTCAGAGGGAAAATGTAAATAAGATCTGATGATCCGGGAAGACTAATATCTTATGCAATGATCAGCTACTAACACCCGAACCTGGATTCTTTGATCTGATTTGCCACAGGTCTATCAGAACTTGAAGGTAACCCGGAGAAGGGTACATTTTGACAAAGAGGGAGAGGTACAAGGAAGGGGAAAGGGACTAATCTGAGGTGTCTCCTAGAGAGGGTGAGCCCAGATGGGAATCCTGGTGAAAAATTGGACTTTTATAGGGAATCACATTCCCCACAGAATGCCTGTGGTGAAATCTGAATCAGAGGCTGTGTTGATAATGGACATTGGAGGTATGGGGAAAACGAACTTTTCAGAGGGTAGCCTAGACCTATCAAGGGATCTCTTCCGGTCTTGAACCTCCCTTGGTTCTGCCTTTCTAATGACAGCACTATGTCTTTCCAAGGTGATATTAGGGCTAGATCTTAGAAACTATGAGGAGGAAAAAAAATGCAACATATTTCTTGGGTTCCTTTGAACAAGACTGCAATGGTTCTATTTGTCAAAAACTGAAAAATCTGCAGGACAAGGTGACAAGAAGGTGCATTTCAGGCATTAGAACCACAGATCCAATGATCCTCTCATTTCTAGGAGAAAGACCTGGAACTTTTCCCAAAGAGTGAGGGCAGAGGGCAGGTGGAACATAGAGAGGTTAAGTAATCTGCTTAAGGTCACCTAGCAAATCAGCAGTAGAGCTGGACTGGAACCCAAGCCTCCAGATGCCTAGTCTGATGCCCTGCCCACTGGACCATGCTGCCTTTAATGAGGGCACCTCTTTAGGGACTGCTATCTGGCTGCCTGCCCAGGAGTAGAGCTGCTTGCCAGGCATCCAAAGCAAAGGGGCCTCTTGCAGATCAGCACCAATCCCTGCCCTTCCTGGCTATGTTTGGACACAGGGCCAGGTGAAATGAGAGGTGGAAGCTTCTTCTAAGCAGGAGGTAGATGAGAAGTCTCCTGACTACTCTGCAGGGCATTCTGGATAGGTCACCTCACTCCCTAATTTATTCTTTCTGCTCTGGAGACCTTTTCAAATCAGGAAAGGTTATTGTGGGTGGAGGTGAGGGGAATGCCAGCAAGTTGCTTTTTAGGCATAACTTCCATAAAAAGCACACAGTGTTGGGGGGCCATCCAGTGGAGAAGCCCCTTCTGCTTCAGAAGAATACAGTCCATCTTTCTCTGGGCTACCACTGGTCCAGTGGTTGGTTATTTGGGCTGTCACCTCCATCACGGAAGCCCAGAATGCTAGAGCTGGAAGAGCCATTAGAGATCATTTTATTCAGACTCCTCATGTAACAGGTGGGGAAACTGAGACCCAGAGGAGTGAATTGACTTTCACCTGCTATCCCTCTTGACTTGGGTGGGACCCTGCCATTTGGCTGACCTCCACCACGTCCATACCCACTTGTGAGATGATCTCAGTCTCTGTCCAGTGATCTTACTGGAGTTGACTTTTGTTTTGTTCTCTTAACTGTTGTTATTAATGCAAAGAAAATAGGGTCCACACATCAGCAAACATCCACAGAGATACCAGAGTGGACAGAGTGAACAGCTCACTTAGTGGACTATTAGTCTGTCAGTTGCAGGGCAAGATAAGAGTAGCCCATCCTCCTTAGAGATTACTCACCTGGAAGTCTTTGAAAGAACTGGCCGTAAGTGGGCATGGAGCAGGGATAGGGGAAGTGAAGTTTTCTGAGAGAAATGAGAAGACAAGGTACATGTTTTGGATGGTAGGTGCAGGATGGGAATGGGGGCAAAAGCAACATGACAAGGCAAACCGGCAAGTGTATATCTTTTGGTGCATTCTTTCTTTTAGACTAGAGTTCATTCTCGTCTGGTCACTGACCAATACAGTCTAATTGGCACCATTTTCCATTTAGGAGGAGTTAAGGACCTATCTTCTTCTTCTCCTCTCCCCTTTCCCCCACCTCTTGTCGGGCTACCCAATCATCTTTTTCTCCCCCACCCCCAAACCAGAGAGACTCTATCTAATTCACCACAAGCCTTTCTGGAAAAACTTCCATCTTCTGTTTTCCACTCCCCCTTACCCTATCCCTTTGTGGGGGTGGGGGAGGTTAGTGACTGGGAGATGGAGAGAAAAAAAATACACACACAACAAAAAACAACACCCTGCATTATACCCCACAAAGCTTGAAATATAAAACAAAAAAGCATCTGTGCGGAATAATAAAACAAAGTGTGTATACGTGTCGTTCTCACAGGGTATTTGGCTGAGCCCCGGCAACGGGAAAGCATGCATAGCTAACTCTCCTGACTGTGTGAAATCCTTTGTACCGGGCAGAGGCTCGGCAAGAGACCTGGAGCCCACGGCTTGGCATGAGCCCCAATACATTTTTTGGAATGGTTTCTTGTTCATCACTGACACTCGTAATGAGAAATTTATACACCATCCTAAGCGGATAAATTAATTTCAAACACTTTAGACTGGGGAAGACAATGCCTATTGGCAGGCCCCATTATTGGCCTTTTTATTAAAAACAAAACAAAACCCATCGCCCGGCTTCATGGAGCTCACACGGTAAAGGGCCCAGCTCCGGCAGCGCTGGAAACTTGGCCTGGCTCGAAAGGACACTTTCAGTGTATATGTGGGTCAGGGGATAGTATGTCACTTTTGAAACTTAATTAAAATAGGTTCCATTTCTTCAAGGACTCTGCTTCTCACCCCTGGACGAACAGGACCCCTCTTCCTGTACCTCTTTTAGAAATGGCATTTTGGCAAAAGGGAGTGTGATTTCGGAGGCTGCATTTGTGAAAGGTAATTAAATTGTTATAATGTTTCCATTCAGCCCCAAAGAAGCTGCTCAGGGGTGAGGGTTTGGGATACATCAGGCAGACATATTCTCACTGTCTCTTGAGGCTGAGGGCTCTCCTGGCACTCGATCATAGCAAACATTAGTGGCAAACAGGGCAACCTGAAACATACTAATAAGTGTGAGATTCAGAGTAACTACATTGCTATGCGCTCATGCCCTCTGCATACAGAGGGGGGCTACTTGACCGAAAACTGCAAGAGTCTTCCTGGTCCCTTATGGTCAAGTAATGCCAGTAAGCAGGGGTCTGATGATTGATATTCTGCCGGTGTTTCCCAACTCCCTTGGCGGCTTCTCAGCTCAGTGCCAGGGCCAGGGAGCCCCGTGTGGTGGGTTCAATCCCTGTATTGGCCACTTGTCTCTGCGCTATTCCTTAATCCCAGACTGCATCTGGGACTAGAGCTAAATAAGTGCATAGGGTCATGAGAAGGAGTGGGTGAGAGAGTATGGATATCTCCTTGCAAGCCCATCCCTACCCCTGGATATACAACTTAAAGTGAATGATTTCTCAAAGGCTTTGGTACTTTCATCAGACCGTTCCTACAACTTTGCATTGGCTTATCCCCTGTGCCTAGAATATTTTCTCTTCACCTCCACCTTTTAGAATACCCGACTTCCTCCCAGATTCATACATAATATGTGTTTAATGATTGGTTAGTTGATCCTTCTGTTTAATTAAATTCTACCAAATTTTATTAAGCACCTACTATGTGCTTATTGTGGCATGGTGAATATAGAGCTGGCCTCAAAATCATTAAGACCTGGGTTCCAGCTTCTAATACATACTGGATTGTGATCCTGGGCTAGGCTCTTAGCCTTTTCTGCCATAATCCTAGTCAGCTCTCTACAAGACCATAATTTGCAGGAAATGCATCATCTGGTAGAGAAAATTTCCTCACCTCTATCAGTGAACTCATAGCTATAGTCCCTAGCCCTCTAATATCTTATTAACCCTCCATATGTTATTAGCACTCCAATATATGTTATTAACAACAATAATATAACCTATTTCCATAGTGCTTCAAGGTTTGCAAAGCAATTACTTTTTAATTTAAGAAAAATTCTATGCTTTCAATAAAGTTGTGGAATTTTAGAGTTGGATGGTGTCTTAAAGGTTATTTAGTTCAACCTCCTACCCAATGTAAAGTGTTTCTTTTTTTCCACTAAGAGATGATTATTTGGTCAGTCATCCAACTTCTGCTTGAATAGTTCCAATGATGAGGATCTCACTACTAGATTGAGGAAAGGGTTCCATCATTGGAAAGCATTAATCATCAGTTCTCATAGGCTCCTTATAACTTGTATTCATTAGTCCTACTTTTAGTCCTAATTCTGAAGCAACATAGATGCCAAAAGTTTATTCCTTCTGTACAAAGGCCCTTCAAATATTATAAGGGAGCTATTAATTCTCTCTTTAGTCTTTTCTTCTCCGTGCTAACCAGCTATACCTTCTTTAACAGTTCTTTATTTGATAAGGTTTCCAGATCCTCTCATCATACTAGTCACCCTCTCCTAAATGTACAATAATTTGTCAATTTTCTTATTAAAGGGTACCATCCAAATTGAACACAATATTCCAATTTTGTTCTGTTTAATTCAAGACATAGTGGGATTATTCTTTTCCTTAATCCAATTTCTGTTATTTCTGTTAATTCAGTTTTAAGTTTTATTAACCTTTTAAGGTAGTATGTGATATTGCTGCCTCAAATTACAGTCCATAGTCACTTAAAAATTCTGGATTTTTTTTCACATCACCTGCTGCCAAGCTAGGCCTCCACTATGCCATATGTGTGCAATTGAGTTTTTTAACCTGAATATAGGAATTTACATTTATTCATATTAAATTTCATCTCATTAATTTCATTCTAGATTTCCAAACTATTGAGATAATTTTGAATTGTGTTCTATCATCAGACCACCTATCTCCCTTGGCTGCATGACTGGTAAATTTGATAAATATGCTTCATGTATGGTGTATAGTAGTAGAAAGTACAGAGGTTATGGAGGCAACAAAACCCAAATTTGTGTTCCAAATCCACCACTTATTAGCAATGTTATTCAATCACTCTGCAACTCAGTTTCCTGATCTACAAAATGGGAATGTTGATATTAGCACTCTCTACCTAATAGGATTTTTGTAAAGAAAATGTTTTGTAAGTGCCATATAAATGTGTGCTATTCTTAAGTATTAATATTTGTCCAGGTTTTTGATGTAGTTGGACAGGGCAGAGTTAGGACATATACTTCCCTACACGTCATTCAAAACTATTAACCAATGCTCTTTCAATATGATGAATTAACTATTGGCTGGCAATTTTAGTTGAAAGGAAGGAAGTGTCAAAAGTCTCAAGATCTTGGAAGGATCCCTCTACCTTATCCAATGAAGGCCGTTTCCCACAAGGGAGATAGTGACTCAATGGGCAGTTGGTTCCACCATGTAGGATATATCTAGGTTTATCTTGGCCCAAGATGTGTGGAATCTCTGGAGTTATAAGGCATAAGCTGTCTATAGTGACCCAGAAATCCAGAAAAGTGCTCTATTTGCTCAGTGAAATAGTCTGAGGAACTCCCTAGGCTACTGATAGGCAGGGTAGAAGATAAATCCTTTTTTGGGAAACACTTCCCAGAAGACTTCTAAACTCACAGGAAGGTTGGTATTTCCATGAAGGTTTAGTCCAGTTGTTGCTGTAGCATCATGGTCTGGGTCTTGTGGCTTTGTAGCCCATCCCCCCAAATCTCTGCACACATCCCTTACCATCCCCTACCCCCTGCAGCTAGTGGGCTCTCAGGGGGCAACAAGTGATGGACTTGGCTATTGTCAGAACTGTAGGTATGGGAGCAGGTCTGTTCCAGTTTGGGGATAAAAATAAGACTTATCAGATTCTTGCTCCTTAGGGGATATAGAGTTGGAAGGGTGGGGGGAATTCATGCTGCTGGGGCTTAAGGGCAATTACCAAGGTCTAAAGAAGAGAACTCTCCTGGGGAAAAGGGAAATGATCTAAGTCACGATCTAGGAGAGTAAATAAAATGCCATTATCAGATCAAACCAGAGATTGTAAGAGTAACCAGATGCAAGGATCACATGGAAGTTGGAAGAGATCCTAGCAACAGCACAAAGCTGGGGAGGTCAACACAAAGTAGTTGTTCGGGGAAATACATTACAAAGGGGAATGGTAGATATCTAAGAAATGACCCCGTGTTTTACAAGATATCTTTGCCCACGACAATCCTTTTTATGGTTGAGATGTTCTAATCACACCCACCCGCTCACTGGACCGTATTGGCACCACTGTGGGCTGGATATACACAAACAAAAACATAAAACAAGGAATGATAATGGGTGAATTCACTTATTAAGGTCATATTTATACTTCTGTCACAAAGGGTAATCTTTATTTGTTTGAACTGTCTGCTTAATTTATTAATCATTACTTAACTAAGTAATGCATTAAAAGATAACATGCTCAGTGTTTTATGCATGATGGGAACTGGAACATCAATATCCCAGCCTAGGAGAAGAGTCTTCCAAGTGGAAAGGTCAAACAACCACCATGAAGAAAGAGAAGGCCAAGATAAGTGAGTGGATCTTAAAGAGGACCCAGAGACTTGGAATGAGTTCCAGATGGACCACATTTCATTGTGTTGGATGGATGTACATATGTGATCAGAGACATTGTCTTTGAGAAATCGTGGAGAATCACAAAGATACAAGAAGACTGAGAACTAACAAATGTATTGATTTTCACATAGGAAACAAATGGTGAAATTAGAGAAGTAGAGATGATAGGATCATAGATTTGGAGTTGGAAGGGACTTTGCTAGTTCAGGCAGGAACAAGGAACCGTAGTATGAAATGCCAGCTCCTTTTGTGCCATAAGCCAGGACTTGTCATGGAATATGCCTGCCAATGTGAATCAGTTTTGGAAGATTTGGCTCAGCCTGTGGGATAGATCTAATCCTGCTTTTGACTATGTTCATGCCCCTCTCTACCATTTTCTTGCCTTCCTGCTTGCCCCTTATGATAGAATGCTGGGTGGAAACAATGTAAGACTGGGAAAATCATTTCACTTCTCTCCACCTCAGTTTGCCCATCTGTAAAATAATAGCTTTTACTCCACAGGGCCGTTGTAAGGATCAAGCGAGACAGCATATGTAAAGTGCCTTACAAACCTTACAATGCCATATAAATGCTTGCTATAATGCTGCAGCTGCTTATTATTGTCTTCAGGATGAATAATCTCTAAGGTCCACTTCATGGTCTGTTCATAACCCTCAAAATTGAATTCCTAAACCACTGGGTCCCATGTTTTCTGGACTCAGGAGCTTCTATAAACTTTATGAATTCCATCCTTCAGAGTAAGTACTCCTTGAATTTTATGCCTCCTACTAGTGGGTGAAATAATAGATGAGTACTCCGGTCACTTTTGGTGATCCTGAGTAAATCACTTAATCTTGTTTACCTTGGTTTCCTCATTTGTAAAATGAGCTGAAGAAGGAAATGGCAAAGCACTCTAGTATTTCTGCCAAGAAAACCCCAAATGGAGTCATGAAAAGTCAGGCATAACTTAAATGACTGAACAACGACAACAGTTTTGTGGTTTCTTTCTCCTTACAACAAGCCTAAATCTGCTTTTGCAATTGTGAGATTGTTCTCCTTCTTCAGCCCTCTGAGACCAAGCAGCAGAATCCTTCTTTGACATGATAGTCCTTCTAATATGTAAAGACTATGATCATGTTCCCCCCGAGTCACATATTATCCAGGTTAAATAGGAAGGAAGGAAGGGAGGAAGGAAGGAAGGAAGAGAAGGAAGGAGGGAGGGAGAGAAGAAGGTTGGGAGGGAAGGAGGGAAGGAAAGAAGGAAGGAAGGAAAGGAAGACAAGGAAGGAAGGAAGAAAGGAAGGAAGAAAGGAAAGAAGGAAGGATAAAGCAGTTATAATGATAAGCACTGTGGAGATATAAATAAGCAAGTACAGTCCCTTCCCTCAATGAGCTTACATTCAAATGAGAGAAGCAACAACACACTTGGAGTGGTGGCCAGAGAAGGGTGTCTTGGTCTGGAAAGTTACTAAGTTGCTGAGTGGGCGCTATAGAAGAGTACGTTAACACACTACATCCAGTAACAATGACAGAGTTGATTTGATCACGGCTCTTAGTTCCACACCTGGAGAAGGAGGCAAGGGAGTTAATGAGGAGATGGAAAGAGAAGAGAGTTGAAATACTGTTCCAGGAGAGGCAGTCACCCACCAATGAGAATAATGGGGACTTATGTCTTTGAGGACATGTTCTCTAGAGTGGTTAGCCAGGAGGGACACATACAGTTGAATCAAATGATCATTTTGTGCCATGTTCTCCAGTCCTTTCACCGTTCTGGTCGCCATCTATTGAACTCACTCTGGATTGTCTACTGGTTTCCAAAATGTAAAGTACCAAACTGAATACGGTGCTCTAGATGTGGATTGACTGGGCAGAGAACAGCAGGACTATCAGGTCTTTGGTCCTAGACATGCTTCTCTTAATGTAGTCTAGTTTAGGAAGCTCAAGTCAACAAACATTAAGTACCTATTTTTGCTGACCACTGTGCTAAGCACTGGGTATGCCAACAAAGGCACGTGTGTGAGTGTGCACACACACAGACACCACAAAATCTAGTCCCTACTCTCAAGGAGCTTACAATCTAATGGAGGCCACGACATGAAAATAATGTTTTCATCTACAATATACAGATAAGATACAGACAGGATAAACTGAAAATAATCAATGGAGGGAAAGCACCAACATTAAGAAGGACCAGGAAAGGTTTCTTTTAGAAGGTAGGTTTTTAACTGGGACTTGAAAGAAGTCAGGGAAGCCAGGAGATGGGTGATGAGAGTGTTTTGTGTAAGGAACAGCAAAGACTCCAAGGTTCCTGGATCCCAGAGTACATGGAAGTCAGTAAGGTGTAAAAAGACTGGAAAGATAGGAGGGGAGCAGTTATGAAAAGCTTTAAAAATAAAAAAAAGCTTTTATATTTGGTGTTCCCAGGGAGCCACTGGGTTTATCAAAAAGAAGAATGCCATGGTCAGACCTGCACTTTAGGAAGCATAGGAATACAGATGAGAGATGACACAAAGGTAAACTAGTCAAGACTTGGCAACTAATTTGTATATGCGGGTGAGGTAAGTGAGACGAGAGGTCCTAACTGGGGTAAATGGGAGGATAGTGATGCCTTCTAGAATCATAGGACAATTAAGAATAAGAGAAGGTTCTAGGGGAAAGATCATGAATTCAGTTTTGGAAATCTCAAATCTATGGGACATCCAGTTCCAGATGTCCAACTGGCAGTTGGAGTTGTGAGTCTGGAGGTTAAAAGAGAGGTCTGGATAAGGAGATCAGAGAATCATTTGCATGGAGAAGGTACTTGAATTCAAGGGAGCTAATGAGATCACTAAGACAAATAGTATAAAGAAAAAAGAGAAGATGGCCTAGGAAAGTGCTTTGGTGGGGATGCTCATGAATAGTGGGTGATCTGGTTAAGAATAGCTTTAACTTCTTTGACCCAGCAATACCACTTCTAGGGCTATATCCCAAAGAAATCATACAAATGGGAAAAGGACTCACATGTACAAAACTATTTATAGCAACTTTTTGTGGTGGCCAAGAATTGGAAACTGATGGAATGTCCATCAATTGGGGAATGGCTGAATAAGTTGTGGTATATGAGTGTAGTGGAATACTATTGTTCTATAAGAAATGATGAGCAGGCAGATTTCAGAAAAAACCTGGGAAGACTTACATGAACCGATGCGGAATGAAATGAGCAGAACCAGCAGAACATTGTGTACAGCCACATTGTGCGATGACCAGCTTTAAGAGATTTAGCTCTATTCAGCAATACAAGGATCTAAGACTCCAAAAAACTCATAATGGAAAATGCTATCCATATCCATAGAAAGAACTATGGAGTCTGAATGCAGATCAACTCATACTATTTGCTCTCTTTTTTTTGTTTTTTTTTCTTTTTGTGGTTCCCCCCATTTGTTCTAATTCTTCTTTACAACATGACAAATTTGAAAATATGTTTAATAAGAATGTATATGTAGAGACTATATCAGATTGCACACTGTCTTGGAGAGGAGAGAGGGAAAGGAAGCAGAGAAAATTTAAAACTCAAAAGCTTATGGAAGTGAATGTTGAAAACTAAAAATAAATAAATTAATTAAAAAAGAATAGCTTTAACTTTTCTGGTTGCCACATCATATTGTTGAATCATGTTGAGAATGCAGTCCATGAAAACTCCCTCATTTCTTCTTTTTTCTCACAGAAACTGCCTAACTATATCACCTTCTCCATCCTGCACTTGTACAGTTGATGTTTTGAACCCAAGTGTAGTTCTTAAGTCTATCCCTTTTAATCTTATTAGCTTAGCCTCACTGTTCTAGCTTGTGGAGATCAATCAGTTAACAAGAATATATTGTGTGTCTACTAAGTGTCAAGCACAGTCTTAGTTGCTGGAGACCCTTCTGGATCCTGATTCTGTCATCCAGTGTGTTAGCTATTCCTCCTAGCCTTGTGTCATCTGCAAATTGGATAAGTGTGCCATCTGCCTTTGTCAGAGTCACTGGTAAGGAGAGCCAGGGGCCAAGGACAGATCCTTAGGACAATCTGCCAGAGACTTTCCAGGTTAAAGTAGGATCATTAATGATTTCTATCTGGCCATTCAACTACTTCCGTTCTACCTCATAGCATCAACTAGACTATGTCTCTCCATCTTCTCAATAAGAATAACATAAAATAATATTCATTGCTTAGCTAAAAACTTGGTCAACTATATAACATCCTACTAATCTCTAAGTTCTAGTAATCCTATGAAAAAAGAAAAAAAAAGAATAGTATGACCTGTTCTTCTTGTTTTTTTAAACAATTTAAATTTATACCTTTTGTTTTTTTTCATATCCCCTAAATTTTCCCCAGTATTCCACCTCTTCCAGAGAGCTATCTCATACAACAAATAATATGTTCTCATAATTCTTCCCTCCTGTGGTTCCTGGAGTTCCTCACATGAGCATATTTTCTTAAAGCACAGTGCAACCCTTCCCCTTCTCCCTTATATCATTCCAGAACTAAATTCTATTTATGAACCTAATACAATCAAGTCTCAATGATACCTCAGTCATAATTTGCCTTCTTATGGCAAGATCCCTAGTTCATCTTGCTTATTACTCCCATTTTATTCTTTTGTGTAGGAAGCCATAGTTTTCATTACTGGCTCATTCCTTGGGTTTTGTCTTTCCTAATAACCCCATGACATACTTTATTCCTACACTCTATGGCATCTAGCTTGGTGAATATATATATATGAGCATATATATATATATATATGCATATATGTAGTTTTCTCTCTCTTCCTTTTCAGTTTAGAGCTCTTTAAATTAAACTTGCAGGATATCAAGAAGATACTTTTTTTCCCTGACTCTTGTTGGCTATACTCCAACCTGGCCAGGATATATTTTAAATGATAGCCTAGGAATCCACATCCTAATCTCAGTTGCCATCTCTTTAACCAGCTGCTCTCTTCCTGAATCCATGATTCTCTTCCGTATTCCTTGTTTTCGATTGACATTGGTGAAAGAAAAACCATCTGCCTTACCAAGGTTATAGTCTAAGACTACATAATCTTTAGCATTTTTTTCTAGGTTCTTTCTGGAAGTATAATTTATTCCCATGCAGATCACAAGAAGTGGGTAGTAGTCATCTGGTTTGACATGTATTGGGAGGTTCTCTGTCACTCCTTGGACTCAGGCCCTGGGAAGGTAGCAGACCTCGCTGTTGTTGTATCATGTCAACAAATACCTGCCAAGGTTTAGTCCAAGTTGTTGCTGCTTAAGCAGAAGTCAATCTCTGCCTTTACTACTTTATTCTTTTTTCTGCCCCTTTTTTAGATTATCTCTCACCTGACAGTGCCTGTAGATTAAAAATATTGTTCCTTGGAGGAAAAGCATCTACTTCGTCTTCAGAGCATTTAACTCCTATATTTAGGTGAAGAATTCCTTTTATTATTATTATTAAATAATTAATTCATTTTTAGTTTTTAACATTCACTTCCATAAGATTTTGAGTTTTGAATTTTCTCCTCCACCTTCTCCTCCCCCTCCCCAAGATGGCATGCAATCTGATATAAGCTCTATTTATACATTCATATTAAACATATTTTCACACTAGTCATGATGTAAAGAAGAGTTAGAACTGAAGAGAGGAACCATGAGAAAGAAGCAACAAAACAGAACAACAAAAGAAAAGAAGAGCAAATAGTATGTTTCCATCTGTATTCAGACTCCAAAGTTCTTTCTCTGGATGGGGATAACATTTTCCATCATTAGTCTTTCAGAGTTGTCTTATGTCCTTGCATTGCTGAGAAGGGCTAAGTCTGTCAAGGTCAGTCATCACACAGTGTGGCTTTTACTGTGTACAATGTTCTGGTCCTGCTCATTTCACTCAGCATCAGTTCATATAAGTTATTCCAGGTTTTTCTGAAGTCCACCTGCACATCATTTCTTATAGCACAATAGTATTCCATTACATTCATATACCACAACTTCTTCAGCCATTCCTTAACTTTTGTTTTTGGTCTTGATTCAGAAAAAAGGATAGGGGGAGAAAGGTTTTTTTTTTTTTTGCTTTTTTAAAAAAATCTATTTAATTTATTCAATATTTTTAGTTTTCAGCATTGATTTTCACAAGAGTTTGAATTATAAATTTTCTCCCCATTTCTACCCTCCCCCCTTTCAAAATGGCATATATTCTAGTTACCCCATTCCCCAGTCAGCCCTCCCTTCTGTAGCCCTACTCCCTCCCAACCCCTTTTCCCTTACTTTCTTGTAGGGCAAGATAAATTTCTATGCCCCATTGCCTGTATACCTTATTTCCTAGTTGCATGCAAAAAAAATTTTTTTTGAACATCTGTTTTTAAAACTTCGAGTTCCAAATTCTCTCCCCTCTTCTCTTCCCACCCACCCTCCCTAAGAAGGCAAGCAATTCAACAAGGGCCACATGTGTATCATTATGTATAACCCATCAACAATACTCATGTTGTGAAAGACTAACTATATTTTGCTCCTTCCTAACCTATCCCGCTTTATTGAATTTTCTCCCTTGACCCTGTCCCTTTTCAAAAGTGTTTGTTTTTGATTACCTCCTCCCCTATCTGCCCTCCCTTCTATC
>CM053622.1:567416114-567460206 GCA_028646595.1 Phalanger gymnotis
TTCTCTAACTTGCTTTTCCAAATCCTTTTTGAGCTCTTCCATGGCCTAAGACTAGTTCATGTTTTTCTTGGAGGCTTTTGATGTAGGCTTTGACTTTGTTGACTTCTTCTGGCTGTATGTTTTGGTCTTCTTTGTCACCAAAGAAGGATTCCAAAGTCTGAGACTGAATCTGGGTGCGTTTTCGCTACCTGGCCATGTTCCCAGCCAACTTACTTGACCCTTGAGTTTTTCGGCAGGGTATGACTGCTTGTAGAGTAAAAAAAACTATGTTCCAAGCTTGGGGGGATGCACCAGCTCTGCCACACCAGCACTCCTCCTTCCCCAAGAGCCCCCAACCTGGACTCGACTTAGATCTTCAGCAGGCTCTGCACTCCTGCTCTTATCCACCACTTAATTCCTCCCACCAGGTGGGCCTGGGGCCAGAAGCAATTGCAGCTGTAGTTCTGTAGCTGCCCCATCTCCGGTGTCCCCAGGGCGGTGGCTGAACCGCGAACTCCTTTTTTCACTCTGTTCCCAGCAGCTTTTCCCACTAACCTACTCTGTTGTCTTTGGTGTTTGTGGGTTGAGAAGTCTGGTAACTGCTGCGGCTCACTGATTCTTCTAGGGACTTTTCTAAACACAACAGGTGCCATGAATATTAAAAACCCTTGTTGGCTTGGGGACACACATTCAGTTACACAGTTTATCAGTTTCTAATGCTGCTTTTCCCCCTCTGAACTCACCTCTCAAAAATGGTTCTTGATCTAGACAAAAAAAAAAAACTCAGCATTTTAGATTGACAATTAGCTTATGGTTTAAAGTGACGTTTAGTATAGGGGAATTGGGAGTAGGAGGAAGGTACATATTATGATATTAAGGCTTTTGAAAAAAGAAGTTGGAGGGCAAGCAGAATACTTGCATAATGAAATTGTTTATTTTTTTAACATGGGATTTAAAAACATGCATGGCTTCTTGGGTATGACATTGTATGTCAACAGCCACTCTTGATCCAAAGTCCCAGGGGGCAATTCTGGGATATCATACAGCAGCCAACCAGGTGACTTCAACTGACTTCAGTAAGAAGGAACTGAAAAGGAAGAAGGATGCAAATAGCCCCAAGCACTCTTCTATGGTGGCCAGATCAGAGAATCAGTAAGCAAAACTGGCTCCCAGTCAGGAATGTTCCTGAGTCCAAAGCTAATTCTTCCAGCCCAGGAAACAATATGTTATGTATTAACTCCTTTTATTCAGTATTATATGACTAGGATGCTGGATATTTACCCAGAATATTGTGGATGCTAAGATGGGTTTTTTAGTTATTAAATTAATTAAATTAAATTAAATTTGATAGAGTTCCCAGCCTGGAGTCAGGAAGACTCATCTTCCTGAGTTCAAATCTGGCTTCAGACACTTGCTAGCTGTGTGACTCTGGGCAAGTAACAACTCTGTTTGCCTCAGTTTCCTCATCTGTAAAATGAGCTGGAGAAGGAAATGACATAATGCTGGAGATATTGGAGCATCTTTGCCAAGAAAACCCCAAATAGGGTCATGATGAGTCAGACATAACTGAAACGACAGAGCAACAACAAAAAAGACATTTATCAAGTGCCTGCTAAGTGCAAAATTGGATTGGTAAGAACAACAACAAACAATGTGCATAATCCTTTTAGCTTTCAATTCGGCTTTCATATATTATCTAATTTCTTCTTGCTTGATCTTCACAGCAACACCTGAAGCAGATAAGGAAAGGTATTATTAGGCCCATTTTAAGGATGAGGAAATTAAGTCCTAGAGAGATTAGCTGACTTTCCTAAAGTCACAGATGATGGAGTGTGGCAGCGCTAGAGTTAGAAAACAGGAGTCTTTTCTCAAGAATATAGATCTGGAGCTGGATGGAACCTCATGAACCCATTTAATCCAGTTTCTTCATTTTACAGAGAGAACTGAGGCACTGGGAAGTTACATGACTTGCCTAAGGTCACACAGGTAAGCATCAGAGCACCTGACCCCCAGCCACAGACTCCTTTTCCTAAGACATGAAGCATGAGACACTTAAGATCATAGATTTAGATCTGGAAAGGACTTTTGAAAGAACAGCTAGAGACAAGCTAGGTGGTTCAGTGGATAGAGCACCAGCCTTGGAAACAGGAGCACCTGAGTTCAATTCTGACCCGAGACACTTGCTAGCTGTGTGACCCTGGGCAAGTCACTCAACCTCAATGGCCTCCAAAAAAATTTTTTTGAAAAAATTATCAAGTAGCCGTGGCTTCTTAAGCCAGGGTCCATGGACCTCCAAAGGCTCTATGAATAGATTTCAGAGGGTCCCTGCATTTGTGTTTTTAATATTTTGATAATGATACATCAATATAATTGCTCTCCTTTATAATATTATGCGTTCTATTTTGTATATTTAAAAACATTATTCTGAGAAAAGATCCATAGGCCTCATCTGACTGCCAAAGGGGTCTATGACGCAAAAAAGGTTAAGAACTCCTAAACTTGTCCAACCACTTTACACAGATTAGGAAACTGAGGCCCGGAGAGGTTATAAGACTTGCCCACATCACACAAGTAGTAAGTGGCTCAGTTTCGAACCAAGTTATCCAACTCTAAATCCAGCGCTCTTTCCATCATGCCTTGGTTTCTCCTATTTCCTCAGATGGAAAAAAGGGCCAAAGGTGTGCTGAGCCAGCTCCTATTGACTCCCTAGAGCCCATTGTTAAACTTTCAGTGGGAGCATTTATTACATGAAATGTGGCAAGTGTTGTAAATCAAAACTTGATTTATTGTTTTGTTGATCATCCAGATTTTTTAAAGTGATAGAGAAAGGGTTAATAATGCAAATTAAATGATTGTACATGAATAACCTGTATCAGATTACTTACTGCCTCAGGGAGTGAGGAAGGGAGAAAGGGAGGGAGGGATAGCATTTGGAACCCAAAACTTAAAAAAAATGAATGTTGAAATTGTTTTTGAAATAATTGGGGAAAAATAAAATACTTAGAAAAGGAAGGAAGGAAGGAAGGAAGGAAGGAAGGAAGGAAGGAAGGAAGGAAGGAAGAAATAGAGGGGAACTAGAAGATGGAAAGTCTTTCCTAGTCCCCACAACTGTTAATGCCTTCCCTCTGAGATTACCTCCAAATCACTCTGTATGCATCTTGCACATACATAATTGTTTACTTATCTTCTCCCCCTTTAGAAGGAGAGATTTTTGAGGGGAGGGACTATTTTTGTTTTTTTTTTTTTAATACTCCCAGATGTTAGCACAGTACCTTGCATCTAGTGAATGCTTATTGACTAACTTTTAAAAATGCAAATTAAACTTAAAAATGTGTCAAAAATGTTTTGTTTTTATTTCAGAGAGCAGGTTGTTGAAGATTTACCAGCACTCCTCTGGAAAGGGCTTACCACATTTAATTGGCTGTCTTAAAAATTCAAAGTCATCCTAAGGTTTGGTACGGGGAGACACTAAACTGGTGGATATAAAAAGAAAAGAACTGGTTTCAGGATAGAATAGGAACCTTACTGGCCCAGAGTAACCTGGCAGAAGGCCCACCAGACAGTCAATCAGCCAGCACAGCCAGCCTATGTCTGAGAACAGCTGAGCATCCCACTTTGGAGAGAATGAACAGCTATCAGCAGACAACCCAGAAAACCCAGTTATCAGGTCCCTGTGGTTTAACTTTTTATGGTGAGAGCTTCCACTAGAATTTCCTCAAATCTACCTCCTTGGAATATGAAATAGATGGGAGGGCAAGCTTCTCATCCAGTGGAAGTAATTGCTTATGATTTGCATGAGATGCAAAACCAGATGCAAACAGATGCCTCTCCATGGGTCATTCTTGAATTAAAATTCACCAGTGGTTTTTCTGGGGGTAGTCATCTCGTGACTCCTCTGATCTTGAGACTTTCTCATCCACCTGCTCTGGGGAACTCAGTGCACCACCACCAGAAGGATGTGTCATAATAATAATAATAATAATAATAATAATAATTCACATTTATAAAGTACTTTCTGGTTTCAAGGTTCTTTCTCTTTTTTTCAAAGCTCTTTCAATAATTTGTCTTCTTTGATCCTTACAGCAACCCTGTGAGTTCAGAAGTGCAGATGTCATTACCTCCATTTTACAGATGAAGAAACTGAGCTTCAGAGAGGCTCAGTGATTTATCCAAGGTCACAAAAGATCTTTTACTCCAAGTAGTCTCCTTCCCCCTACAATAGATTGAGTTATAAAAAGGTGAAAGTCGGTGAATGAGGAGGCAGTTTCACTCTGAAGAGCAAATCATGGTGAATTCTCAACCAGTCCTAAGTGGAATCAATGTGTTTTGTAGCACATCCGTGTCCTTGTTGCCTTCTCCTGCATATACCACCCAGCTGGGGGCTAGGCTTCCCATTGCAGACAATTCAGCTTTAATTAGAAGGGGACTGGTGTGTGACTGCTTCCCTCTTTTGTGAGAGAGGACCTATCTGATAAATGCCTCCACCTGCAATTTAAAATCAAATAAATAGTCGTCAGATTAGGCAACAAAACAAGTATTATTAACAAGTATATTAAGGTCCAGGGCCAGATGCTGTAGTAATACCAGAGAAGGAAGAGGCACAGTTTCCACCCTGAAGGAATTGACAGCCTAGGAGGGCGAGGCAAGATAAACATATGTGGAAAGATAAGGAAACAATATTAGATAAATACCATCTAGTGCTTTAATGTTCTCCAGGAGAGTTTAGAGGTCATTGTGGTCTGGTCTAGAGAAATAAGGGAAGGCTTCTTGGAGAAATAAGAATTTGACCTGGCCTTTGGAGATTGGTGCGATTTTAATGGGAAGAAAAGAGCAGGCTGGGAAGGAATCCCAGATAGGAAGAACAGGAGTCAAAATATAGAGGGAAGAATAGGAAACTGAGGTTAAGTGGCTTCTGGTTAAGTGTCTTCCTCTGGGTCACACAGCTAGTATAAAGACTCCTCTCCTCCTCTCCCCTCCTCTCCTCCTCTTTTCTCTCCCCTCCTTTCCCATCCTCTCTTCTCTTCTCTTCTCTTCTCTTCTCTTCTCTTCTCTTCTCTTCTCTCTCTTCGCTTATCTTTTCTTCTCTTTCTTTTCTTTCTGTCTTGGTCTCTTTGTCTCTATCTGTCTCTCTCTTTCTTTTTTTGAGACTGGATATACGTATATATCCATATATCCATATACCTAGGCTGGAAGCCACTACTCACTGGACTGTTCCCACTACTGATGGTCCCAGGAGCTTTGACTCTCTCCCTCTCTCCCTCTCTGTCTCTCTGTCTCTTTCTCTCTGTCTCTCTCTCTCTCTGTCTCTCTCTCTCTCTCTCTGTCTCTGTCTCTCTCTCTCTTTCTCTCTCTCTGGTTCACCTTCCTTAAGTAGCCTCAAGCCACCCCCCACATCCCCACCCCCAAATCCCAGAATATTGGCTTTGCACTTAATGAAGACATCAGATGTGCTAAACAGGATGAAGCATCTCTCAAGCTCAAGTGATCCACAGGTGATCTATCTCTCAAGATCAAGTGATCCTCCTCAGCTTCCCCAACAGTAGGGATCACAGGCATGTGCCACCTCACTTGGCCATGCCAGAGGTTTTTCACCTTGTTTGTGTGATGGATCTTTAAGTAGTCTAGTGAAGCCTATGGACTTGTCAGAATAATGTCTTCTAAATGCATCACACAAAATATATAGGATTACAAAGGAAGCCAACTATACTGAAATACAGTTATCAAAATACTTTTAAAAGACAAGTTCATGTACTCCAGGTAAAGGAACCACTGTTTTATACCTTATCTCATCCACCTATGTTGACAATAGGGATCCATTATACAGTCCTGAACAGAGGAATGACATGGTGAGAGTGATGGTTTAGAAAAATTAATTTTACAGTGCAGCATAGGATGGACTGGCAGTGGGGAAATAAGGAATGTTGAATATAATGGAATTGAGGTCCTAGCGGCTCATTAAGTGCTACTGAGGTCATCGACCGTCAGGTAATAAGAGCTCAAACCAGGCAGGCTAGGTGGGAGTGGCGACAAAGAGAAGAAAGTCAGAGATAGAGCATCATTGGCTTTAGAAGCTGATCATGCAGTCTAACTTTTTTATTTTACAGGTGAAGGAACTTGACCCAGGTCACACAGCTAGGAAATCAGAGAACTAAGGTTTAAATTAAGTCCTCTGGCTTTGAATCTGGTACACTTCTGATTCCACCACACTTTTGAGAAAGATTAATTGATTAGAGCCTCTTCTGCATTCCATAGCTTGTAGAGTCTAGAGTGGGCTATGGGGGCTTAGGGAAACTAAGGCCTCTGGGGTAAGAGAGGTAATCTGGATTGATGCCCCAACCCCCACTTTCAGTTGCTTGCAGTGGTTGTCTTAGGATTGGCAATAAGAAGTCTTCAGTGGGATCCCTGGTGTTCCCAAGAGAAAGGAAGAGAGGGGCAATCCTTCAGGTTACAATTGTGGTGAGCTCCTTCTCCCAGCTTCCTCTCTGCCACACTGCCCAGCAGGCTTTTCATCCTACCATCAGCAGGCAGAGTGCTGAGTCACTGGGCAGTCTGCCTGAGCCCAAACAATCCCTTGGTTCTCCACTTTCTCTCAGTGCAGCTTTCCTTCCAAGCCTCCCTGACCCAGAGCTGTTCCTCAGGAGAGCCCTGGCTCTCCCCAGAGCAAGTGAAAGAAAGGCAAAAAGAACAAGGTCTTTGGTGGAAGTGGGACACACGGTTCTGTGCTATATCCTGGGCCAGTCCTGGGGCCTCTCACTCAGTCACTAGAGTTTTTCTGAAGGGACTTGGGTCAAAATGAAAACCTGTCCCAAGAGGTAAGAAACCCTTCAAGGGAAATAAGCCCAGAACTGGAACATGGAGTAAAGGAAGGCATGCTCAAACCTAACCCCAAGCAGAAACAAACACATCAATTGATCCATAAGTCAGACAGGGTGGATAGGAAATTGGGACACAGGCCTTTGAGGAATGGGATCGACCTCCCTATTCCAGAGGACTAGTGAAGCATGCTTACTCACTTCCTTACAGAGATGTCATGGACTCAGGGTAAAGAAAAAGACATTATTTTGAACATAACCAATAAGGAAATTTATTTTGCTCAACTATATATACGTTTTGTTTCTCTTTTTTTTTTAAATTGGGAGGGTTGGAAGGGGTAAAAATAAATAGATGCTCATTAGCTGAAAAAAAATTAAGCCAAATAAAACCACATAAAAAATGAAACAAACAAAGAAATTGAATCAGTCCTACCTTCTTTTGCCTCATTCCTGGTTTGGTTTTAGTTGGTGTGTGGGATTTGATGGGGAAGCCAAGTAGTGTTTCTGCAGGATTCTAGATAGGGAGCTGTCCAACATCCTAAGAGTTTGAAAGGAATAGAGCGGTGATTATATAGATGGTTAGGATCAATATAATTTCTCCAAACTGCTAGAAGCGGTGGGGGTTATGGGTATTAGTTTTTAATTTGGATGCAACATGTATAACCTATATCAGATTGCTTACCACCTCAGGAAGGGGGGAGGAGAGGGAGGGAGGGAGAGAATTTAGAACTCAAAAAAATTTTAAAAACAAAGGTTAAAAATTGTTTTTACATGTAATTGGGGAAAAATTAAATATTATTTTAAAAAGTAGAGAAAAATCCATAATAAAAAAACTTTGGATTTAAGATGAAAAAAGGTTTTTGTTTTTGTTTCTTTGCCAAGGTCACATAGCTAGTAAGTAGAAGAGATGAACTTGAACTCAGGTCTTCCCACTCCAGACCCACTTGACTGCTAAGTGCTTCTTTAAGGAAAGGAATGATTTTAATAGACAAAGAGGTGGAGGGGAAAATCTGTAGGTGTAGGTAAATATGTTCCAGCCACTCAAGAGAGTACAGACAAAAAAATGTGAGATAGGGAGGGGTAGCAGTCTGCTTTGGCTAGAAGGCAAATCCAGGTAGAGTAGTATCCAATAAGGCTGGAGAGGTAGCTTAGAGTCAAATTGTAGAAGGCTTTGAATGCTGGGCTGTAGAGTTTTTATTTTATTTAGTAAGCAATGGGGAACCACAGGGAGTTCACAAAGACAGTCCCCTACTTCTCTTGACAAACTGTATATCTTAGCCAAACTACTACTAGCTGCTCTGTTCTTTCCTATTTCTATACATTTCCACAGACCATCTATCTCCCCTGCCTAGAATGTACTTTCTCCCTATGTCCCCCCGTCAAAATCCTTCTCCTCCAAGGCTTAGGTTAAGGGGCCCCTCTTCCATGAAGCTTTCCCTGATCTCTACCAACTAAAAGTGTTTTCTTCCCTGCTTAAACTTTAATGGAACACTTTGTCTGGTTATCTCCTTGACCTAGTCTACCTTGAATCATATTTATCTTTGTACCTGCCTCATCTTCCCTCCCCCAGAAAGGAAGGAAACAAGTGTTTACTGAACATCAACTATGTGCTAGGCACTGTACTAAACACTTTACAAATATTATCTCACTGGATCCTCACAACAACCCTGGGAGGTAGGTGCTGTTGTTATCCCCATTTTATAGATGGAGAGACAGAAGCAAAGAAAAGTGAAATGATTTGCCCAGGGTCACACAGCTAATAAGTGTCTGAGGCTGGATTTGAACTCTGGTCTTCCTGACTCTAGACTCAGTTGTCTATCAGCTGTGCCACCCACCTACCTCTAATAGACCTCTAATAGATCTCTTTTGGAGTCAAAAATTGCCATTTTTCATCTCTGTATCCTTGGAGCTTAGTATAGTATTGTATAGTATAGTATAGTATAGCACAGGTAAGTGACACTTCTTATAAAATGGAATTAATTATATATATATATATACACACACACATACTCACACACATACACACATACTTAATGTTCTGTAATCCAAGTGATACAATGGGACATAACAAAGGTAGGATGAACCATAGTTCCCAACCTCCGAAAGCTCCCATTTTCTTGGGGAAACCAAAGTGTACACACATAAGGGAGGTACCACAATCATTCTACACTAGGAGGAGCTGATTAAGCACCTTCCTCTCTTATACACAAGGATTCCTGGAGCATATATGGAAGAGGGATGCTAGTTCCATATAGGATAGACTACACAGGCCAAAGGGAAAGAAGATAGGCCACACAAAGCTAAAGGGGAAATCAGGGCAGACAGGACCCAGTATCAGGTGGAGATACCAAGCCAAAGATGAAGTGGCTGGCAGCCTCTGTAGCTACCTCACTCAGGAGGGAACAAGCTGGTGCCAGTCCACTTTTTATGTACAGAATGAAGAATAACATAAATATTCCAAATGGGAAAAATCTCTCTCACACACACACATACATACACACACACACACACACACACACACACACACACACACAGAGTCCCACTTTTTTCTCTTCCTGCCATCCCATTCTCCTTCCTTCCCTACAACTATCCTGGAATGTGACTGGAGAAGGCAGTTAGTACCCCCAGCTTGTCTCCTTTGCTTTCTCTGCAGTCTCCAACTAGCCTCCATACCTCTATTTCTTAAGATTCTGTTAATCCTAATAATGATGACTCACACTGGTCTAGTTTAAGACTTGCAAAATGCTTTACACATATTATCTTACTTGAGCTCACAACAACTTTTTGTCTTAGGTGCTATAATCATCCCCATTTTTCAGATGAAGAAACCGAGGATCAAAAAGTGACCACCACCACCACCACCATCACCGCCACCACCACCACCACCACCACCATCACCACCACCACCACCACCACCACCACCACCACCACCACCACCACCATCACCACCATCACCACCATCACCACCACCACCACCACCACCACCATCACTACCACCACCACCACCACCACAACAACAATATGTAACATTCACAAAGCTCTCTAAGGCTTGCCAAGCACTTTACTCATATTATCATGGTCAATCCTCACAACTCTGTTAGATGGGTTCTATCATTATGCTCATTTTACATTTAAGGAGACTGAAGATGAGGGAGGTCGAATGACTTTGTCCAGGGTTAAGCAGCTAGAAAGCGTCTAAGGCAGGATTTAAACTCCAGCCTTCTTGACTCCAAAGCCAGTACTCTATCCACTTCATGACTAAGTAGTTCCAGAGAAGCAGTCTTTTGTTGCCACACACACACAAATCCTTAACTAGAGTGAGAACTAAGGCTTTGTCCAAAGGTGCCAGAATTTAGAGGGGGCTGACAACCCTTCAATGTGCTCAGTCTCCTTGTCCTCCAGTTTCCTGACCTGCAAAAGGGAAAGACTTGGGATTTCAGAAGGGCAGGGACTTACAAGGATATGGGAGCTGGAGGATCCTAACTTGTGGGTTTGGCCTGTGGCTGGTTAGGTGAGTGAATGAGAGAGCTGTGTCAATGACACCAAGGACAGAGAGCCAGTTTGGCCGGTTCACTCTTTTATATTTACAGAGTTGATCTCTAAACCTGGCTACATAGCAATCAATCAATCAATAAACAAGGATTTATGAAATAGTGACTGTGTGCCAGGCACTGTGTGGCTAAGCACTGGGCTTACAAAAAAAAAAAAAAAACCACGAACAATTCTCGTCCAATGCCCTTAGTGTCTAGGTCCCAAGGAAGAAAGATAAGATAGTGTCCATGGCCTAATTCAACCTATCTCCCAATACTGGAAGAACAACTCAAGCAAAAGTCAGCATCCTCCTCCTACACAAAGGATGGTATGTTGTTAAGTGGTCAGGAAGTGAAGGAAATGAGTAAGACCACCCTGGGGGCATGAAATGGGTCTGGATTCAGATCTTTTATCTAACCAATCTTTTACCTAACTAAAGCCTGAGGGGAACTTATTCCCTATGACACCATCTCACCTCAGCTTCCTGGAGGTTAAATGAGGTCTCTAAGTTACTCTGAGCTACTTAATATGATATATGTGAATGTGAATATGAATTAATTAATGAAAGAATGAATATGAATTAATATCGGATAGATAGATAGACAGACAGACAGACTTGGAAGATAGAAAGGCCTGGCAGGACATGGTCCATCAGGTCACAAAGAACAAGTGAATAGTCTAAAGAAGTTTTGCAAACTTTCAGTAGCAGCAGGATGTCATACAAGGGAACTCCATTGGTTAGAGCACGGGGCTAGTGAGTCTTTAGTTAGTTTTGCCCAGAATCACAGATTTAGAACTTGAAGGGGTCTCAGGGGTCATCTAGTCCAACCTCTCTCATTTTACAGATAAGAAAACAGGCCTAGAAAAGTTAAGTGACTTGGCCAAGGTCACACAAGTAGTAAACATCAGTGGCAGTATTTGAATCCAGATCCTCTGACTCCAGGGCCAGTATTCTTCTATGTCCAAAACTCAACTTAGTATCTTACCGACCCCCCTCAAAAAAACCCTTTCCCCATTTCCAAGTGTCCCTATTTCTGTCAGATATAACTTCCAGTCTGCCAAGGTCATAACCTCAGCAATATCCTAATCTTCTCACTCTCCCTCACTCCACATTTTTAATCAATTGACACCTCTTGAGGTTTCTGCCTTCATGCCTTTTGTGTCTGCCATCTTCTCTCCATTCACACAGCCTATCACCAGTTTTCTTGACCTGCATCTTGCCACTGGACCCCAGTGACTCTGGAGAAGAGAATGGGGCTAATGACCTTGCACAGCTCTGCTTCACTTAAATCCAATTCACTTACATGCCAAGACATCACCCTCCTCATGGCAATTGGTCCTCTTCAAGAATGAAGGAAGTTCAAGTTCTCATCACCACTTGCCTAAGTTATTTCAAGAGCCTCTTAGTTGGCTTTTGGATAGCTAGTTTCTCCCCACTCTAGACCGTCCTATCATTACTCTCAGAGTAATTTCCTTAAGCACAGATCTGATCATGTGACTCCCAACTCAATCAACTCCAATTGCCTCCTCTCACCTCTAGGATAAACTATAAACTCTGCTGCTTACACTTGTAAAGGCCTTCATAAACTTCCCAAATTTATTTTTCCAGCCACATTGGACATTGCTCCTCCTCTCACACTCTGCTACCCAGCCAAACTGATCTCTGCTCGTTGAATACACAGTGGCTCATCTCCCCAAGCCCCACACCTGGACTTCCCCATCATGGAGTGCCTCTCTTCCTTTAAGGCAGCTCAACAACTATCTTCGGCATGAAGTCTTTCTCGAAACCTCCAACTGCTAGTGCCCTCTTTCCCAATACCTTGTATCCTAACTCTCAGTATTTTCACCCACTTTCCCCTCAGACCTGGAACTCTTATTCCTGTCTCCTCCTGGCTTCCTGCAAGTCTTGGCTAAAGTATCATCCTATGCAGGAAGCCTTTGGCATTGTCCTTATCTCCATGCCTTCCCTCTGAGATGATCTCCAGGTTATCTTGTCCATAGCTTGTTTGTGGGGCAGCTAGATGGTGCAGTGGGCAGAGTGTCAGGTCTGAAGTCAGGAAAACTCATCTTCCTGAGTTCAAATTTGGCCTGACTCTTACTAGCTGTGTGATCCTTGGAAAGTCATTTGCCCTGTCTGCCTTGGCATCTTCATCTATAAAATGAGCTGGAGAATAAATGGCAGACCACCCTAGCATCTTTGCCAAGAAACCCCCCAAAATGGGCTCACAAAGAGTTGAACACAACTGAACAACAACAGCATAGCTTGTTTGTACGTAGTTGTTTTTTATGTTGTCTTCCCTTTAGACTGGGAGCAACTTGAGAGCAAAGACTGGTTTTTTGCCTTTCTTTGAATCTTCGTCAATTAGCATGGTGCTTGGCACATAGTAGGTACTTAATAAATGTTTTTTGACTTTGTCTTCTTGGGAGCTTGTCAGTTCTATTTACCTCACATATGTTACAAAAGTACTTCCCAGTTCAATATTTTCATTTTAAAGACCACATCTACATTAATGAATCAAAGTAGAAAGTCCTTAACAAACACTGTACCGGTAGATGCTGTGCATAAAAAGAAACCATGAGCCATATCCTTGCCTTCAAAACCAATGGCCCTTTGCTGTCGGGTGCCCAACTTCACTGCCACCAAAACACCCCACCCAGGTCTACCCATCCCTCCCCCATACCAAGACTCCTTCCAGAAAGTATGGGTCTGCTACTAACTGTGTTCTAGTGAGAGAGCCCTAAATGGAGCAGCAGAGGACCTCCAGGACTTCTTTCAAGCCAAACTTCAGGAATGTCTGACAACCAAGCTGCTATTGTCTATTCTTTGGTAAGGTTTTCTTCAGGAATTCCCAGACACAAAACTGAAAATCTGGGCTCTTTTACTTAATACCTGGGTGACTTCAAGCAAATCACACAATTTTCTCAAATCATCAGTTTTCTTATGTGCAAAATGGGGTTGGAATTGAATTTGAAATTCCCTTTCATTTCTAAATTGGTCTTATGGCTCATACGTACCAAAGTGTGTTAATGGTCTTTCATGTCTTGCCTCGGGGGGGGGGGCAGGGAATGTGTGTGTGTGTGTGTGTGTGTGTGTATACACACACATATATACATAAATGTGTATATGTATGAATTTATATACATGCATATATGCATATATAGCCCAAACAATGTGTATATATAAAACATGTACATGTACCTATAAACATACGATATGTATATATGTATAAATATGGATATGTAAGGAAATAGATAAACAGATATTTTTATGGGCCTTCTAGAACCATTTGAATTCAAAAGAAATCATGTGTTAATGGAGGAACAGCATGACTGAAAAGGGGACATTCTTCAAACTCCCCTTCTCCTCTAGAAATCATACCATATCATATCAAAGGCCAATTCTCCTACCTCCTTTAGAGAGATTTCATGTTCATATGAAAATGACATACACACAGTTATATGATTATATTTTTTTCACCTGGGGCAAGAACAGTTGACAGCATGGGATGCCAGGAGTTTGGGGTTGGGGTGATAGCCATCAGGTGGTTTGGGTCACACAATGATGGCTTGAGCTAGTGCTGAAATATGAGGTGGAGTGTGCTAGTGACAGTTGCCATGGGTAGAAAGCATTTGACTCCACTCCCCTCAATATGGGCACTCCAGGGCAAAGCCTTGTTTGCTCTAAGCTAGTTACAACTTTGGAGGACCTTGAATGCCTAGCTGAGGAGTTTAGATTTTATTTAGTAAAGCTGTCTGTTATAAAAAAAAAATCCTCAACATTACTATAGAGCGCATACTGTGCCTCTGCTGGAATCAGGAGTGGTGTTTGCAAGACTTCTTCTTAATGGCTTGACTTCAGCATATATCAGCACTTAAACTTCTCCCCAGTGGGGTAAACTGCACGATAAGCAATCCAGGAAGTTCAACAACCTCATAGCACCTGCACGTCACCGTCCGACTTTGCCAGAATAAACAGAGCCTAGTGGCTGGGCTGAAAGAATGCATCGAGCAAATGTTTCCCAGTGCCAAAGAAGGAATTGTGTTTTGCTACAGAAGTGTGTGCATTTGGGGGCGGGGGGGAGAGGGAGGGTGGATGGCCTGCCAACCAATCCTGCTACTTTGCGGGGGCGCTTTTCCCATGAAAATCTGACATCAGCACTTACTAATATTTGGGCCTACAAAAGGTTGGGTTTCTTCTTAGCAAGGACAGGATTTTAGATGCATTACTTATAAAGGGAAATGGTAAGTAACATGAGCAATGAAGATCTCAAAGACTGATAATGGTGAGTTATTGGTTTGGCATTTTAAAGTTTCAAAATGCTTTCAGTATACTCTGGTTTGAGCCTCATAACAGCCCTGGGAGGTAAACAGGTCAGGTATTATTAAACCTTGATTCAACAGTTGTTGGCCTTTTGCTGTTGAACATTTTTGTCAATGATTTTGATAGTTAAAGGGGCAAACAGTGCTTTCATCCAATTTGCTAATGACAAAGCTGAGAGCAATAACTATCCTACTGGATAACAGTAAGAGAGTTTGACAGTCTAGACCACTGAGTCAAAAGGAATAAGATTAAGTAGGAAGAAATGTAAAGTCTAAGGCATGGGTTCAAAAAACCAACTTCACAAGTACAAAAGTTGGGAAGACAAGCACAGAAAAACAACAAACTATCTGAAAAATATCTAAAGATCCTAGTGAACTTCAAGGTCAACAGGAGTCAGCAGTGCAAGAAATATTATGAAAGTATAATCTACAGAATATTGAGAATGATTAAATATGGAAGGGTGAGAGTGAAACTGAGGATGACACTGAAATAGTGAACATGGGTGGCTAGAAGAATGGTATTGCCTTCAACACAAATAGGAAAATTGTGGGGAGGGGTAAATTGAGAGGGAAAGAGAAAAAGCTCTGTTTTGGATATATTGAGTTTACAGTGCCTATGAGGCATCTAGGTCATGTCTAGCTATCAATGGAAATGCAGTATGGGATCTCAGGAGAGGGATAAAGACCAGATATGTGGATTTTAGAGTCATCTGCATAGAACTGGTCACTGAATCCAGGAATCCAATGAGATCACTAGATGAGAAAAGAAGATAGGGCCTAGTACAGAACCCTGATGGGCAGCTAGGTGGCACGGTAGACAGGATGCTGGACCTGGAATTAGGAAGACTTATCTTCCCAAGTTCAAATTCAGCCTCAGACACATACTAGCTATGTGACCCTGGGCAAGTCCCTCAACCCTGCTTACCTCATTTTCCTCAATTGTAAAATAAGCTGGAAAAAGAAATGGCAAACCACATGTTTGGCAAGAAAATCCCAATTGGAATCACAAAGAATCAGATGAGACTCAACAGCAACAACTATCACTAATACTACAACACAGAACCCTGAAGTACATCCAAGCATGGGATATGTTGGAACCAACCTCAGCAACTCAAGAGAGCTGATTATTAAATTTTCAGTGTGAGCATTTCCACCTGGGAAATAGACAAACATTACAAACTGGGGCTTGACTTATTTATTTTTTGATTGTCTAGACATTAGAAAGTGATGGAGAAAAGGTTAATGCAGGTTAAACTTAAAAGTGTGTTGTACATACATTTTTCTCCATAGAATCAGCTGTTAAACATTTATCAGCATACAGCTGAATACATCCATATTTTACAGGCAGGATGTGGCTGAAAATTGGACAAAAGATACTGAGAAGGATTGGTCAGACAGGTAGAAATAGTTATTTTATTATTATTATTTTGAGGTGCCAGGGGGTCATTAAAGTGGAAACAGTCTGTAAGCAATTGAAGAAGCAGGTCTTAGGATGTCCTTCAGCAGAAGTATCAGACACATGGCCCAAGGGCCTGGCCCACAACACTCCCCAGTAGGCCAAACCAGATTAAAATGTCATTGGGAAATATTTAAAAATAAATAAAAACACAATGAAACAGAGATAACATTACCTTTTAAAATTAAGTCAATATGCAACCAGCAAAGATCTTTATGTGTGGTTTGGTGACACTTGTTTCTATTTGTTTGACACCACTGTCTTCCAGTCATCTAAAATTCAACATGTCCAAAACAGAACTCATCATTTTTCCCAAACTCTCCCCTCTTCCAGACTTCCCTGTTTCTTTCGAAGGCACCATCATTCTTCTAGTTGCCCAGGGATGCAACCTGGGTCATCTTCAACTCTTTACTCTCATTCATCTTTTACATCTTATTATTTGCAAAATCTCTTTGACTCTACTTTTAAAATTTTTAAATTTATTTTATTTTTAATTTATGGAATAAAACAAACATTTCCATAGCAGCATAACAACAAAAAAGATGATTGCACATGAAACTGCAAATCTATTATGTACAACTTGCTATTCCTTTAAATATATAATAAAGTTACCATGTTTCTTTTTTTTTTCCTTCCACCCCCCCACCCCACCCCAGATGGCTACCAGAAGACACAAATATACTTTTACAATGTACCTAGCATCCATGACCTTTCTCCCAATTCCCACAATGACCACACTCTGGTTCAGTTCCTTAGGTTTAGTGGAGAGAGCTAGACCAAGGAACAGGAAACCTTATATTTTAGTGGTATAATTCAGGGCAAGAGACTTAACCTCTCCTGGCCTCATAAAATGAGAAGCATGATCTTAAAGGTTCTCTCCTACTCTCAATCAATGAGTCCATGAGTGAGCCTCTCATCTGAACTAATGCAAAAATCTAATTGGTCTCCCCATTTCCAGTCTCTCTTCTCTCCAGGTATTGGCCAAACTGGTATTCCCAAATAACAGGGTTGATGCTGTCACTAATCTGCTCAAGAAACTCTGGATTCTCCCTTATACTGCTACCATAAAAGCTCATCTGGTTTTTAAAGTCCTTCATAATCTGGCTCAAGTCTGCTCTTTCCTAGCTTACTCACTTACTTACACCTTCACACATTCTTAGCCAAACTGGATGATTTGCTCTTCTCTGTTTGTGACATTCCCTGACCCATCTCCTTCTTTCCATAAGTTAACCATGTCTGGAATGCCCTCACTCCTCACCTCTGCCTCACTGAATCCTTTACTTCCTTCAAGGTTTGGCCAGAGTGTCACCTCCTACAGGAAGCCTATCATGGTGCCCAGGGGCTATTGTTTTCCTCCCATGAAAACTATTTTGTTGTATGTGTAACTTTCTGTGTTTAAAGGTTTAGTCAAGTAACTCCATTGAAACACAATAGGCTTTCTTAAAGAATAATAGCCCCAATTCAAGCTTCTGTGGCTCCGTTGTTTAGTTTTGATAACTTAGAATGAGTGTAAATAGCAATTGTTTTCTATTCTGGCCAAAAACTCTGGACCCTCCCAGATTAATATCTTTGTGATACCTAATCTTTTGTCTCAATCAGGCACAGCCTTAGATAAACTGAGGCCTGGGAAAGACCTCCATTTAGAAAGGCCAACCTCACCCATTGCATCCTAGGCCATTGTCAGTCTTTGTTTGATTTGTCACTACGCTTGGATGACTCTGGAGGAGAGTGAAGCTGAAGACTTTGCACCACTTTGCTTTGCTGAAATTTTATGTACGAGCAAGTCCAGATCATGATCCCCCAATAGAATGTTAGCTTCTTGAAGACAAGGATTTTGCTTTGGTTTTGTCTTTGTATTCCAGTGCCCAGCATAGTGCCTGGCACATAGTGAACACCTAAATCCTTCTTTCTGTCTCCGTTGTCATTGTTAGGGAAGAGAGATCAGGGCTGAAAACAAGAGAGTTGAAAGCCATCTATGTAGATATGATGGTTGAAGTCCTGAGATTCCCTAGGGAGAAAGAACAGAGAGAGACAGAGAGAGAGAGAGAGAGACAGACAGAGAGAGAGAGAGAGAGAGAGAGAGAGAGAGAGAGAGAGAGAGAGAGAGACAGACAGAGAGAGAGAGACAGACAGAGAGAGAGAGACAGAGAGAGACAGAAGAGAACCAAACCCTCTGTCCCCCTTGCACAGAATCTTGAGGAATATTAAAAAAAAAAAATTGAGAAGAAGATGAGTCATTCCATTCCTGGCGCTCTCCCTGGCTGTCTCTTACCTTCACAACCATGACCCCTCTAGTGCTAGCTCATCCTGGAACTTTCTTTTAGTACTTTGAGACTCCTCTCCCTAAACAACCTTCTACCCCTGTGGTCTGCTCACCCTGGTACATCCTTCTCTCATGGCGAACTCCAAATGGGGCCTCTATTTTGTGGAGGGATCCAAGATGGACTAACTTCATTCCCCTCCTGACCTTGTTCTTGACTTTCTCTAGACTTCAAAACTTATGAGTTCAGGGTATACCCCAAGAATGTTGGGGTGCCACCAGAAAGGATGAAGAATAGACAGGAGGGTTCTAGTGTCCTGAAGAATTCACTTGGACAGTCTCCAAGTTAAGCATTTATTGGAGCGACACACCCAAGTGAGCCCTGCTTCCATGTGGGAGGGACAGAGCTGCCTTGTTTCCCGTAGGAGGCGAGCAATTGGCCAGGTAAAAGGTCTGGTTTAAATACAATTTTACGCAATAGGGGGAAGGGGAACAAGAGAATGAGAGGAGGAGCAAGCACAACTCTGGAATGCCTGGAATATCAGGTAGGCTTGAGGTACCTTTGTCATATGGATAAGCAAAAAGGACAGGAAAGGAGGAAGAGGGGTGCTGCTCCTACATCCATATAGATAAGCAAAGGGAACGGGAAAGGGGAGGGGAAGAATTGTTCTGGAACTCAGATAATTGGGGGGCGCTTCGTGAAAGCACACAGGTACGTCTGAAGGCTTCAGTCTTCTTCGAGCATTTTTCTGGTTGGTCTCCTATCTCACATCCTGCATCCTGCTTGTTCCATCTGCCTCAAGCACTCCTTTCTACATCATCAAAAACTATGTCCTTCATCTCTTCCACACACTCTTCCTCCAATTTTCAGCCCTCTTTGGTGTGTCTTCCCCCATTAGAATGTAAGCTCCTGGAGGGCAGAGACTGTCTTGCTTTTTACTTATATTTGTATCCCCAGGGCTCAGCTTAGGGCCTAACATATAATTAGTACTTAATAAATGCTTGTTCCTTCCTTTATTCCCTTCTTTCCTTTCTTCTTTTTTTCCTTCCTTCCTTTCTTTTTCCTCCCTCCCTCCTTTCCTTCCTTCCTTCCTTTCTTCTTTCCTCCTTCTTTCCTTCCTCCCTCACTCCACTGTTTCTTTCCTTCCTTCTTTCCTTCTTTCCTTCTTTTCTTCCTTCCTCCCTCTTTCCTTCCTCCCTCACTCCACAGTTTCCTTCTTTCCTTCCTTCCTTCCTTCCTTCCTTCCTTCCTTCCTTCTTTTCTTCCTTCCTTCCTTCCTTCCTTCCTTCTTCCCTTCCTTCCTTCTTTCCCGTAAAGGATATAAAAAAGGATCAGTTGGAGAGGCAAGAGGATAACCAAGAAGACACTGTGGAGTCTTTGAAGAGATCATCTGAAAAGAGGAAGGGTGACAGTTTCAAATGAGGCAGATGAAGTTGAAAAGAAAACTCATGGATTTGGTGATAAGGGGGTCATAGGATTTACAGTTACAAGGGACTTAGAGATTCCCTGTTCCATACCCCACATTTTGTCCGTGGGGAAAATTGAAGCCCCGAGGAGTTAAATGACTTACCCCAGGTCACACAGACACAAGCCTACCTCAGTTTTATTATGCTTCAAAGATACTGTATTTTTTACAAATTGAAGGTTTGTGGCAACCCTGCATCAAGCAAGTCTATAGGCTCTATTTTTCCAATAGCACATGCTCACATCACGTCTGTGTCACTTACTGGTAATTCTCACAATTTCTCAAACTTTTTGATTATCAGCATACCTGTTACAGTGATCTGTGATCTTTGATGTTACTCCTATAACTGTTTTGGGCCACCACAAACCATGCCCATACAAGATAGCAACAAATGTTATGTCTGTTCTGACTGCTCCACTGACCTGCTGTTTCCCATCTCTCCCTCTCCTTGGCATTCCCTATTTCCTGAGACACAACAATCTTGAAATTGGGCCAATTAATAACCCCACAATGGCCTTCTAAGTGTTTAATTGAAGGGAAGAGTCATCTGATGAGGCAAATTTTATTGATCTCTTATTTTTAGAAATTTTTCCAGCCATTCAAACTTTCGGAGACCACGCTGATCAGTCAGCAGCCATCAACATCAAGGCAAGACCCTCCACCAGCGAAAAGAGTACAACTTGCTGACCACTCAGATAACAATTAACACTTTTACTTAGCAATAAAGTATTTTTTAATTAAGGTATGTACTTTTTTTTAGACATAATACTATTGCACACTCAGTAGAGTACAGTAAACATTATTTGTACTGGGAAACCAAAAAATTTGTGTGACACGCTTTATTGCAATATTCACATTATTGCGGTCTGGAACTAAACCTGCAATATCTCCAAGGTATTCCTGTAGAGAAGCAGAGCTGGGATTCAAACCCAGACCCCCTGACTTCAAATCCACTACCTTTCACAGATAACCTTGAAGAGAGCAATTTTTGGAAGCTTGGTGGGAACAAAAGACAAATTACAAGGGGTTGAAGAGTGGGTGGCTACTGAGGAAGTAGAGGCCCTGAGCCCACACAAGCAACTCTTTCAAGAAATTTGATAAATAGGAAAGCGTTTCTTTTACAGAGAAGCTATGTCAGCCAATAAGCCAGAAAGAGGGACTTGGACTCACAAGCAGAATCCATGCCTCAAAACTACTCACGCCCAGGGGGAGCGAGAGAGAAAGAGACCACACTACATTGCCAGCTTTTATGGTATAATATTCTCACAAGTTATTATAATAGTATCAGAAGCCTAGTTTGCATACTAATGCATTATGATAACATTACATTTATGTACTAATATTAGTACAAGGGAGCCAGTGTGTGTTAATTAGGGATAATACTTGAGCTGCTAAGTCATACATCATAACAGATTCTTTGTAGCCCACAACAAAGTAATTAAATGCTAATGATGGAATTTATGCCCTCCAGTGCTCATTATTAATGGGAGTTAGATTAATTTCTTGTAAGAAAATAGCAGGCAACATTTGCGACAAATCCAGAGGAAGAATATTATCAGCGGCTAGATGCATGTAGCAGAGAACTCATCAGTTCTTGCTTATTGGTCAAGAAATAGCTGCAATGTACCAATGAGTAATCTATCATGATTGCCTGTTTAATTAAACATTTAACGGTTTTCGTATCTGATCCTTAAAGAATAAGGAAGCATTTGTGAGATAAGATAATGATTAAAAAGCCTGCCCACATTCTCCCTTATATAATTAATATATATACATATATTAAAATATATCTGTAATATATAATACATATAAAAATATAACTAATACATATATACACACACACACACACATGCACACTCTTTCATATACACACCTGCTATAGGTGACCCAGTGGATAGAGACCTGGGCTTTGAATTAAGAAGACTCATCTTCTTGAGTTCAGATTCAGCCTCAGACACTTATTAGCTGTGTGACCCTAGGAAAGTCGCTTAACCCTATTTGCTTCAGCTTCCTATCTGTAAAATGAGCTGGAGAAGGAATTAGCAAGCCATTCCAGTATCTTTTCCAAGGAAACACCAAATGGGGACATGAAGGGTACCTCGAACATCCCCAAGCATTCTTATAGTTATTTTCATACCAGAGCTATAGGAATAGGAACTAGGAATTCTGGAGCCTGGAACAAGCCTAGGAGAAGTCACAATGAAGGAAAAAAAGCAGTGGAGGGAGAGCGGGAGATGCAGAAGAGGAGCTCAAATAGAGTGTGGGAAGGTTTTAGACTCCCAGCTCTACACCATCTTTCACTTCCATGGTGCCACTGGTAGTCAGGTGAGGTCCCCCTGAAGGAGGAACATCCTATCTCACCTCACCCCACCCCACTTTTGGCTCAAGGCTACATCACAGTCAAGAATTTTTGACCACAACCATCTCCAACCCTTGGGAGGAAGTGGGTGGGGCAGGCAGGATGCAAGGAAAATGGCAGAGGGGACAGGGGTGGCAATGGTTGTATTTCCCCATACATGATGAAAATTATGCAAGGGTCCGCAGTACACAGCTGAAGGAAGACTTCAAGGTATACAAACAATGGGCTAGAGGCCCACTAGTCTGCCAGAGTAAAAAGCATGTCTCTGCATTTCAGCACCCTAGGGTAACAACCCAATTGCCTTACCCCAGTTACATCTCTATGTCTCTCTTTCATACCTCCAAGCCCCAGCTGACTGTAACACATGCTATTATCCTGATACACTGCACCCCAATCTATCCCACTACACTATACCCTTCCACTCCAGATCTATTTATCCAAAGATAAACACATAGAGATACATATAAAATGGCACAGTGAGATCCAAATAGTCACACAAATAGATATATCTGCATAGACAGACAGATAGATAGATATGCAGTTACACATAGGTACCTTCACACAACAATGGACTTATTCACAAATTCATGCAAGCAAGCACAGGTCCATGTACGTAGCAAGACGTGCTTTTACAGTATGTACTGATGTTTATTACAACACACATGAATACGGTAGTCATACATATCCAGAGAGACATACTCAAAAGATTTAAAGTCTCAGTAAGAAAGTTCATGAACAGCTTGGTTGGAGGGAAGAGTGAGTGAATCATAATGAGCAGATGAAGGTGGGAGATCAGTTAGAGTTTCTTACACATTAGGAGGGTGGAGGAACAAGAGATATGGTGAATGGAGGACCAAGAACACATATATATTTATATAACATTAGACCAATAAGGAGAATAAATTTTGCCAGGGAAGAGAGTGAAAATTGACATCTGGGAGTTTGCTGCCCAGTCGATCACTAAGCATTTATTAAGCGGCTACTCTGTGCCAGGCAGCGTGCTAAGTGCTGGGGTTACAAAAAGGGGGAGGGGAGACAGACATTTCCTGCTCTAAAAAAGTTCAGTCTAATAGGGGAGAAAACACACAAATAACTATGTACAGACAAGCTATACACAGGATAAATTGGAGATGACCTGGGATGGAAGGTGCAGAGATTAAGAGGACTGGGAAAGCTTTCTTGAAGAAAGTGAGATTTTAGCTTGGATCTGAAGGAAGCCAGGGAGGAGCCCAGGAGATAGAGATGAGGGAGGAGAGTATTATAAGCATGGAGAACAGCCATCGAAAATGCCCAGAGTCTGACGATGGAATGTCTTGATGGTGGCAGGGGGGAGCTGGAGGGAAGTAAGCTGTAAGTACATTGGGGCAGTAACATATAAAAAGAATGGAAAGGTAGGAAGAGGCCAGGTTGTAAGGGGCTTTGAATGCCAGACAGAGGATTTTAGGTGATGGGGCGCCCCTAGAATTTATCAAAATGGGGGGTGACATGGTCATGTGTGCACTTTAGGAAGATTAATTTGATGGCTGAGTGGAGAATATGGTGCTTTGGTATAATAGAAAAGCACATGAGACTTTAGGTCAGGACACCACTAAAGCATGACCTTGAACAAGTCTCTTCATGTCTGTAAGCTCTCCTTTCCTTAGCTCATCATGAGGGGGTCAAATCACAAGACGCCTTTGGGCTGTCACAGCATAGGTTTCCATGGTTTTAGGGCAGGTCCAGATAGTCAGGAGGGCCTTCCCTGAGGAGGTCTCTGAAAACCTTTCTGCTAAAGGCCAGCTTCTACAAGGTCTACATGATGTTGCCAAGAGACTGTCTGAGTGTAAGGAGGATGTACATGACTTGGATGACTCCATGCGCCAAGAATGAAGTTCACAAACAGCCCATAGGATTGTGCAAGCTCAGCGCTAAGCCTGACAATCAAATCTGGGCACGGAGGAGGAGGGCTGTTTACAATCGGCTAATTGTGTGTCCTAAAATTAACTCTCCCTGAGTAGATGCATAACCAGCATGTACAGGCTCTGAGTGACAGGCCCCCACGTGTAGATTTCCATAGAGATGCACATGGTGATTTAGACATCTGCTGTCAAAGGTGCCTATGTAAAAGTTTTACCTGTTAGGATTTTATTTACATATTCCTCCCTCCTTTCTTTCCTTCTTTTCTTCTTCCTTCCCTCCTTTCTTCCTGCCTTCTTCCTTCTCTCCTTTTTTCTTTCTCTCCCTCTCTCCTTCCTTCCATCCATACTTCCTTCCTTCCTCTCTTCTTTCTTCATTCCATCCTTCCTTCTTTTCTCTTTTTCTCTCTTCTGTATTTCTGTTTCTTTCTCTTTCTTACTTCCTTTCTTCCTTTCTTCCTTCCTTCCTTTCTTCCTTTCTCAGCAGCAGCCTGTGAGGTAACTATCATACCATGTTCTCATTTATGGTATCTTCCTTTATGGTTTATTGGGAAAAGAGGTGCTGCCTGCTTTAAAAAATAATGATAATAATAATAACAACTTTAGTATATGGGGGGGGGGACACAGATGAACAAAAGAGACATATTAAGGATGTTTACTTGCATTTCTTCAGGCAACATGGCCTAGTAGACAGATAGCCTGACTTAAGAGTCAGGAAGACTAGGCCCTGTTTCCTCCTTTGCCACATCTTTGCTGTGTGACCTCAGGGCCCCAAATGGTTCTCTAGGCCTAGGAATTGCAGAGAAGTTGCATATGATCAGCCTTGAAAGAGTTCTTCCCTAGGAACTCTCTACACCAATGAAATTACAGGACTGGCCAAAAATAAAATATTTGACTTTCATAACTATTCACCTGAGCACTGATATCTGTGAACTTTTTAAAAAAATACTCTGATTATTTTATTTCAGTAGAATTGATTTCCTTTGTAATCCTACCTACTTTGTTTTATGTATTTAAACTCATCATGACCCACTGCCCAGAGGGACCATAAGATTAAAAAAAAAAAAGGTTGAGAAACTCTGCCCTGGAGTACTCCTTTAAGTAGAAAACTGCCTTTAAAGTATGGATCAGAGGCAGCCAGGTAGCACTGTGGATAGAGCACTAGCCCAGTTCAAATTTACTAGCTGTGTGACCCTGGGTAAGTCACTTAACTCCAATTGTCTCCAAAAAAAGAAAAGAAATAAAAGTATGGTTCAGCTCATATACAATCCACTTTACACATAGAATCTTCTGGGAGACAGAGCTGAAATAGATCTTTGGAGCCGGATGGGAAGTCCTCTAGTCACTGGATCTGGAGCTGGAAGGAGCCTCAGCAGCCATCTAATCCAATCCTCTCATTTTACAGATGAAGAAACTGAGGGTCAGAGAGATTAAGGGATACAGGCAGTCAGTAGCACATCCATGATTCAAAGCCATGTCCTCTGACTGCAAGTCTAGTATTTTCTACTGGACTACAACATCTCCATATTCCGAGTTCCCTCCCACCCAAGGAGGCACACCAAATCCTGATGATGTGACATTCTAACTGGATTTCAGGTAGAGTTGGAGCTCAAGATTGAACAACTGGTCAAATCAGGTAAAGAGAAAGAGAAGAATTATTTGATCTGGCTACTTGGCCGTAACCAAACGTGGCTCTGGGTGATGATTTTGGGCAATTTCTGAAGCTTAAAATCACCCTCGGAGGACAATGATTTGCCACCCTTGAGATTGTTCAAAAGAATGTGCCAAAAGCAGAACTTGAGGTACCCAGAACATATTATTAATTAGAAAGCGCTTTGTCCTTGGCACTAGACTGGATACCATATGGACTGAGTCAAAATGACTGTCCTCTGGAAGCTTACAGTCTCTGGTTCTCTCCTTAGGATGTAAGGCATCTAGATGGAAATTTTGAAAAATCCACTGAGCTATACAGGTATTTCCAAATCCAGTGGATAAAAATAACCAGCTCTTCCCTTGGACTTTTCTGCTTTTATGCAACCTAAGTCCTGCTTCACTAAAAACAAATGACATGAAGACAACGTCAGAGGCAGCTCGGTACAGTGGAAGGATCCCTGGGCCTGGAGCCAGCTAAGTATTTGAGGACTGACCCCTACATTTATTAGCTATATGACTTTGAACAAGTCTTTTAACTTTCCTAAGCCTGGGCCTCATCAATTGTAAAAATGTATAAGCATTACGCTGCGTCCATGCTTCCTCATACTGCAGGTTGTTGTAGAGAAAACAGTTTATAAACCAAAAACACTATGTAAAAGTGAGTTATTATTATAAGGAATATGAATTAAATGAATGAATGCTATTAGCACTAAATAAAAGTCAGTGGAAAAGAGAGTCCCATCCTAATTTCCTTTGTACTATTAAATGGGGATCTAGTGGCTTGTTTATATTTAAAAATTATTTCTTACTCCTTTGCTCCCATGAGAGGATTCCATAGATCCCATAATATAAGAATCATTGGAAAAAGTGTCCCCATGTTGAGGTTACCAGGTCATATGAAGGAGCTCTAGGTCTGATGACCTGTATTGGATGAGTGGGTATTCCTACTCATCTGGTCTGGTACTAGGTTAGATCTAATCTGATCTCTCCAGAAGACAAACTAGAAAGTGTCCTCAATTTCTCTGTAAATGACTATATGATAATTCACAATGACGTTTCTAGTGCTTAGCATTTGGTCTCCAGCTTAAGTATAACTCAAGACTCTTGATCTCCCTTCCTCATATCTATCAAATGTCACCGCAAGAATTACTTTAAGAGAGCATTTGGTTCAACCTCTCCCATCTCCCTTACCACCACCACTAGACCACCATTTTACAGATGAGGAAACTAAGGCACAGAATAGTTAAAGGAATTGTCCAGAGTCCCACAACAAGTTAGTAATGGATGTTGGTATAGAACTCCTCTCCTGTCCCCCAGTCTTCCACTATACTAGGCATATTCATGTGTGGCTACATAACAATGACAAGAGGAAGTCCTCTCAATTCAGTTCATTCAGTATAGGTAGTGTTCTCATCAGGATCTCCCTGTACCAGAGATATCTCAGGTCCAGTCCCTTTCCCCTATCCATATTCTTCATGCAATGAATATTAGGGCATATTAAGCCATTCCTTTAATGATAAGAATCCCCCCAGGTATAGCGATATTTAATTTAAGTAAGATAATTTAAACAAGATAAATAAATAAGATAAGCAAATTTAATTTAAATGCAGGAATAAAGCCCGGCCAAATGACCAGCCAAAGACAATTAAAGGCCAATTTAAAAGTTTCTTTTTTCAAGGAATGAAAAAAAGCAGAGCAGAACTGCTACTGTTGGGGATAATTTTTCCCCCTGGTCCTTTTCTTCTAAGTAACCCTTACTCAGATTTCACTGGAATCCTTGCAAAGATATCGGTAAAGCCAACCTCAATTTCCTCTTTCATCATTCTCCCAAACAACTCTTTGGCCTCCAGCTCCTCAATCTGTAAAATGATGATGATGAAGAGGATGATGATGATGATGATGATGATACAAAGCATATTTACATATGGTGCCTTATAAATTTGCCAAATACTTTACATACACAGTCTCATTTGATCCTCAACACCACGCTGACAGGTGGTAGCCACCACCCTTATTTTACAAAGAAGGGTACTGGTTAAAAGAGGTTAAAAAGATGAAAAGACTTGGCCCCAGCCACAGAGAATAAGTTTCAGAGCTAGGATTTATACCCAGGTTTTCCTGACACTGCTTCTGTAGCACACCATGCTGAGAGCTAGACCAGATAGTCTAGTTTTAGAGTAGACTAGATATTCTCTAAGGTTCCTCCCAATGCTAACGTTTCTATGAGCCTATGGATTTACTTTGTGACCTTGGGTAGGTCACTTCTCTCTTAGCCTCGATTTCTTCTTCCTCCTGTTCTGCCCACTTCACAGGTAGACAGTGTAAATGGATCAAATGAGATAATGGATTTGAAAATAAGGCCTATACCCCAAATTGTTCAGTTGGCCAAGATCATGCCCTCTATGGCCTATATAAAATCAAGGAACTGGGCAGAATCAGGGCCTTGAGTAAGCCAAGAGACTGGCCCAAAGAGGCTGAAGCCAAAGCTGAAACTCTCTCTTATTTTCACCTCCACCCTCACCCAATTAATTTCTTCTCAAGGGCTAAGCTGGAAAACTTCCACCTTAAGCTTTTAAAGGATTAGTTCTCTCAATTTTGATACTGGCTTAATATTTTACAAATCAATGATTAGGCTACTTTGATCAATCTGAACTGGGTGCTTGCCCGAGCCTTATTCACACCTAGTGAAAAATCAAGATATATCCTCACTTGATAAATGTATGAGTATCATCACTCACTTCAAGTAAGGTCAGTGATTATTTAGGCTCACATCTACCCTTATACTGTTACTATCTCATTCTCATCTGGTTCAGTAGAGTTCAGACAAATGGTCGTAGGACAAATAACTATCCTGTTATTATTCTCTTATATTTAATGTTTTATAGAATATTGCACTGTTGGTGGTGGTGGTGGTATTCAGTAATTTAATTGTGTTCAACTCTTCATGACCGTATTTGGGGTTTTCTTGGCAAAGATACTGGAGTGGTTCGCCATTTCCTTCTCTAGCTCATTTTACAGATGAGAAAAATGAGGCAAACAGGGTTAAGTGACTTGCCCGGAGTCACACAGCTAGTAAGTGTCTGAGGCTGGATTTGATCTCAGGAAGATGAATCTTCATGACTCCGCACCTGGCACTCTATTCACTGTGCCACCTGGCTTCTATTGTTGGTGTTTTTTTGGTTTTTTTTGGTTATCAACTATTGAACAGCTTCGTTTCTTAAAAAAAAATTCTGCTTTTTTATAGTTGAATAAAAACATCCCAATAGAAATCCATCTTCTGGAGATTTACTGAAAGCACCTCCACTACACAGTCTTATGAGCAGACAGGATTATGAGGATGACATAGACTTCCTCCTGATCCCACATGATTTTCATTTCTTCTGCTAAGTTTCTAAGTTTTGAAAGCTTTTTCCCCCATGTAACTTAGAGATTATGAATATTTGGTATAATGCATCTATTTAAAAAAACCATTGCTTTCAAGTTTTTATGGATCAAATCACATCTGGAGAATTATGAGCAACCAGTTTTGTCTGTGGTAATAGTCCAATACAGTTTATTGGTTAAGCCCTCAAGATATTTTGAGATCTGCATTTATAGTCTGGGGATTTCTTATCTGTTCAGTCCACGAAAAAATAGCAAACTTTAGATACAGAATTCTTTTCTTAAAATAAAATGTTGATACCTTTTCTTTTTATATCAGATACATTTCCCACCATACCTTTCCTCCACTTCTTCCAAGAAGCCATCCTTCTTAACAGGGGATAGGGACTGAACTATCATATCATATCATATCATATACCTATGATTTTTTTTGTATAGGGAACTCCCTCTGCCATTGCAGGCTGGCATTTTTTAGTCTCAGAGAGTTGTCTGGGAGCACTGACATGCCCAGGGTCACACGGCTAGTAGGTATCTGAGTAACTTTTTTTTTAAAAAAGGGGAAAACATTCAGCATAATTAACCAATGTATCAAAAAAGTCTAATGTTACATATGATGTTCTGCTGCAAATTTGTTCCCTACTTTGGAGCATGCACAGACATCCTATAGCTTTTTCCAATCACCCAATCTCATGGTGATTTTTTATTGGCTACTAAGCCAAAATTGGAGACCATTCAGAAGGTACTGACCAGCCCAAATGAGTTTCTTTTTTTCTGTTCTGAGTGTGTTCAAGTAAGAGAGACATTCCAGAAAGTCTCTAGATGTAAGAAGCCTTGAGCCATGCCACCCCACTCTCCAGGGCTGATGTGTAGGCTGGAACATTGGCCTCTGTTCTTTGCCTCTCTGTGTTCATTCTTTGCTGTTTTTAGGTAAAGGCACATAGGAGAGAGTTTGCCCCCATTCTTCCCAAGGAACAAGGTGTTAGAGGGGACCGTGTACCTCCAGATATTGGGGGAGGAGAGAAGGGTTTGTACTATAGTTTTTGCTATATCTTCACAGTAAATACATCTGTAAAAAATAAATGTTAATTGAGTAAATGAAACTGGGGGTACTAATCATTGGTGGTAGATATTGTGGAGAACATACTGGAATGGAGGTTTGAACCGACAACATTAAAGAAAGACGCCCTCAAACTCTCAGATGTACCCCTACAACCCTGTAGGCACAAACCACTCAATTTGTCTATGAGTGAGAGTTAGGATCAGGCTACCTCAGTGTCTAGATGACCTACGCTACCAGGTCATGCCTTGTTAAGCATTTCGTAGACATTAAATTAGTATTCTTATCATTAATAACATCCTCATCCTCCACTATTATCTATTTCAGTTTAAATGCAGCCAGAGATCCACAGTGGTAAGCAAGCCTCTATCTTCCCTTTAAATAAACAGCCTCTGTGAATAAGGGAATGGCTGACCTCAAATTAAAAGGGGTCAGTGGAAACTGGTATTGTCTCTAATATAATGGTGGCTATTTACCTGACAGATTGTCTGCTTTCTTCTCCCCATATAGGAAAAGGTCTCCCACTGGGAGTCTCTAATCCTACAGCAAACAGATGACATAGTGGTGCCTTTCTCCGGTAGGTGCGGTGCAGGACTCTCTCCCCAACTGTGCAAACAGACTTCCCTCAAGGGGTGGTTCCAAGATGATAAGGCCTGAAAAGAAGCCTAGTTTCCAATCCCATAGGCCTTTAGGGATGCACAATAGGTTTTCTTCGGCTTGCCCTCTTCCTCCTTTTTTTGTATTTTCAGCTTAAACTTGGAAAGGCACAAAAGCAAGAATGCACAAAAGGTCAAGGCCAATTCACTGAGTTAATGCTGCAGGTGGAGACAAAAGGAAGATACTGCTTTCGTCTTCCCTCTGAATTTGTAAAAGACATTTCTGAGGATGTGGCATTGAAGGGAGTTTTATCGAGGAAGGAAAGGCATTGTGGGGACTTTAAGCAGGTCCTTCCCTTCTCTGGGTCTCAGCTTCCTTTCCTGAAAAACGGAGAGCTGGAAGAGACAGGACACCAGTTATAGAATCCTAGAGCTAGAAGACACCCCGGAGGTCATGTTGTTCAAACCTGGGCTCAGCACATAAATCTGGGCTGCAATATGCCTCATGTCCAGCCTTGGCTGGGAGACAGCCAATGGCAGAGAACACGTTACCTCAGAGGCAGACAATTCCATTTAGAGAAAGCCCTAGTTGTTGGAACGCTCTTCCCTACAATAATCACAATTCACATCTGTATAGCACTTTAAGATTTAGAAGAGCAGCTAGGTGGCAGAGTTGATAGGGCACTAGGTTTGGAATCAGGAAGACTCATCTTCATGAGTTCATATGTGGCCTCAGACACTTACTGGCTGTGTGACCCTGGGCAAGTCACTTAACCTTGTTTGACTCAGTTTCCTCACTTGTGAAGGAAATGGCAAACCACTCCTGTATCTCTGCCAAGAAAACTCCAAAACTGGGATCACAAAAAGTCAGACAGGATTAAAATGACTAAACAGCAACAACAAATATGTGAAATTAAATGAGTGCTGCTATCCCTCAGTAGAGTCTGGCCTAACGGTAAACACAGAAAAAAATAATAAGTCAATGAAGGGTGCCTATTGTCCAGACTGTAGCATGGAGTTTTTAGGATTGTAGATTATAGATAAAAAAAACTCAACAAAGATTTGTAAAGTACTTTTCTCAAAGCCTGAAGCTCTTACAGATATTATTATCCCCATTTTACAGATGAGGAAAGTGAGATATTAAGAGCTTAAATAACTTTCCTACAGTCACGATCCTAAAAAGTATATGAGACAGGAGTTGAAGGCAGGTCTCCAAATTAAAGGTCCACTCTGAGATGGAGGTAGTTCAGTGGCTAGGTCTAGAGTCAGGGAAAGGTGTTCAAATCCAGCCTCAGTCATTTAACAGCTATGGGACCCTGGACGTATCAATTAACCTCTGCTTCAGTTTCCTTTCCAATTTTACTCAACTGGAAAATGTGAACCACAGCGACACTTACTTCACAGGACTGTTGTTAAGATCAGACGATTTAGAGCATTTTTTTGTATGACTATAAATTGTTTTAATTTCTTCATTGGAAAACTGCCTGTTCAATATCTTTTGACGATTTATCAATTGAGGAGATGCCCATCCATTGAGGAACGGCTGAACAAGTTAAGGTATATTATTGTGATGAAGACTACTGTGATGTGAGAAATGATGAGTTCAATGATTTTAGAAAAACATGGGTAGACTTGCACAAAGTAATGAAGAGTGAAATGAACAGAACCAAGAGAACGTTGTATACAGTCACAGCAACATTGTTTTAAGAACAACTCTGAGTAGCTAAGTCATTTGCTATGTTATAAATAGCAAAATTAACTACAAGGGACCTATGAAGGAGGCTGCTATCTGCATCAAGAGAAAGAACTGATAAAGAGAAATATATATAGAATGATTTTTACATATATACATACATATGCACACACACATATACATATATATGTGTGTATATATATATATATATACACACACACACACACACACACAGTGTCTAATAGTAACCATCTCTAAGGTTGGGGAGAGGGGGGAGAAAAAAAGAAAAAAAAAGACATTCACGCGATACTTTTATTATATAGTAAAAGGAATAGCAAGTTGTACATAATAGATTTACAATTCTACGTGCAATCTTTTTTTATTTTACTATGTTATAGAAATGCTTGTTTTATTTCATAAATTAAAAATAAAATGAATATTTTTTTAAAAGGATCAAATGAGGTAATATTTGTAAAGCACTTACTACAGTGCCTGACACATATGAGGTATGCACTTAATAAATGTTAATTCCCTTCTCTTCCCTTTACGTTATTTTATGTGGCAGCTGACTGGTCAGGAAACAGAGCACTGAACTTGGAGTCAGGAAACCTGAGTTTCAATTTGCCTAGGTGATATTGGCAAGTCACTCAAACCTTCTCCTTAAACCTCAGTTTTTTTTTGTTTGTTAAATGGGGATAATGATGGCACCTAACTCCTAGAATTATTGGGAAGATGAAATGAGATATTCGTAAAAATGTTTTGCAAATCTTAAAGCACTATATAAATGCTAGCTATCATTAGTAGCAATAGTAATATTACTATATTCCTTTATTCCACATCTTTTCTTCTCCAGAGTAAACATTGGAAGTTCCTTCAACTGTACTTCATAGGGCATAGTTTCAGGTATCCTTATTCATCTGAATATCCTTCCAGCTCTGGACACACTAAAACTCATCAATGCACATTGTGAAACGTGGTATTGAGCAGAATATAATCAAATAGGTGTGATGCTCCAGCCAGCAAAATCGCTGCCTCATTTATCATTGATACTACTTCTATTAATGCAGCTTAAGTGTGAATTGTATTTTTGATAGAAGCTGTTGACTCAAATAAAACCCCAATTCAATATGAATTCTTAGCTAGCCTTATTAATGTCTCTCTCTTACCTCCAGGATCAAACATAAAATCTTCTGTTTGGCATTTAGAGCCCTTCAAACCTAATTCTTTCCTCTCTTTCCAGTCTTCATAAACTTTACATTGCCTCCTCCCTCTGCCACCCACCCCCAAGAACTCTGTGATCTAGTGACATTGGCCTCCTGGCTCGTCCTCTCACAAAATAAATACTCCACCTACCATCTCCAGGCATTTTCCCTGGCTCTTTCTCATGCTTGAAACGCTCTTCTTTCATTTCTCTGGCTCCTTGCTTCCTTCAAGTGTTAACTAAAACCACACCTTCTTCAAGAAGCCTTTCACAGTCCTCTTTCATCTTAGTGCTTTTCCATCTATTACCTCTAGTTTATACTGTATATATCTTGTTTGTACATAGCTTTTGCATGTTATTCCCTCCCCCCACCATTAGATTGTGAACTCCTTGAGAACAGGGACCATATTTTCTTCTCTCTTTGCAACCCCAGTGCTAAGCACAGTGTCTGGCATATAATAAGCACTTAATGAATGCTAATTGACTTATTTATGCTGCTGGTTTATACTTATACTTATTAAATGCCATTAGATTTGGTCCATCACTCCACCCTCTTTACATTTTTTTATTGTGCTCCTATCAACCAAAGCAATGCCTCCTTTTTACAAATTTGATAAACCAGACAGTCAACAAGCATTTATTAAGCCCTTACCCTGTGCCAGGCACTGTAGTAAGCACTGGGAAAACAAATACAAGCAGAAAGACAGTCCTCACCTTCAAAGAGCTTGCATTATAACGGTAAAGATAACACATAGATGGAAGATGATGGGGTGGGTAGAGACAAAACAGAAATGAAAGATGATGGGGTTGGTAAAGGCAACACAGAGATGGAAGATGATGGGGTAGGTATCCAACATGGGAACTTGATCAAGAAGTCCAGGGGGCAGCCTGGTGCAGAATGAAGAGATGACTAGCCTGGGTGCTCTCCTTAAATGGAGGTTCTGAGAGGAGCCATCCAGTCAGAGGGAGGGGCCTTTAGGGATGAAAATAACAGGGTATGGCTTAGTGCTAAGTCTTGAGGTTACATGTCAATATTCCACAGGCTCGATGCTCTATGCTTTGGGTTCTTCCTCCAGTAATTCAGATGTAAAACCCATCCACATCTGCAGGTCCTGTGCAATCATTGTACATGTCCTCCCATAAGTTTTCTAGGGATGTTCGCTCAATGCCCTGGAGCCCTTCTTTAGGTTTTCTTGACATCTTGAAGATTCCAATGAGCTGTTCATAGCTTATTCCTCAGTCTCACCATGTTATTAACCCATCTTATTTTTTTGGTAATGGATTTCTTTGATTGACATCCTCTGCATTGACTCTCCTACAGAATTCCTTGTTTGTGACATGTTGCAGCCTGTTCATATGTACCATATGTGTCTCCATGAATGCACTCATCAACAATTCAATCCAACTCAACAAATATGCATTAAGTGCCTATAATGTGCAAAGTTAGCACTGCAGTGGAAACTAGATATAGCTGTTCAACTGGTTAAGAATCTATTTAGCAAAATAAAAAAAATAAAAATAAATTAAAAAAGAAAAAACAAACAAAAAAAAAGAATCCATTTAGCTACATGATTATGAGTACTGGACACAATGTCAGAAGACCTAAGTTCAAATCCTACGGTGTCATTGACTAGCTGGATGAGCCTGAACAAGTTATTTTAATCTTTTTGAACTTTAGTTCCCCAAACTATACAATAATAATAATAATACTTATACAACTTATATTAAGAGTTGTTGAGAATGTACTTTACGTACTGTAAAGTGTTATTTAAATGAGAGTTATTTCCATCATGGGACCTATTTTCCTTTATCTTCCCAAGAACATTGTGAGAGACTTTTACAAATATCTGGGATGACATCAAAACGCACTTTGCCTATAGCATTCCCATAGCCTACCAGTCTCTCAACTCCATACAAACATGAAATGAGGTTAGTTTGGCATACTATGTTCCTAGGGCAACCCATGCCAGCTCCTGGTGATTACCTTTTTCCCTTTCTAATTCTTCACAAATCAGCTGTATAACAATATATTCTATAATTTTGCCAAGGGTATCTCTTAAGCTCCCTGGAATATAATCTCTCATCCTTTTTTTTTTTCAAAAATGGAGTATTTATCTATCTTCAGTCCTCTCCCATTCCTCCTTCTATAATTCCTCAAAAATGAATAGTAATAGCACATTCATCATATCTAAAAGTTCTTGCAGAATAACACATCTAGAGAAGGAAACATGAACTCATTTAGAACCATTCGACTTAGACTGGACTTTAGCCTGCCTCACACTATTTTTATAGATTCATGTCACACTTTTGAAGATTTCTTGCTTCTTCTTCCATCTCTTATGTGTGTGTATGTGGGTATATGTATACACACAGATGCACACTATACATACATATATTATTATATTACATATTATTATATGTGATACATACACATATAGCACATATGTACATGTACAATATATATATGTATATTTATGTATGTACGTCTTTTCTTTTTGGAGGCAAGTGGGGTTTAGTGACTTGCCCACAGTCACACTGCTAATGAGTGTCAGAGGCTGGATTTGAATTCAGGTCCTCCTGATTCCAGGACCAGTGCTCTATCCACTGTATCACCTAGCTGCCCCTTGTATATGCAGAGCTCATCAGAGTATGGGCCAGTGAAAAGAATGCCAGACTTCGAATCAGAGGACCTACATTCAAATACCAGCCTTGCTACTTATTTATTCCCTGTGTGACCTTCAGGAAGTCACTTGACCACTCTTCATCTAAGGTTTTCCAAGTGCGAGATTTGGACGAAATGGTCTGCCGGGTCCTTTCCAGCTCTAGCTAGGATCTTGAGAGCTTTCTATGAAGCCACATTAGTCTCATTATGTGTTACTCCCTTTTGTTCCTTAATAGGCTTCTTCACGATGATATTATCAGGATTTCTTTTTTTTTTTTGAGAGATTTCCATCCCTCAGGCTATTTCCAGTTTCTCACCCATCTAGACATAGGATCCTATCTTATCGTTGAACCTTTTGAATTCTGCTTTCCCAAAGTCAAAATAACAGTTTGAACTATGCCTGATGTTCTTCTCCATAACTAAGACAGAAGCAGTCGTTTTCTCCCAATTCTGAGTCACCAACCTGCTCCCCCTCATTGGTCAAAAATCAAGATCATCGAAACACTCCTCATTGTTTCCGCTACCTTCTCTAAGGTACAACCCAGAAATGATTAGAGAACCTTGGACAGAGTTAGAGTAAATGTTAGAGATTACGTTGTCCATCTCCTTGATATTAGAAAGAGAAAACCAAGAAAACCAGAAAATCTTGTGCCAAGACACACAGCTAGTTCATAGCAAAGCTGAAATTCAAACTCGAGCCTCAGACTCCAAATCCACTGCTCTTATCCAACATTTTGTTCTAGATACTTATTAACTGATTATGCAGCATACCTATTACTCCCACCCCAGCCTATTTCCCAATATGGGTATTTCCAACAGAGGCAGAAAAATCTCCAGAAATGAGAAGTTCAGCAGGCAGCAGATGACGATAGAAGCAGCCAATTCCCTGTGATCTCTCTCTCACACCCCTTACCAAGAGTTGATCCCCTAAACCTTCCTTTGGGAGCAGGCCAGCAGTAGATGGAGGAGGAAATCTCCCTGTGAGTGGTTCTGAAGACAAGGCAAGAATTCATCAGATGCTCTGCTTTTAGCAGAGTGAGATTTCCAGCAGATGTCTGCATGGTGAGAGTCCCCCACTACTATATTTTGCCGCCATGCCAGTCTGGTGATGTGTGTCAGGAACTCATCATCCATTTCCTCCATCTCCAAGGTCCCTTCCAACTTTAAAAGTATATGTCTACGTTTCTGGGTCTGAGAGCCCAGCTTTTGGCATTCTTGGCCCCTAACGCATTGTTATCTTTTACAGGCCACTTAAGATTTCGGTGCCTGTTTCCTCTTTGATAAAATTGATTTTGCTTGTATAGAGCTGCCCCCAACCAGAACAGGGGATAGCTAATAAATGATTACAAAACACTTTGAAAAAATTCAGTGTCCTGGAAATTTTTAATGAATGATGTCTGAAATCCTTCAAAGTTACCCTCCACCCCCCTGCCCCACCTCCCAGAAGAGTCATTGCTGAGACTGGAGAAGGTGCAGATGCTCAGCTTAATTTGATGCGGTTCAACAACAGCATCTACCAAGTGCTGGCACTGTGGGAAAGCACAAGAAAAATAAAGCAAACAGCATCTTCCTTCAAGGAGCTTAGAATCTCTCGGAAGTAACTTGTTATCGTTGTTCAGACATTTCAGTTGTGGCTGACTCTCTGTGACCCCATTTGGGGTTTTCTTGGCAAAGATACCAGAGTAGTTTGCCATTTTCTTTTCCAGCTCATTTTACAGATGAGGAAACTGAGGCAAACAAGGTTAAGTGACTTACCCAGGGTCACACAGCTACTACGTGTCTGAGGTTACATTTGAACTCAGATTTTCTGATTCTAGGCCTGATACTCTAACCACCGTGCCACCTAGCTGCCCCCAAAAAATGATTTAGACAGGGTCAATAACTAGGTTCATAGATCTACAGCTGGAGGGGATTGTAAAGGTCATTTAGTCCAACCCTCCCATTTTACAGATAAGGAAAATGAAGATCATTGAGGTTGATCAGCTCTCCAAAGGTCACATGGGAAATCCCTAAGGATGAAATTCAAACTCAGATCCCATAACTTTAAGTTCAGCACTCCTTTCACTTCACAATGTTGTACTAAATCTGATCAGAAGCCAAGGTTTATTGATTCTACCTTCACAACATCTATCCCTTTCTCTCCACTCAATTTTTTGTCGTTGTTGGGCAGCTGGGTGGTACAGTGGTTAGAGTGCAGGGTCTGGAGTCAAGAAACTCACCTTCCTGACTTCAAAGCTGGCCTCAGACACTTACTAGCTGTATGACCCTGGGCAAGTCACTTAACCCTGTTTGCCTCAGTTTCCTCATCTGTTAAATGAGCCGGAGAAGGAAATGGCAAACGACTCCACTATCTTGCCAAGAAATCCCCAAATGGGGTCATGGAGAGTTGGACACGACTGAAAAACAACTTAACGATGACATTGTTCCCAGAATAAAATACAATATCCTCAACCCTGGAAATTAAGGCCCTCTACATTCTGATTCAACCTACCTCCTCTATCTTATTTCATATTATTAACCCCCATTCCAGAAAAACTGGAATGCTATCTTTTTTCCCATACACATCTCTGAAGTGCTTCCTCCGTATCCTACCCCCACCCCCTGCCATGTCTAGAAAACAATCCTTCCTCACTTAGGCCTCTTGGAACGTCTAACTTCAAGACAAAGCTTAGATGCCAACTCATGCACACAATTCTTGCTGATCCCACCAAATATTAATGCTCCCTCTTGGAATTGCTCTATATAAACTTTATCCTCAGTACTTACCTATCTGTGTACCATGTTACGTAGAATGTAAGTTCTTTGAGGGCAGGGACCACTTTCTTTTTGTCTTTGAATTCCCCATGCCTAACAGAGTCCTTGCATATACCAGATACATAACAAATGTGTGTTGGATTGAATTAAAGAAGTGCTGTTGGTGTTGAAAGGAAAGAGTTTGATGTGGACTGGCACAATCATGGAAGGTTTCGTGGAGCTGTTGGGACTTTGGCTAGGCTCGGAAGGATGGGGAGGATCAGGAGGGTGTGAAGAGGAAGGAAGAGAACATTCCAGGCAAGAGAACAGCCTGAGTGAAGATATAAAGATAGGATGAGCATATGATACGTGTGGGAGACAGGGAGAAAACTAATATGACTGGAGCAGATACTTTATATTAGAAAACAGTGGGGGGAAAGATTGGAGAGGCAGAGTGGATCCAAATTGTGGAGACCATTGAATGCCTACACCCCAATCTCGGCCATTATCCTTTACTATTCATTAGTGGGCAGATTCTTCTAGAACCCCCCTTCTCATGCCAGCCAGATCTTTGGGTCCTGCAGCTTAAGGAAACACAGGAGAGGCTTTAAATGGAAGCCAACATGGGAACCAAAAGAAGAAATGTAAAAGAAATTACCTTAATGGTCATCTAGCCTAAGTCTTTTACAATAACAGAATCTTTGGGTAAGGTAATTCCATATATACATACATGCATATATTATCTATATTCATATCCATATGTACATACATACATATATGCACACATATATGTTTTGTTTATGTATGTGCATGTGTATGTGTGTGTGTGTATATACATACATATATACATACATATCTATATCTATCTTCCCATCTATCTGTCTATACACACCACACACGCACACACACACACAGCTAGGTGACTCTGTGGACAGAGTACTGGTCCTGGAGTCAGGAAGATCTAAGGTCAAATCTGTGTGTGTGACCCTGGGCAAGTCAAGTAACCCTGTTTGCCTCAGTTTCCTCACCTGTAAAATGAACTGGAGAAGGAAATGGCAAACCATTCCAGTATCTTTGCCAAGAAAACCTCAAATGGGGTCATGAAGAGTCAGACATGACATCTATGAGGGCTAGTCTTGAAGAAAGTGAAGATATTCCCTACATAGTTTGGGTCCGAGGGATGGGGTATAAGCTTGGGGCAAGCCTACTTATAGATATGGTGACTCAGGGGTTTGCATTGTATGGCGATAAAAAATCTTCTAATGGGCCACAGAGCAGAACTGATGACTCGGGGGTTGCTGAGCCAGAACTAAGTGCGTATACAAAAAGATCAACCACTCCATATCTCACTTTCTTTCCTTTGTGGCTTCAGGTGAGGTAAGAGTACTTTGAGTACTTCCCTAAGATCTGAGTGGGAGGAAGGGAACCTATTCCATCTCCTACCTGGCCATGGCTGCCTCTGTTTCTTTGTGTTTACTCTCATGATTTGTTGCCCAGGGGGCAATCTTACCAGCCTTGCAAGGCAGTAGTTGGCATCTTCCCTGTCCTAGCATCCAAGTAGAAAATGAAGAGTGAGTACCAGCAGCAATGCAATGTCCTGGCAGCAGATCAATCCATCCAGCAGAGATGCTGTGACCTTCACACTGACTTCACTGCCCATGGCGGTGACTTGTCTATCACTGGTGCCATGGCTAGCATCCTCCACTGAGAAGTGAAAAGGACCTCAGAGCCTAGCTAGTCTGACCCCTCCATTTTCCACAGGAGAGGCTCAGAGACACTACTAAATAACTGAGAATCATAGATTTTTTTTAAAGCTAGAAAGGACTTTAGAAGCCATTTGTCCCACTTTTCTCTTTACTACTCTTTACCAGGGTCCTCATTTAAACTGAGGTTAGCATGAGGTAATGAATGACCAAATGCCAGGGCATGACAGTGGCGGGGAGCTGGGGAGAGGAGAAGGCAAGGAAGGATTCCTGAGGCTGGCTAAGGAAATAGTTATGCAAGCCTGTGCTTACAGAATATCAATCAACGCATCTATCAAAGGGTCAGCATCTAGGAGAAGCATCCAGATGTTCCAGGACCAGTCCAGGTGGCAAGCAAGCATTAGTCATTTAATGACTGTCAGCATGCCTGGCTTCCTGATCTGCCTAGCAACTCTGATCAGAATGAAGGGATGTCCTTGCAGTGACTCGTTCGGGCACTCCATTTAACCTGAGCCCAGAGCCAGGGGCATGGCCGTCCCCCTCCCAGAGGCTGGCCGCCCACAACGATGCAGTCGCTCTGCACGTTTGCGTGCGTGAGCACCTGTGTGTGTGTGAATGAAGGGAAAGACAACTTGGAGATGAATAAACCCTCTTAATTTAGATTTCTGACCCCTTGGTGTTTCTCTTAAACTTTACCTCCTCAGGACTGGTGGTGTAAAATTGAGCAACAGCACACCCTCTTATTAATCATTAATATTTTGATAAATAATAATAATTAATTACTATTAATAATAATGACAATTGACATTTACATTGTCTTTTAAAGTTTGAGAAGCATTTTACATGAATGATGTCATCTGAGCTTCACAACTGCTCCATGGAGCAAGGGCCATAGTTATTATCATTCCTATTTTGCAGGCGAGGTAACTGAGGCTGAGAAAAGTCACATGACTTGCCTAGTGTCACATGGCTACTAAGGATCTGAAGTAGGACTCAAAGCCTGGTCTTATTAATTCTTACTATAGCACTCTACCCACTGTGATACTGTGGTTCTGTAATCAAAACACCTGGGTTCAAATCTTAATTCTGACATTTTTAAATCTATGTGACCTCGGGGAAGCCTTTTGACCCTCACATGCCTCTTGTGCAAAACGAAGGTGTTGAATTAGGTGGCCTACATTGCCTCTTCTAGTTCTAAGCCTGTCCTCAGTACCATTCTGCTAGTGTGACAGATTGAATGCCACCACCCCCTCCCCTTCCAGTAAAGGGGGCTTATGAAATGCACAAATGCCCAGATCCATAGAAAGGATCTAGTCTGGTGGCCCCAAGCCAATCTATGCCATGAGCCTAGTCAGGTATCTAAATTCTTAGTGCCGGGGAGAGAGAAGGAACAAGCTGAAGAGAAAATGAGGAATTCCTGTTTTCAGGTTACAGTTTTAAGAAACAAAGACCTTTGGTAGTAAACATTTGGTGGCCCAATGCCAGCCAGGTCACAGACCAAGAGTTGGTAAACACTGATTTACTTTAATCTTCCGGTTTGCAGATGGGGTAACAGGGTCCCATGGGGTTAATTAAAAAAATTTTTTTAAATAATTTAAAAATAATTTTATTATGGCTTACTATAATTTCTTCTATCTGTGTAGATGCACTTTTAATACTAATAATGATGTAGCACAGTGGATAAGGTGCCAAGCCTGGAGTCAGAAAGACCTGAGTTCAAATTTGGCTTCAGATGTTTACTATGTTACCCTGGACAAGTGACTTAACCCTGTCTGCCTCAGTTTCCTCACCTGTAAAATTAGCTGGAGAAGAAAATGGAAAGTATCTTTGCCAAGAAAACCTCAAGTGGGATCGCAAAGAGTCAGACATGGCTGACCAACAACATATAATTATACTTTGAAAAATTTTTTTCATCTTATGATCTCTACCATGTGCAAATGAACTGTGTCAACGGACGCAGCTTGGTTCTTCAAGGTACTCTTCAATTCCAATCCTTCTGGTATTGTAAGTGACTTGCCCAAGGTCACACAGCGATTTAGGAGAACCAAGAGAAACCTTGTTCTCCTGAAGTCTAGTTCTTTGTTCTTTCCACAGTACTATTACTATCTCTCTGCTGTTTCCTCTTCCTATATAGCAAGGCGCTGAATACGTGAAAACGTCGCATGCCTCCTCTGAAAGGCTTCCAGGTCCTTTGAGAACCTTCTGTCTTAAGACTTGTTAAAAACTGAAGAAGACTAATAAGGGGAATCAGCGAGAATCCTTCCCTAGAGACGCAGTACGTGAATGACCGCCGTGGCTGACCAGCTACGGACTCCCTGGATAGCAGAGGGTGCTCTAAGAAGTCCCACTTAGAGACAGCTCTAAAGTTGGCAAAACTCTCAGCTATGATTATCACAGGTTACAGATGAAGAAATCAAGGCGGACAAGTAAAGTGTCTTGCCCAAGGTTACACGGCTGGTTGGTTGGTTGTTGTCCTTCATCTCAAAGAGGACCAAAATGACATCGCTACGTCAGAGTCAAGGTATGATGTGTTCCACTGCGGCCGAGCAGGCCGATGCAAGCTTGGAAGGGTGTACCACAAATCAGGCACAAATGGTCCATAGGTGTCCATACAAGTCTCCCTCCTCCCTAGAGGTGGTTGTTAAACACTTGCCAGCACACCACTGTCATCTCCAGTACTACTACTCTAGTAACTACTCCAGTGTTATTGTTACTATCGGACCCTCCACGACTCTATTTAGGGTTTTGTTTTGGTTTTTTTTGGCAAAGATACTGGAGTGGTTTGCCATTTCCCTCTCCAGTTCATTTGACAGATGAATTCAGGCAAACAGAGTTAAGTGACTTGCCCAGGGTCTCACAGCTAGTAAGAGTGTGAGGTCAGATTTTAACTCAGAAAGACGAGTCTTCCTCACTTCATGCCTGGCACTCTATCAACTGTGCCACCCAGCTACCCCAAATGTGGCCATATAGCTAACAAGCTTCAGAGGCAGGATTTGAACACAGGTCTTCTCGACTCAAAGTACATTTACACTACCTCTCTACTAAGGTTCCATTCAGGCCTGGAAGTTTATGCTTTATCAATAATTGTCCTTTTTTTTTTTTTAATCCCTTCCATTCTCCCCTTTTACCCACTTGTCATGTTGTGTTGTTAAGCAAAATTGTCTCATTAGCATGGCTTTTGTTTCTTTTGAGTGGAAGTACTTTCAGCTGTTAAGTGCTAAGCCCCAGGCCCAGGGCCCTGTCAGGTGTGAAACCTGTGTGGGTGTGGATTGGTGACTTAGGAGGGGCCAGCTCGGGAACCAATGGTCTCTGGTCATTGAGGCGGGGCTTGAGAA